>OZ038494.1:101732428-101929443 GCA_964036315.1 Acanthosepion esculentum | reverse complement strand
GGTGACAGGCAAGTATGGAGGATTCCATACTCTAATGATATATATCTACTTAAAAAGACCATCGTCTGAACTGTACACCATTTTCATTAATTTTAGAATATTTAACAATTTTAATGTAAAAGAAATAAATAAAATAATTTAAGAAATAAATAATTGTTGTAAAAAATTATTCTTCATCGAAAACGTTTTTGCTTTCAGACAATATTATTTATATTCATAAAAACAAATAAAAGGAACTAAAAGCTTTTGATATTAAATAATATCTTTGTTTTATTGAGTTTTGTATGTTACAATTCAAAGCTGATTTTAAGGTAGAGGGGTGTCAACTAAAAAAAAACAAAACATGATTTACTTTCCTTAAAGCCTTGTGCTTTTAACTAATTAATCACTAAAATTGTACACATTTGAATTTTAAGAGTTTTCATAAAATTAGTTATGAGGTAATAAATATAAAAAAAATTTACCATAACTTTAAAAAAAAATAAACATATTTATAATAATTTCCACCATTTGTGAATAGTTTCTGAAAGTTTCATTAAAATCCGACAATTATTTTTATTTTTGCAAGATTTTCAAAATTAATGTCTGTCATAAAAAAAATGCACAAAAACAATTGCTATGTTATTTACTAGAAGTTCCGCTGATGAAGAGAGACAAAGTTTTTCAATCAAAAGTTAGAATTTCTAATAAAGACAGAAAAAGTTTTAAAAATAATTAAAAATTTGTTCTTTCCTTTTAATAGTAACATAAACATTTTGACGATAACATTTTGTTTTCGTCAAGTTTAAGGCTGTTATTATCATGCTGTAGAGGACCGAGGGGTAAAATGTGTAGATGTGAAGAGATATCTCTGGGTTGAGATTTCCTGCTGGCCGGTCAAGCTACATGAGAATGCCGGACTTTGAATAAGTCCAAAGAAAACAAACAAGACCGATATACATGGGTAAACAAATATATATTATGGGTAAACAAATATATTAATACACGAAGACATGAAAAGTTACATAGTGTTTGTATGGAGAAGTTATGTGTGTGTTTTGAGTGTCCGTACGTACGCGTATTGTCCTTAGCATGTTCCCAGAATATGGGAAATACTGTATCGGTGAGAGGTCACATATTGGTGTAAGTGGAAAAAGAACGATTTTACCTCGTCTCCGTACGAGGTAGCGGCTCAAGGCCTGGGTCGAAAAAGAGAGAGAGAGAGAAGGGTCAGCCAGTATTTATAGTCAGAGGAGAGAGACCCCTGTTGAAGGATTAAGTAAAGAGGAGGAGCTAACTGCGACAATGCTATACTCATTTTCAGCAATCTCAAGCCAGTAGCTAATTAATTTAGATGTTAAGACAAAGCTTGAGTTAAATTTTTAAGTCGTTTCATCATATTTTATTAAGGTTATTGGATTTATTATAAAAACTGCAGGCTGAAGTTTTTATGCCAAACTAGAAGTTAATATGCAGATTAAAATATTAGCTTACGGTCTCTGAAATCTAATAAATGCTACATTTACTTTTTTTCCATGATATATATTGAAACATGGATAATGGAAAGGATCCAGCAAGAAATGCTGAAAATAGAGGGTATGTCTACATTGAAGATATCAAATCAGCTTTGCAGAGATCATTATGCAAAACCAGAAAATCGCTTTTATTTTACTCTTTGCTTGATAATAAAATCATCAAAAATTGATCAACACTTACAATAAGACTAATAACAAATATATATGATAAGTCTTTGGAATATTTACATCTTAATATAGTGACACTTCACAATAACAGCCAGCAATCTATTATCCATTGATTTTGTTAATTTTTTTTACTTCAGCAGGTTCAGTTTCCAATATGGTGGTTTCTAAATTTTCACGTACAATCCTATGGCCACTTCATTTTCAAAAATTTAAATATGTCTATAATTTCTGATTTTTAGACTTTTAACCCCAAAACACATTGGCTTTTAACCCCATGGAAACACATACCAACCCCTTTCGTGACCCTTGATGTAAACATATTGAATAAACTAAATACTATTTTTGAAAATAAAGGCTAAACCAGTCTGAGATACCCATGAAGTCCTCCTGAAGTTAATATGCAAATCACACAAACCTCAATAACCCGAAATTGCTTTGAAAAAATGTTCACAAATTTTAAATGATTAAATGATTAGATGTCAAGACAAAGCTTGAGTTAAATTTTTAGGTCGTTTCAACTTGTTTTATTAAAGTTATTGGATTTATTATAAAAACTGAAGGCTGAAGTTCTTATGCCGAACAAGAAATTAAATTAATATTAGCTTACGGCCCCTGGAATCTAATAAAAACTACTTTATCTTTTTTTCTCCATAATATATGTTGAAACATGGAAAGGACCCAACAAATGTCGAAATACAGAAAATAACAAAGTTATTGACTGATGGAATGTCCACATTGAAGATGTCAAAGGTGATTTGCAGGGATCATCGAACGATAAAGAAGGCTGTTGAAAATATAAGTTGAGAACTAGAAGCAAAGCAAAAGGCTTTAAGAAGTTGTCTTCTTGCGGGGAACATAGGCTAAAGAGAAGTATAATAATTTTAATAAACCTTTGCTGAAACTGCCTAAAAATTGAACTCAAGCTTTGTTTTGACATCTAAATGTTTAAAATTTGAGAAAAAGATTTTCAAATTAAATTTAAATTATTGAAGTTTATGTGATTTGCATAATAACTGCAAATAGACTGTTGTTGTGGACCCGATAGCGGTGCAGATCTGGCCTACGAAAATAAGGCCTTGTGCCAGACACTACACACTACTACCGAATCCACAAACAAAGTAAAAAAAAAGAAAATATAAAGACGTGCTTTTTACACCGTACAAAGTGAAAAGAAGTAGACAGGCAAAACAACGAAAGGTTAAGAACAAACATAAATTTTATTAGAGTTTAACAAGTAATTTTGTCTTCCGTGAAGACCTTCAGTAGAATACTGGAAATGTAGTAATTGAGAAAGAGGCCAAGTAAATTGTCTTCAGTAAGGTTACTGGAAATGTTGTAGAGAATGAAATTTAATTGTCTTCAGTTAAGACCTTCAGTAAGATACTGGAAATATGGTAGTTGATAAAAAGGTAGATAAAGTTCCGCCCCAAAATTTAAATCCAAGATGGCTATGGCGGGAAAAAGTTCTTCAGGAAGAAGGTCAGAAAGTCAGTTGTAATGCATAATAACATACGGCAAGGAAAAAAAATACTCACTGCGAGAGTTTATAATTGTGAGTGTATGTAATTCTTTTTAAAGTAACAGGTTCAGAAAGTATGAGTTCGAAGAATGTGAAAAATGCTTTGTTCATCAGATTGGAAGTTTTTTGAAAGTTCCTGGAAGTTGGCGGCTCGATAAAGATGTTCGCTTCTGTCATGAAGGTGACGACCGTGTCGTATGTGTTAAGATATAGCGACGAGCCATGAGGTCTAGGCAAGGTTTGCCGAATAAAATGTCTCTGTCTGTATATATGGGGTTACCGGCGAGAGACAAGTGAGCCAGCCCGGCCGATGGTCAGACGACCACGGGGCGACTGATTTGAAAAAAGCCAATTTGCCGTGACGTCAGCGCAAAAGCGCGCGAAAAATAATATCTTCCTCACTCGGCTAAGAACTACGGTTTACTACTATAACCGGCCGAACGTGAGAGGAAGGGGTGAAAACTCGCGCGTGCGTCAAAATGAAGGTGGGGATAGCGTGAATCCCACACTGTACGTCCATTTGGCATAGAGATATACAGTTATTATCTATAACTTTTGTACTAAATCCAAGTAGTTAGCCGGTCATATTGTGGAAAAAAGATAATCCTCTGTAACTTGACTGCGAGATGGACGTATTATTTCTTGTCACCAGTTCTATATAAGGATTCGTTGTTTCATGCCTGACCCATGTCTGACCTACTCTGAATCGACAATAAACCGGCATTCTATACAATAGAACTGAACTTGTCTCTAAACACATCACCTGACTCACGTCATTAACGAGGATCCAGCTGTACCGAAAAAAACAGAAAATCTATTTCGTTTGGACTGATATATAATTCAGATAATCATTTTTACTAGGGTTTTTTTACACACGAAAGAAAAATGTATAAAAAAAACAAACAAATAAGTAATCTAGAGGTCATTACCATAAATAACTACAAGTGCTCGCTCTGAATTGGGAAGGGTTGATTTCCCCCTTCTTTCACTTCGTTTACTCCCTCAGTGACCTACATATACAGCCCGCTAAAAGAGTAATGACATTTGACCCGAAGATCGCATTTAAGCGTGATGAATCTAGTCACCATTCAGTGTTGATTCTTATGTCTACTTGTCTGTCTCTGTCTGACTCTCTCTCTCTCTCTCTCTCTCTCTCTATATATATATATATATATATATATATATATATAAGTACATATTGAAGTTAACACCTAGCTTCGACAGGCTGTTCCATGCTTAAACGCTTCCGTTTAATATATATATATATATATATATACATATATATATATATATATATATATATATATATATATATATATATATATATATATAGGGAGAGAGATAGAGATAGAAAGAGTCAGACAGAGACAGACAAGTAGATATAAGAATCAACACTGGATGGTGGCTAGATTCCTCACGCTTAAATGCGATATTCGGGTCAAATGTCATTACTCTTTTAACGGGCTGTATATGTAGGTCACTGAGGGAGTAAACGAAGTGAAGGAAGTGGGGAAATCAACCCTTACCAATTCAGAGCCAACACTTGTAGTTATTTATGGTAATGAGTGCCTCGTTTTAGGAAAATAAATCAGAATTATTAAAGTCCATAGTTTTAATGTATTTTCATGAATAGGAAATATTCATACAACAGATTAAATGATCTGACACGAAATAATATTAAAAAATGTTTAAGACAAATGTAAGAGTGTGTTCGTTGTTCACCGTCGTGATATATGGTTTGCATACGTTCAAAAGTAGACGAAGAAAGATAGTTTGAAATATTTAGCTTTGGGCAGTAATTTTTACACTAGCGAGAACTTTAACGCTGATCACGAGGAACTAAGACGAAACCTTTCACATGACTTCAGAGACTATTATTCTCTGATTAATTTAATTTTTCTCTTCATTTTATATCAAAAGGAATTTTGCGTAGGTTCACGAATTTATGTCCTTCTTTCTTGCTTGACCGGCTAATTTGTGTGAAGGCATGGTTTTCATTGTCTCCACCACCCACCCACCCCCCAAATTTCCATAGACTCGAGTTTTTCACTGGTCGAAAGAAAATTTCATATAAGCTCTCGAATTTCTTTCTTTCTTCTTCCTCAGTCCTCCGAATTTGAAGGGAGTAGGACCTAGGTGAAGGGGGTTACTATTATTTTTCACTTATTACACAGTGTTATACTTTTTTTTGGTTTTGTTTTTTTGTTGTTTTAACTAAAGTATTCTGTCCAGTCTTTACAGACAACATTCAAATCTAAGTTTAAAAATACTCGTACTGTTTTCAATAAAATTAATTTTATAAGTTTGCAAAATAAAATTTCTTTAAAAAAACGACCTGATAATTTAGGAGCAAGAAATGAATTTCGCGTGCACGCGCGCGCACACACATACACATACACACTCACTCTCTCTTGCTCTCTCACACACACACACACACACAAACTTATTTTTTGTGTGAATAAACCGATGTTTTAATTTGATAAAAACACCAGTTTTTTCATTTATATTTACTATTTGTTATTTCTCTCAACTTAAGAAGCGGATCAGAAGTGTAATTTTGATAATAATGCGTAAGCTACACACGTTTACGATTTCTTGTCTCTCTGAAGATATGAATATTGAAATATATTGCTTTCCCTTATCAAGTAAATTGTTTTATCTCTAGATAACAAAAATAAAACTGGAAGAACTATCCTATTTCTTATTGTGAAAAGATTTTTTGAACGTCTGTGCAATTTCTTTCAGTCAAACTAAAAGCGAACTTAAAAATAGTAACCTTTTTTTATATCGCATTCCTAAATCTGTGGCTGTCGCCCACTAAAGGCGAATTCTCGTCATAAATATATGCACCGTTCAGTTTTTTTCTTGCAATGCTTTTAACTCTGGATTAGTTGAGAGTTGTTCATTTTGTCTGTTATAAAATGGAATAAAATGACCCGAAGAAAAGAAGACATGTTCGTTGTTTTGATCACGTTACTTGTTCGGTTATTTTCGGAAACGGACGTCAATGTCTATCTTATTTCATTCAGACGTCTTTTTTTAAGGAGATCTACGCTAAAATGGTAGCCATTGTTATTTGTTTGTAAGTAGCAAACAAAAAATAAAATTAATAAAAGGTGCCGTATTAAGAAACGATGGATATATTTCAATTTCATTCACGAACCACTGAAAGTGGAAACTGGGGGAAAATCTGTTTCTAAAAATTGATGTCTTTTCTTAGGTGTTGGGGTTGGGGGTCGTAGTTGATCTTCAATTTAATGTTTAGGTTACTATGCCATGAAACGAATTGGGGTTCATTTTATAATTTGATTCAGTCTTCTTCTTCTTTGTGCCGTGTTTCTTCAGTACATTGGCGGTCATGGCTCTCCACAGCTTCACGTCTTTTTTCGGATCTTAGTAACGTTTCTTTTTGCGATCTCTCCTAATACTTGTTCTACCGACCATTTTTACACAAGCTCATTAGGTAGCTTATGTGCGGCTTTTCTCTGTCCCACTTGCCTCCACTCTGTTCCGTGAGTGTCAAATTTTCTATGACCACTTTCCTCATAATGTACCCTAGAAATTTCAACTGTCTCTTTCTGATGTGAAGTACAACTACAGTACAAGTGTCCTTTTTGTTTCCACTTTCCCTAAAACTTCATCATTGCTCACATGTTCAATCCAGGGTATTCTCAGCATCCTGCTGTAGAATCACATTTCTCTTGCTTCAAGTCTCTTCTTCATCTGTGAGGAGATTGTCCAGCATTCATTGTCATAGAGAAGGAACGATATTACATAACAGTCCAGTACTCTTTTCTTTGTTTCGTACGAAATTTTCCTGTTTCTTAATACTTTGCTTAACTTTTGAAAGTATTCTTTTGTTATTCCAATGCAGCTTCGGATTTCGGTGTCGAAGTTTTCGTCCTAAGTTTTTAACTTAGGACGAAAACTTCAGTTCCTAGATATTTAATTCTTTGTACTTCCTTGATTTTAGTGTCTCTAATGCGTATTTCGCATCTTTTTGCCTAACAACCATACATTCTGTCGTCTTACAATTGATAGTTAGTCCTTTCTTCTCGCTTTCCAATGCTATCTTCTGTAGGAGTTCCTTTAGTTTCCATCCTGTATCTGCTATCAACACTGCATTATCATAGCATATGCTATGTTGTTAAGACTGTGGCCGCTAATAATGAATACTGCTAGTATTTCTAATTCTTTCGGGATCGCTTTACTGTCAAAGTTGAATAAGTTCGGTCAGAAGACACATCCTTGTCTTACACCCCTTTCTATTTCTGCGAATTTACTGAATTCATTTTCTATCCGTATTCAGGCGGTGTGCTTCCAGATTATATGTTCTGGGTTCTTCTAATATCCTGAAATAAATCAAGCTTACGTTGCAGTTCAAACAGTTCTTTGTAATATACGCTTTTGCATAATCTATAACATAGGTATACACCCGTTTGTATTTGTACCGCTTTTTCTGGTATTATTCTGAGCATAAATATTGCATTTCTTGTTCCAGTGTCTTTAAGGAAACCGCAATGTTCATGTCCTATTTCCGGTCTGGTTTTGCCCCTCACACTATTCATCAAAATTTTGTTATGTGGCTCATTGAGCTGATTGCCCGCGCATTCATTTACACGTGACTTCTCGGGCAGCGCTATGAAAATGGATCTACTTAGGTCATCGGTATCTACAGGGTGTGAGGTAAAAGTTGGCCACCATAGGGGTTAATTAATTAATCCTGTTTTAAATATCTAATTTATTTTGATATTTTCTTATGTTGCAGAAGCAATTTTGACGAAGTAAGAAGGCTGAAAAACTAACAAACGATGAACGTGTTACCTTGGTGTTCATGTATTGGAAATCAGGAAACCCTCTGACGTGTTAATGAATCCTGCAGGCACAAAATTGAAAAGGGTTTTGAAAAAGAAGGAAGACAACTTTGAACAGCACATATAACAATTAAATAACTAGTAAGTGAAATTTTTAGGTGTAATTATACTTTTAATAAATTATCCCCCAGGGGTGTGCGACTTTTGCCCCACCTTGTATATTGGCCTATCTATTATAGACTATTAATCATTCAGCAAGACTTAAACGGTCTTCTTTCCCTAAGCAGAAAAAAACTATTTATTTCAACTGACTTGTTACTTTGAACAACAATAAATGATCCCCCGAGGGTGCACAACTTTTGCCCCGCCCTGTATATTGGCCTAGGCTATCAATCCCTCAGTGAGACTTAAACGGTCTTCTTTCCCTAAGCAGAAAAACCTATTTATTTCAACTACCTCTCTTCGTTTTACACTGAACAACACAAGCCGCAAATTTCTTCAAGTCAGTAGACGAACTTTTACTAATATTTTATATCGGAATCTAACCCCCAAAATTCCCGACCAATGATACAAAATATTCACATTGATTTTAAAGGAAAGAATGCATTAATTCCTTCGAACTAGAAACTCCTGAAGAGCGAAAATAAAAAGAAAAAGGTTACTCCCTTATCAACAAGACGTTGTTAGAAGAAGGCCGTTCAAAAAATTAAACTATGGCATATACAGGATGAGGCAAAAGTCGCGCACCCTAGGGGTTAACAGATAGGCCGAAGAGGTCCTGTTGAGTGGCTAGCGAGGGCACCAGACCTCACACCCTTCAATTTATGAACTTGAAGAAAGAATTAAATCTGAATGCAGTGAAATGACAGAGGAAACTCCCGACATGTTAATGAATCCTACAGGAACGAAATTGAAAAGGATTTTGAAAAAGAAGGAAGACATTTTGAATAGCACATATACCAATTAAATAATTAGTAAATGAAATTTTTGTGTGTAATTATACTTTTAATAAATTACTCCTACGGTGTGCGCCTTTTACCTCACCCTATATATTTCATTTATTATGTCTGCCATTTTGTCAGTGCCGAAATTATCTAAAGTTGCTAGCATCTCTATTACAATCCCATCTGCTCCTGTTGCTTTGTCCCTGTTCATCTTGGCCAGTGGTGATTTCATTTCAGACTTTAATATTTCTGGTCTTTTCATATTTTTTGTATATTACAGTTTTTCCTCTTTCTTTCTTTCTTTCTTTCTTTCAGGTTGGTCTCAGTGAAAAAGGTACATACTTCATACTGGTGTTTTATTTAACACAGAATTAGCAACATGAAAAATAAATACAAATAACAAATATAACTTTCAAAAGGAAATAAACAAAGGAAATACCTTTCAATAATAATAGCAAAGAATTTGGAAGAAAGCGAAAGAAAAGATAAAGGGACACCTACTGTCCTCGAGCAGTATTTTCGACTCAGTAGGGAGCAGATAATTATCGTGCTGTCTTGTATGACCAGCGGTAAGGAAAAGGAAGACATCTGGGAAAATCCCGCTGCACGCTCACAAGGAAATGAAAGGTGAAAATAAATAGGTCTGAACTTATAGGTAGGTGACACCGTGGACAACTTCTGTCACTTCTGATGTCTTAACAGATCAACTTTTCACCTCAACCAGCTACAACTCTGACTTTCTCTTACCAATTCTCTGTCCATCTCTACATCATAACGCGCAGCTGACAACTCTCTCTCTCTCTCACTCTCTCTCACTCTCTCTCTCTCTCTCTCTCTCTCTCTCGCTCTCTCTCAACCCCTTCTCTCCAGATAGTATTTATGCAGTAAAGGGCAGCTCGGCACTACTTCAACTGTGACTGTTAATATAAGCTTGCGACTGGAAATCGTCAACGTCCGGTTTGTCGTCACTTGTTCCCCAAAATTCTATTTATTTATCTAATATTTTATTCTCTTGTGGTCAAATGGGTGGCTTCTTTTGAAGACCATATTTCACAGACTTTCTCTGGTCATGAGACGCGAAACATTTAAGAGTGAGATGAAATCACACACTTTACCATCATATGTGGGTGCCTTAATCTTAGTGTGATATATTCAGGGAGTCCAGCCATCATTCTTTTAAAGACGGCGTTGTGAATGTGATGCTCAATATGAACGAGAGAACAACCTGATGGAGACATGGAGTCACTTCCGAGATCATATCAAGGCTGTGGGCAGTTTTATTGTATAACCTATTCCTGTCAACTATTTACATTGTTCGGACTATTGTCCGCATCTTTGTCGCCATATTTATTACAAAGTTTCGGCTGTTATACGCTCCGGCCTTCTTCAGGTGGTTGGAATGTCGAACTGAACCCTTTATTTTGCTCACTGGGGTAAACTGTTCTAGTTCCACGTGCCATGTCTAATGGATGTCAGTTATCAGTTAATTCCCCTCTCCAAATTTTCCACCGCCTTAACCAGGTATTGAACTCGCACTCTTTGCGTCCTGTCACTGGATCTAACAAACGCCTTTATCCACTGTGCGAAATACAGGGTTCAGTTCGACATTCCAATCAGCTGAAGAAGGCCGGAGCGTACAACGGCCGAAACGTTGTAATAAATATAGCAAGAAAGATGAGGACTATTGTCCGAATAATGTAAATAGTGTACATAATACCTCATCTCAGAAATATAGACAGATACTGAAAGGCCGAAACGTTGTAATAAATATAGTGACAAAGATGAGGACAATAGTCCGAATAATGTAAATAGTGTACATAATACCTCATCTCAGAAATATAGACAGATACTGAAAGGCCGAAACGTTGTAATATATATGGCGACAAAGATGAGGACAATAGTCCGAATAATGTAAATAATGTACATAATACCTCATCTCAGAAATATAGACAGATACTGAAAGGCCGAAACGTTTTAATAAATATGGCGACAAAGATGAGGACAATAGTCTGAATAATGTAAATAGTGTACATAATACCTCATCTCAGAAATATAGACAGATACTGAGTTTTCACTTATGTTTGCACATCGCCTTAGATATTTCAAAGGCCTTTGACATAAGGGAGGTTGCTATCTCTGGAAGGGCTTTAATATATTATCAAAGATTATGTATTATATATGAACGAGAACCACCTGATGCAAACATGGAGTTACTTCCGAGACCATATCGAGGCTGTGGGCGGTTATATTTTTATAACCGATTTCTGGTTTTCTAAGTTGAACATATGGACAAATTTAAAAATGATATTGTACTAATTTTTTATATTGAAAGTCATTGTTTTATTTATTTATTACTCTCTCCCACGGTGGGGATTATGTTGAATATGTCACACAGCCGGTTTAACGTGGGATGCATATCAGTCAACGGCAAAAATTGTCCAATAGCCGCAATCACTGTCACACAGCTGTCAGTTTACTTTGACTATCCCACTTTAAAGTAAGGGGGTGGGTGGTCGGCTGTGGAATTTTGGGGATTAATCTTCCTTCATTGTATTTCGATGAACTGCTCGAAAGTAGAAATACAGCGGAGATGAATTTGAACAGATTCCGCACTTTTATAATAGCCTAAAGGCCGGGTAAAGGAGAATTCTAATTCTGAATTTACCTTAGCCCCCCCCCCTCCACACACACACACACACACACACACACACCTTACGAAAGTAGGATGTAACACCTGGTCTGTTTAACATAGGATGCTCTTACGCGTAAATATTGGCCAAGGGTAAAAAAAATTGTTCAGTTCTGCGATGGCTGGCACGCTTATGCCGATATCCACCAACCCGCTCTCAGTGGAATGATAGGGGTGCTACCATGGGCTTCGAATCCCAGCCTGAAGGTCAGGTAAAGGCGGTTTGATCCTAGTTAGAAGTGCTGACGAGCGCCACTTTAACCCTAAGCAGGGCGCACAATACGATACTGATTGTCGGCAGAGGATTGAAGAGTAATACTTTGATCTCATATTTACATAGCTCTTCCTTTTGTTCAATGGAAGAGGAGCTTTCGCCGAGTTAGAATCACCAGGACCTGGTTCACCTCATGTAATGCCATGAATTACACCAAGAACTTAGAGCCACACTCCGTCCAATGTTGAGAGAGAGGAAGGGATGCTATAATTTATACCGGCGTGAAACCCGTGGCACTGACAGTAATGTCGTGGAGGGACACTTTGATCTTAAGCAAGGTTCCACACATTCTCTGATCCTAGCAGACGTGCTGATCTATATGTGAATAATGCCGTAATTTCTGCAGGTACTATACTATTTTCTTTTACTAAATCTTGTAGGGGGTTAACGCCACCAAAAGACAGATTTACCAATCTGTAAAGGGTTGATGGAAATGCGATTAACCCGCTACCTTTTTTTTAAATTCACAAATGTAACAAAAAGCAAGCAAACAATAAGAGACATAATGATATGAAACAATACTTTGGTTCAACAATAAATATTTTTTATATATAACCAAATAGAAGGTACAAAGTTGAGGGTTGTTTAACTTGCTTTAAAATATTTTCTTGTGTGTATTGAAGTTTTTATGAAGATATTATATGAAAGATTAAGAGTTGAGAAATTGTGTGTATAAAAATTGGTAAGTTTGATAATGTATTTTTGTATTTGTAGGAAAATTAAACAGTTTGTTTTTGGTGTTGAATTTTGTAATGTTGTACTCCACTTACTGTTTTGTGTATGAAGTTGTCTCTCTTTGATTAAATGTGTCACTTGATATTTTTTGTTGAGTTTATGTAGTTAGGTGAGTGTACTTCACAAGCTGTGGAAATGTTAAGTAAATTTAACTTTAAGCCTGGTAAGATATGTGACATTGAGTCGTGTGTCGAGCTGAGAAAATTCATAAGACTCACTATTGAAGTTGAATATTTCGTATTTAATGATGTTTCAAGTCATGTAGTAGGCTCCAAGAAATTTGGCGCAAATTTTATATCTGCTTAGGATACACACTAAACCGATATGATGCGTACGTAGTTGAAAACATGAAATTATGATTTTTTTTATTAGCCAATCAGAAGCGTTTTTAGTTGATTCTCGTCTGGAGCCGATTTTAATGGGTTGTTGGGCTGCTTGGATTGATTTGTGATAAGTTTCGCTCTGAGCCACTATTAATGGGTTTTTAAACAAATGTAGAAGTCTAATTCTACAATCTTACCCAAGTTGAAATGGTAATAATGAATAAGGTGTATGATATGAAGGAAAGAGAAGGAGGTAGGAAGTGAAGATTATGAGGATAGGTAGGATAGATAACAATCAACCTTTGATTTGAAGAGATTAAAATTGAAATGTTCCGTAAAGCCCCTTTGTGTGCGTCTGTTCCGCAGAGTGGTAGTTCTTGGAAAAAAGCTGAGTGAAGCGTTCTTTTTATATTTGGAACACAAGGGGGGAAATGAGGGTGATTCGACTCCGTGGAAGTCTCATGGCGGGTCTTAGATGTAAAGGTCTGAACTAGTGGAACTAAAGAATGAAGCGCTCATCTGAAAATTTGCCATAGAAATAAACGATAAAGTTGTGACAGGTGTATTGTAGGAAAGCGATTGCAGAGTGGAGAATATGTCCCCCTCACCAAGACTGCGTAAAGGATTTTTTAAAAATTGTTTTTTTTTTTAATAATTAGACATCAATACTTTATCGTTCTGTATTCGAAAGCGTGTTTTTTTAAAAAATTTCCCCTAAATACAAGTCTCGAGAGCCACTCAAGGACGAGTGTTACAATTGAAATAATAAACGAAGTGGGAGATATGAGTAGAAATGAAGGTGATAGGAAGTGAAGGTTATGAGGATAACGATTGACCCTTGACATGAAAAGGTCAAAATTAAAGGGTTTAGGGAAAAAAAAAACACGCAGGAGTCTGCGCCAAAAAGTGGAAGAAAAGCAGTCTAAGTGAAATTGTTTTCTAACATCTCACTTTTGAAACACAAGTGGGGGGGAATGAGGGTGATTTGATTCCGTGGAAGTAGCAGTAAAGTTCTGAATTGGTGGAACTAAAGAATGGATCGCTCATGTGAGCATTTACCATGAAAATAGCGATTGTGACAGGTCTGCTAAGTTGCGTTTTAGAAAAGTGGTTGCAGAGTGGAGAATATGTCCCCCTTTACAAGACGGCGTAAAAGATTTTGAAACTCTATCAAGCATTGAAAATGAAGATTGAGTAGCTCCAGCCCAAATATAGCTACAATACTCCATTGTTTTTTGGCCTAATCTTGTAAAGATAAAGCATGTAGCGAACCCCCTGGATGGGTGGGGCGATATGAACCACGGCGCGAGCGCTCCCGTATCGTAGGTGATGAATTCACAAAAGGCCCGCTAAGGTTTTCGAATTAAAGACGTGAAATCTGACAAGGTGAAACAAAACGAGGATATGTATGATTAATGCTAAGTTTATTTATAAAGGAGAGGCCGTGGGGTATATTGGTCTGGTAATCAACGTAATGGTGGTCGGACTGGTCGTGTCGATGGTTGGAGTCGAGGTGCAGACGTTCCGGTCGTGTCGACGATTGGACGTTGAGGTCGACGACGGGATGCTGAGGCGCGTTCGTTCCGGTCGTGTCGACGGTTGGACGTTGGAGTGCAGGCATTGCTGGTCGTGGTCGGTGTCGAAACCTCCCGTAATAATTACAACCGATAGTATACGGGAAAGGTTGGTCGCTGCAGATGAACGCTGCTGGTCGTCGCAGGTGATCGATGCTGGTCGCTGAAAGCATAGCAGAAGGTGTCAGATACTTCCTGATGCGATCGAATGAACCGATCAGTTTTCCAGCATTTTGAGCAGCGGATTGTATTGATCGATTCCACTTTAGGTCTGGACTGATCTTGAGATCCGATAGGCATCGGGCCTAGGGTTAAGATTAGGGTTGGGAGTAGATCTGTTCATCTTAACTGGACAAACCTCAGGTTTTGAACATTGATAAAATAATACTCTTTCCTTTTTTTATGTACTAAAAGTTAAAAGTCAGTTACTTTGCCATTGATCTGTGAGACCGGAAGAGAAATCACTTGTCAGGTTCTGACCATCTTGGAATTTTGGAAGTACGTCAAGAAATAAAGGTATCATCTCCATCAGTGATTCTCAACCTTTTTTTTTTTTAATCATGGACCACTTTTACTTTTAATTTTTTGGTGGACCCCCACAAGCATTCGATAAAAAAAAAAAAAGTTTATTTTATTTTTTACTAATAGATAAGTTTAGGAATTGTATTATAGAAATAGTAAGTGTATATGCTTCCTTTATATAAAATCCTTATATAATTTATATATTAAATTAATTTTATTATTAATTTTTGAAATATTTTATATTAATTAATTTATATAAATTTTTTATTTTATTTTATTAACAATTAATATTATTATTTATTATTAACATATTAAATTAATTTATATAATAAATTATAATCTTTATATAATTTTCCTTTATATATATATATATATATATATATATATATATATATATATATATATATATATATATATATATATATAATTTAAAGAAAAACAGACCACTTTAAGGCTCCATTTCTTATAATTTATTTCACCAGAGAATTTTATTTTTCTCTGGATCTTCAGACTTCACTTTCAAAGGTGAAACGAAAAATGAATTTAAAATTTACACTTTTGACGGGCAGTATTAAGCCTATATAAGTTGACATAGAAGGTGGTGAGAAATAGTGTGAGAGACATGGTCGAGTTTAGAGAGGGAAGGGAGAGTTTTAAAAAGTTTTTTTTTTACATCCTTAATATTGATGAAGGATGGGGTAAGGATCAGACATTGACCTATTTAATCGGTCAAATGATATGGGAAAAAGGGAAAAGAAAAAAGGGGGGAAGAAGTAAAAAGTTAAGAGATAAGAGATGTACGTAGGGTTTTTGGAGGAAGGAGAGGGGGTGGTATAGCTTTAGCAATTTAGATAAACACAGATTTTAACGTTTGATAGTAATTTAAATGTTTAAAACCTCCACAAAGAAATTAAATTTAATGCTTCTTAGCAATTTAAATATTCAACTTCTCAACAAATAAATTAGGGATTTAATATAAACCGAATATTGTATTGACAAACAAAAAAAAATAAATAAATAAAAATTGACTAATAATAATATTTTAATATTAATGACTGTTATATACATACATACATACATACATACACACACACACACACACACACACACACACACACACACACATATATATATATATATATATATATAATCCCTCCTTTATATATCCTTCTCAGATTTTTACAATCAAAACATCTGGTAGTGTAAAAGAGTTGCTAACTTACTTCGCTTGATCTCGTTTTTTGCTAGTTTTTAAGCGTTGTTTTTCTATTTTGAGTATTTTAATATGGCGTAGATTACTGTAGAAACTCCAATTCTTAGTTGTAACAACCGATCCGAAGTGAAATTACTGTGGACCATTAAAATATTACCGTACAATCCCTCCTCCCCAATATGCTATTTTTTGTGTGGACCCCCAGGTAATGTTACATGTACACCGGCTGAGAACCACGGATCTACACAGATGTTTATTAAAATGTTCTTAAGCAGACCGTCATTAGAAAGCAGGAAGACATTAAGACCGAGGAAAGAAGCTTGGGGAACACCTACGTTGATTTAAAAGATTGCCCATTTACGACAAACTTTATCGACCTACCTAATAGAAAAGACTTGATTACCACGTAGAATCTTCCAGAGATATCATAGCTCAGGGTTGTGAAAATATTTTTTTATTGGAAGTTCGTACGGTTTCCATCTTTGTTCTGTTTCCGTCTTGAAAAGATTACTGTTTCGATTACGAAAAAATAACAATATCTACTGATGGACATTTAATGCTTTTTCACTATAATTCTCCAAATAAAAGACCCAAGAGCCATTCAAGGTGGAGGTTCAGTAAATGAGGTTGTTGTAAGGACGTACGAGGGAAGCATGAGTATATGTAGGATAGACACTCGACTTAAAGATATTAACATTGTCGTGATCGGCGAAGCATCCTCTCAGGAGTCCCTTCCAACTGTTTTGGGGAAGAAGCTATCTCAGTGGAACTTTCTCCTCACCAATGGGGATGAGTCGATTCAGTGTACTTGGTTTGGCAGGCAGTAGCTGTGAAGGTCTGAACTGGTGGAACCAAGAAATGTATTTCGTCCAAACATCTGCCATGAAAATAGCAAATAGCATAGCAAGAGGCATGCAACATTTCGTCTATGGGAAAGGGGTTATAGGTTTGAAGACAATTCATCGCCCACAAGGCCGCGCAAACGCTTTTGTACTCTATCGAAGCTGGAAAATGAAGGTGTTAGAGTTAAAATCCTTAATTCCCTAATTGTTCACTAGGAACGCTCTCCTTACACTATAAATACCGGGCAACTTCTTACCTCGTTCTCTTTTCTACTTTGCATTTCAGCGGACACATTTAAAAATGTGATCTCTCGTAAAGATAGCGTCTTCCCATTTGTGGAAGACGCCGTGAACATTATACACACATACACGTACGTACGAACATTCACCAATATACAAACTCTTTACGTCCACACACAAACACAAATGTTAATGTCTATGTCACTTGTAAATTTGTTGTTTAATACATATATTTGTTTATATATATATATATATATATATATATATATATATATATATATATATATATATATATATATATCGGTTTTGTTTGTTTTCTTTACATCTTCAGTTGGACTTAATTTGAGTCCGCCATTATCTTGTAGTTGGACCTTCTTCTAGCAGGAATAAACAGTCCGTGTTCCTAATTCAACAACACTCAAACCCATACGGTCCTCTACAGTTGGGCAGTTCTTGGATACTACATAAAATCTTTCAAACGGGCCGCAGTTTCCTCACCACTATTAGAGCTGGACATTTTGTTTAATTATAGAAATTAAAATTTGGTTATCTTGCCACTTTCAGATTTTAAAGTTTTTACTCTTTCAGGCTTTGAATTGATCAGATGTTGGATCTCTTAGATTAAGACCGAATATATGTGTTGTCGAAAGTCATCTGCGTATTTTCTTTATTTCAGAATGCCCAATGAGCCTTAAGATTTCATTATTATAAGACTTACTTAAAGATATATTTATTAATAGTTATTTGAACCAGCCGTGTTTTATAGTCGACACCTCGAAGTGAAAAATGGGCAAAAAAAAAAAAAGCAACGTTTTGAAAATTCAATGTTTTGGAATGCAGAACAATATTGCAAAAAAGATTTTTTTCCACAACTTAAAAGTTGTTTTCCAAAGTTGTTTCATCAACAAGACAGAGCTTCTGCAAAACAACACTAAAAGTGGCTTGCAAACAAAATCGTAGATTCGTGGTTTGGTTTGGTCATAATACAAAATTGAAACCTCAAACTGATAATTTATCCCCAATGTTATCTGAGAATTTTGATTTCGTTGTGAAGTGAAATAGCTGAAAGATTCCGTACTGATCAAATTACATCAGAATACTTTTTTCACTTAATAATATTTATAAAAGATTTCTTTAAATGTTTTCTCTTAATTGATAATCATTAATTTAGTTGATGAATGCAAGTTCTAATATTGTAGAATCCTCCGTATTTTTCCACTCAACTCGTTTAAAGGTGGAATTTTCCATAAGAGCTAGTTTCGACCAATCAACACCACACATTGCAAAACTCGGCTTATTATTGGTTGAGATGCCCCAGGATAAATGTTGGCGCCAACGCGCTGGGAGCCGATCTAATTTTCGCAGAGTAAATAAAAGGGCGAATCTTAGTCCGATTCACTAGTCAGCAATTCACTCTCAGAGAGATTTCTACAGAGATCCACGCGTGTCTACATCTTGACTTAAAGGACTTTTCGCGCGTCAACACCTGACTCAACCTTCAACCTCTTTCTCGCTCTCTCTCTGAAATCTTAGTACGTTTCTAAAAAAGTGTTATTCTACACTACCAAACAGAAATTATTACTAAAACAAATATATATAAAAAATACGGTCCAAGGTGAATAACTCTGCCAAAACAAAAACATACAAAATTCAGCAAAAAAAATCTCGCAACTACAATACTTTAAAATTTATCTCTCGATAAATTTTCCTCAAATTTTTATGTGAACACTTTTCCTAAACAAAGGAACATTCATGAACTTTGAGTTCATAAAATACTTCATTCAACTTTTGTTCAACAATTCAGTTATTTCGACTGAAACACAACTTTTTCCAAAAATTCTATTGTAATTTATTTGTACATAAATATTCAATGTTTGTTTCTAATTGAATTCACGACTACCTTTGTTTCTTCGTTCAATATTGCCTTTGAGATTTATTCCTTTTGTATGTCTACACTAAATTGTTGTGATTAATATGAAGAACATGCTTTTCACGTTTATTACCACAAACCTAAAAACCCTTCTGATTACACACTAATTCATAGCAATCCCAACAAATTGGTAACCCCGACGTTTGTACAGGCAAAACCACCAACAAATTGATAACCACATTATTTCAAACAACAAAACCTCAGTCGACATGGCAGATCCTGTACAACCAATTGAAGCTGCACTCAGGATGGAACTCCCTTCCTATACCACGAATACACAAACGTGGTTCATACAACTCGACGCGATTTTCCAAGCCAGACACGTGACGTCCCAGCAGTCGAAATTCGCGTTTGTTGTGGAGAAACTTCCCGCTGAAATCGCTGCGGAAGTAGCGGATATCCTTATTAATCTCCCGCCCGAAAAGCCGTATGAGGTGCTTCGGCACGCAATCCTACAACGAACAGGTTGCTCCGAGGAACGAAAGATTAAGGATCTCCTTACGAATGTAACACTCGGGAACAGCAAACCCTCCCAACTTCTTCGTAAAATGATTACACTACTCGGTGACAACAGTATATCCGAAACTGTATTAAAACAAATGTGGCTGGAGAAATTGCCGCCCGATATAGTGCAAATTTTAGCAGTCCTAACTGAGGAGGTCGATGTCCACAAGCTGGCATCGATCGCGGACAAAATCGTGGACACTAGGCCAGCGCGCCAAATTTCCTCTGTCGTAACAGATAACCCGACCCCGGATGTTAACCAGCAACTCCATTTTCTGACTACCGAACTAAGGAGCCTGTCTTTACGCCTAGACAGAATTCAGAGCATTCCTGGACGGAGTCGCGATACTTCAGCTAACAGACACAATCCTGGTAGGCGACGATCAACGTCAAGACATACTCGTCACCGCCAGAGAAACTATTGCTGGTATCATGAAGTGTTTGGCGCCCGCGCAAGAAAGTGTCAGCCACCATGTGCGTATAAGAACGCGGGAAACTCCGAACCCGGCAGCCATTAAGGGCGTGTGCTGCTGGGCTAAATAACGGAAATCGCCTATTTTACGTTCTCGACAACAACAGCAGATTGAAGTTCTTAGTTGACACTGGCGCTCAGATCAGCGTTATACCGCTGAGTTATTGTAAGAAATCGTCATTAACGCCCAGGCAAACTCAACTCAAGCTTCAGGCTGCAAACGGCACATCCATCAGCACGTATGGCGAGCGTATTATGTCTCTAAGCATCGGCCTACGGAGAGAATATACATGGACCTTCACTATAGCCGATGTAGAGTTACCCATTATAGGAGCGGATTTCCTCGCACACTTCGACTTGTCCGTGGAGCTGTCATCTCGGACACTTACCGATATGCGCACGGATATGCGACGACGCGGACTTTTATCCAAGCTTTCCACGGTTGGACTGACTGCTCTGGTACCTAGTGCGAACGGTTGCGAAGATTTGCTTAAGCAGTACAAATCTCTTTTAGCACCGTTCACTCATACAGAACCCATAAAACACAACACAACACATACTATTAAAACAACTGGACCCCCAGTCCACGTGTCACCTCGTCGTCTACACCCAACTAAATTACGGGTGGCTAAGGAAGAATTCGAAAACATGCTCAAACTGGGCATAATAAGACCATCTTCCAGTCCGTATTCCACACCGTTACACATGGTCCCTAAGAACGAACCTGATGCCTGGCGACCGTGTGGAGATTACAGACTCCTAAACGCTCGGACTGTGCCAGACAAATACCCAATCCCTCATATTAAGGATTTTGCTTTGTCCCTTGAAGGCGCTACTGTCTTCACCAAGCTGGACTTAAGGAAGGCTTTTTATCAGATTCCTATCGAACCATCTGATATTCATAAAACAGCAATAACAACACCGTTCGGTTTGTACGAATTTACCCGAATGCCGTTCGGACTCCGTAATGCTGCGCAATCTTTTCAGCGTCTTATAGATGAAGTCCTCCGCGGATTACCTTATACTTATGCGTACATTGACGACGTACTGATAGCAAGTAAAACGCCCGAGGAACATCGTAACCATTTACAGTCGGTCTTTGAACGATTGCAACATTACGGACTAAAGTTAAACATTGATAAATGTTTATTCGCTGTCCCCGAATTAACTTTCCTTGGTCACGTCATTGATGAGAATGGCTTAGCTCCCCTGGACGAAAAGGTCAAGGCCATCAGTGAATTCCCACCACCGTCAACATTAAGACAGCTACGGCGATTCATTGGCATGATCAACTACTATCGCCGATTTATACGCGACTGTGCCATTGTACTTCTTCCACTGACGAATCTTCTTTCTAATCATAAGCGAAAAAACCCGAAGATTGTGTTATCTGCAGACGAGCTGGACTCTTTTCGTAAAGCAAAACAAGCTTTGCAGGATTGTACCAAACTTGTGTACATTACGTCCTCACCCGACGCGAAACTGACGCTAACTACCGATGCGTCGTCGGATACAGTTGGTGCCGTACTTCACCAGATAGTCGACGGTGTGGAAAGACCACTGTCATTTTTCTCTATTAAGCTAAATACGGCCCAACAGAAGTATAGTACCTTCAGCCGTGAACTGTTGGCAATTTATTTAGCCATCAGACACTACCGGCACATCTTGGAAGGTCGTGACTTTTCAATTTTTACAGACCATAAGCCACTTACATACGCTCTACATGCTAAGTCGGACAAACACAATCCGCGAGATATCCGCTACATGGATTACATATCACAATTCTCGTCGGATATACGCTACATTAGTGGAGCTAGTAATACCGTGGCCGACACCTTGTCTCGTACAACTCTCAGCGCAGTGCAGAGTACAACACTGAACTTTGATAACTTAGCTGACGAGCAAGACAAGGACGAAACCCTGCAAGCTATCCACTCGGACACTTCCTTAAAAATTGAAAAAAGACCGCTCCCGTTTACAAACAGGTCAGTTTATTGTGACATCAGCACGGGTAACCCGCGTCCGTACATTCCGCCAAATATGCGCCGTCTGATTTTTGAACATTTTCATACACAAGCACATCCTGGAGGCAAGGCGACGTTGCGGACCATATCGGACAGATTTATCTGGCCCGGTATGGCAGCTGACATTAAGCAGTGGTCCCGCACGTGTTTACGTTGCCAAGCCACCAAAGTTGGCAGACACACAAGGGCACCTACATCAACCTTTGCCGACCCAGACGGTCGTTTTACTCACTTGCATGCAGATTTGGTGGGCCCACTTGAAAATGTGAATGGATTCGAGTACATTTTGACCATAATCGACCGGTTTACTCGGTGGCCAGTCGCCATCCCACTGCAATCAACTACAGCTGAAACAGTGGCCAGTGCTATTTTTAATAACTGGATCACAAACTTCGGATGCCCTTCGGTAATCACTACCGATAGAGGTCCACAGTTTCAATCAGCCCTTTTCAACGAATTCACTGATCTATTGGGAATTAAACATATTTCCACTACAGCATATCACCCTTGTTCCAACGGCCTCGTAGAAAGATTCCATCGGCAGCTTAAGTATGCTATAACTGCTTCAACCAAAGGCCGAACTTGGGTTGATAAACTTCCCCTGATCATGCTGGCTTTGAGGAATACTGTCAAGCAGGACTTGAACTGTACCAGTGCTGACTTGGTTTTTGGGACTCCCCTAACCTTGCCAGGACAGATCTTCGGCCCTGTATCGGACAACCTACCTACCAGCCAGTTTATCAGCGACCTTCGGCAGAAAATGTCTGAAACTGTTTATACGCCGACCAGAGCCTTTCACAGGCCATATTACATCCCAGCTGATCTGCATACAGCCAAGTTCGTATTTCTACGCCGAGATATGGTCCGTAAACCTTTAACACCCAACTACACTGGACCGCATCAGGTCATTTCTCGAGCGTCGAAATATTTTGTTCTAGATCTTGCCGGCAAGCGAACTACGGTCAGCATTGACCGGTTAAAACCAGCTTATATCAACAGTGACGACCAACCTGTGACCACTCAGCCAACACCTGTTTCTGAGACATCACATAAACACCCATCTTCTACGCCTGAACCCCAAATTAACCCACCTACACGGACTAGGTCCGGCAGGCGCGTTCATTGGCCAGCAAAGTACACCACCTTTTATACATATTAATGTCCAAACTACGTTGACCATTAATCTCGTGGGGCTATTTGTAGAATCCTCCGTATTTTTCCACTCAACTCGTTTAAAGGTGGAATTTTCCATAAGAGCTAGTTTCGACCAATCAACACCACACATTGCAAAACTCGGCTTATTATTGGTTGAGATGCCCCAGGATAAATGTTGGCGCCAACGCGCTGGGAGCCGATCTAATTTTCGCAGAGTAAATAAAAGGGCGAATCTTAGTCCGATTCACTAGTCAGCAATTCACTCTCAGAGAGATTTCTACAGAGATCCACGCGTGTCTACATCTTGACTTAAAGGACTTTTCGCGCGTCAACACCTGACTCAACCTTCAACCTCTTTCTCGCTCTCTCTCTGAAATCTTAGTACGTTTCTAAAAAAGTGTTATTCTACACTACCAAACAGAAATTATTACTAAAACAAATATATATAAAAAATACGGTCCAAGGTGAATAACTCTGCCAAAACAAAAACATACAAAATTCAGCAAAAAAAATCTCGCAACTACAATACTTTAAAATTTATCTCTCGATAAATTTTCCTCAAATTTTTATGTGAACACTTTTCCTAAACAAAGGAACATTCATGAACTTTGAGTTCATAAAATACTTCATTCAACTTTTGTTCAACAATTCAGTTATTTCGACTGAAACACAACTTTTTCCAAAAATTCTATTGTAATTTATTTGTACATAAATATTCAATGTTTGTTTCTAATTGAATTCACGACTACCTTTGTTTCTTCGTTCAATATTGCCTTTGAGATTTATTCCTTTTGTATGTCTACACTAAATTGTTGTGATTAATATGAAGAACATGCTTTTCACGTTTATTACCACAAACCTAAAAACCCTTCTGATTACACACTAATTCATAGCAATCCCAACAATATTTTCATGGAATTTATTATCTATTTTCGGTTAATTTAAAGTTACAAAAAAATTCTTTTTCGAATACTCATCAACTGTTTGAAGTCATCAACATTAAATGAAACAACATTGACTCTTCTTTCAATAAAGATCTGTTCGCAAGTTTATCCACAAGTATGAAATAAATAAAAGGGAAAGGCTATTCCATAGTAAGTTATTTTATCTCTTTCTCTAATTCTTATTTGTCAAACTCTCAAAATAATTCAGACAGGCCGTTGTATTCTGCCTTTAGACAAAATCAAGAAGCTCTTGTAGGGGAACGGGCCCTTTTGTGAGATGGCGAGTGTGGAAAAGGTTGATGTAAGTTGCGTGTTGAAAGGGCTGTTCCCCACAATTATTTATTTTGTTAGGAAAGGTGCGGAAATCATTAGCAATGGTAAAATACAAAAAGGAACATGGAGTTAAAAAAAAAACAATTGAATTTATTATGTATTGAAATTACATGCATGCGAACTGAAAGGTAGGACTGAGTTGCGTCCCTTTGATTAGGTAATTATTTGTATCTAGACTCATAACGAAAGAGTTTATATTTAAAATGCAGTGTAGAAGATTGAATATGATGCATGTTAGAAATTGTCTTGTACTTGCGTGAAATGATGCAAAGTTCTTTAACGTCTGACTGCGTTAGTCAAGACGGGAGTTCTTGAAAGTTACATTTTGGCAATGGTGTTGAGTGACGAAGAGAAGTTAGGCGCGAGAGTCCGCGTGTCGAAACAAAGAATTATTCTGCTGCTACTCTGAAAGAATCACACGTGTTGGGTTTTTATACCATGTCGTAGGCTCCGGGAAGAATGGCGCCTAAAATGATCGTGCGCATGGGAGCGATCTGATTGGTCGATACTGACCAATCAGCAAGCTAGATTGACGGTGATTAACCAATGAATGCCTGTTGATTATCTGTAAGTATTATGTTGGTAATAATATAACAGGAAGAGTGCATTTCCTAGTAGAGGGTAAACTGGTTGTCGTGGACGAGTCTACACTCTCTCGCCGAAGGAAAGGATAAAATAAATACCTCGCACACTGACTTCTGATCTACGCTTACTGTTTGGGCACTTATATAGTCTATGCCTTACACATGCTAATCAGGCAATCATTTACATATAACTACAGTAACAATATGTGTAGAAGCTATAATTTTTGTATTTTTAATTGAGAATCACTGATTTAGATGATGAATTCCTGTTCTAATATTTTTCTGGAATTTTTTATTCATTTTCTATTAACGAAACGTTACAATGTAACGTATTTGCCGTGTTACAAGTTAAAAGTGTAAAAAAGTTTACATGAGCCTTTAGATTTCATTATTATAAGACTTACTTATATATTTCTTAATAGTTATTTGAACCGGCCGTGTTTTATAGTCGACACCTCGAGGTGAAAAATGGGCAAAAAGCAACGTTTTGAAAACTCAATGTTTTCGAATGCAGAAAAATCAACAAGACAGAGCTTCTGCAAAGCCTCAAACTGACCACTCTTCCGTAACGTTATCAGAGAATTATGATTTCGTTGCGAAGTGATATAGCTGAAAAATTCCAAAACTCGTCACTGCATATTAGAAGAAATTCTACCTGCAATATGATCTCAGAAAAACATTAACTAATATATATATATATATATATATTATTTTTTTAAATATTAAAATATTGGAATATTCCAAAAATTTCCGTTGAGGATGAAACAGAGCTTGATATTTTAATTCAATTTAATTTTAATAATTATATTGAAGTTTTTGGATCCTGTTTTTGAAACGTGAGAACTCTTATGTAGCGAAGGAATCGTATTTTTTTTTTTAATTTATAATTTAGGCTTTACTTTTGCATTAGCACTGTTTTTTAAAAATAAAAACAAAAATACTAAAGAACTTCGGATTATTTACCTAACGTGCTCTTTCGTATTTTTCTATATATTTGCATATATATATATATATATATATATATATATATATATATATATATATATATATATATACGGTGACAGTCTGTGGTGACAGTCTGTTTCATACTTGAACGAGATCTTCAGGCCATGAGATCAACTTCATGTTTAAAACTTTTGGAACTGCCTCCTTATGCGTGTCCCTTGTCTGTGATATATGTGTGTACAAAAAACCGCTTCCGATCTTAATCACCTGGTTCCTCAGCCGCCATAGCTCGCAGCAAATACCTTTTTCCTGCTGTATCAAGTTCTGATCCCAACAAAAATATCTTTGTGTCCGATCGTAATTATTGTCAACTTGTTCGCAATGAGGCTAATTCTTTATTCACTGACAGAACGAGGTACCTTATAGCCTCTTACAAGTTTGGTCCTCGTAACTACTTGGGTCTCTGTAATACTGCGCGTTAAATAAGGCTAAATACTCTATACCTCCTCTCCTTACTCAATTTGAGGTGTTCATACCTGCTACTAAAAAATATCTTTCTGTTATCAACGCGCAGACAGATATTTCTACGTTAATGTTGGTGTCCCACATATATTTCTACATTGATGTTAGTGTCCCACAATTATTTCTACGTTGATGTTAGTGTCCCACAGATATTTCTACGTTGCTCTTAATATCCATCAACAACCTTTCCGATGGCATTAATTCTCAACTCGCTATGCTGACGTCACAACAAATTACTCTTGTTTTAATGGAAAATCTTCAATGAGATCAAATTGGCACCTCAAAAATTACCTTCAGTCCGTTGTTAACTGGTGCAAGAAGTGGCATGTTAATTTTAACGCCTCCAAAACAAAACTGTTCACCTCTTAGAGAACATTTTTCCTTCCATCAAGATGGCAGGTGTTAACTTCCAGGAGAATGATTCATTGCGACTTTCCGGGCTAATGTTTTCCGATAACATGAAGTGGGAAGACTCTATTGAATCAGTTGCTAGGTTTGCTTCTAGAAAGTTTAGTTTACTGTGTCGTTCTAGACAATTTTTCTGGCCAGAATCTATCTTACACATTTATAAGTCTACCATTCGTCTATGCTTTGAATATTGCTGTCGCATCTGGTCTGGTGCTTCCGTTATGTATTTAGAGTTTCTTGGTAAAATCTAAGGAAGAATCTGCAATGTTATCAGTCCTGACCTGGCATCTCGGCTTCAATCACTTTCAAACCGCCATAACGTAGCTTCTCTGAGCCTTTTCTATAAATATTTTTATGGCAATTGTTCTGATAAGATTTCGTCTTTGCTACCTGGATTTTATGAATTTAAGCGCAGTACTAAATTGGACGAGAGGTCATCATTTTACAGTTGAAATGGCGGCTAGATGTAACCGTAAGTTCTTTTTCTTCTTTTTCTTCTCTCGTACTTTTATGGAACTCTCTTCCGGTTTCTTACTTTCCTGCCAGCTTTGATCTTCAGAAATTGAAATGCAATATCAATCGCTATCTTTTGTCTGTCTTAATGCCTGTTCTTTTATTGTCCTCACTCCGCAATGATGTTTTTTTCTTTATCTCTTGCCTTATAATGGCTTTATTGAAACTTTATATGAAAATATTTTTAATCTACTGAAGCCACACGCTTGTGTATACTGGCGTTGCGACGTTGAATATATATATATATAATCTATTTAGGGTAGATTTTACAAGGAATACCAAATTATAATATTTAAAGTATTATCAAAGCGAATTTAAAAGGAAGGTAGGTTCAATGTGTTGTTCAAGACAATTTTTCTCGTCAGAATCTATCTTACACAATTAGCATTCATCGTTGCTTTGAATATTGCTGCCACATCTGGTCTGGTGCTTCTGCTATGTGTTTAGATATTCTTGATAAAATCTAAAGAATCTGCAATGTTATCGGTCCTGACCTGGCATCTTGGCTTCAGTTATTTTCCCACCGACGTAACGTAGCTTTCCCGTGATTTTTCTATAAATATTTTCATGGTAATTCTTCTGATGAGCTTTCCTCTTTGATACATCGACTTTACGAATTTTAGGTCTCATCATTTTACAGATGAAATGGCTAGATGTAAACGTAAGTTCTATGCTAACAGTTTCTTCTCTCGCACTTCTCACTTGTGGGACTCTCTTGCGGCTTTTCACTACAACTTTGATCTTTGATGTCAATCATCATCTTCTGTCTCCTTGAATGTTGTTTTTTTATTGTCTCCTTTTCTTAATAATGTTTTTATTCACACTCTTTCATACTCAGTAACCCTCTTGTGTCTTAGTGGCTTTATCGCCTTGCTTGGGATGAAATGGTTAAAAACAATAGTCTAACGATTCGCTGTTCATCAGGAGGTTTTCTTACTTAATCCGACCACATTTGGTCGATTGGTTCCTTGTTTTTGCATACACTGGCAGTTTTGTTTGCATTCGAGTAGGGATATCAGGTCTCGTATGGTGAAGAAACTTTATTCGGACGGTGATGAACGGGTAACAGCTGCCGATCAACCAGCGACCATTGACAAGAAAGTCGCGGAGCTATTGATCTGAGAATAGAGTAACTTCTTTGACGCAAGAATTCAATTCCCTAATCTGGGTCAATATCAAATATCGTGAGAATGATATTCCCTCGCATTAATTACTGCTTCTAACAGACGATTCTATTATCGTTCACACCCCCTCCACACACACACATACACATACACGTCGCCTCTTTTAACGTCGATTCACTTTGACATCACGATAGGTAGATATGAACAGAGTTCGATAGATAGATAGATATGAACAAACTGATAGATAGATAGATAGATAGATAGATAGATAGATAGATAGATAGATAGATATGAACAGACTGATAGATAGATAGATAGATAAATAGATAGATAGATATGAACAGAGTGCGATAGATAGATAGATAGATAGATAGATAGATAGATAGATATGAAAAGAGTGCGATAGATAGATAGATATGAACAGAGTGCGATAGATAGATAGATAGATAGATAGATAGATAGATAGATAGATAGATAAGCATGTATTTGTGTAACCGATGTAATTATTTACGAGTCCGGTTTGATCAAGAACACAGTTCCTTAAGGGGCATTTGAACTCATAGATAATGTTCGTTCTTTGTCATTTAGACTTAGCTGGTGTGTTGTTATTTTTGAGGATAAGTCTAAATGACAAAGAACGAACATTATCTATGAGTTCAAATGCCCCTTAAGGAATTGTGTCCTTGATCAAACCGGACTCATAAATAATTACTTCAGTTACACAACTACATGCTTATCCAGACGCCTTACGTTACACCTATCTGATCACAGCTCCATTAGAACCCATTTAAACACGCACACAAATTTACCAGACTCCATTAGAAACATACTAGTAGAAAACACAAATATAGTAACTGCATCCACCTGTAAAAAAAAAGATTAAAAATAATGGAAGCTTTAATAATAAAAAAGAAAAAGCCAACTCTTAACAATATTAACTACGAACAAGGCCACAATGTGCTAACGGTATTCGGAAATTAAAAACATCCCTACCACACACTAAGATATACACATAACGCACACACTCAATTAAGCTGAAAAATCGAATCATGACTGATAATGGCTAAAGGTATAGCCGAAAGCGCTCGGAAATATAAAACATTTGGACAGTTCTTACACACCCTTTGTCCAGAAAAGAAAGCTCTTGTTCGAACACAAGAAAAATTAAATAAAAAGCTTAACCGTAGTACCTTGTCTGTCGTTTTTAATCACACGTGCATATATATATACATACATATATACATACATACATACATATATATATATATATATATATATATATGTATATATATATATATATATATATATATATATATATACGTGTGTGTGTGTGTGTGTGTGTGTGTGTGTGTGTGTGTGTGTGTGTGTGTGTGTGTGTGTGTGCAGATATGTAGAAAAATTGGAAAGAACACGTTAGGTAAATAATCCGGAGTTCTTTAGTATTTTTGTTTTTATTTTTAAATAACAGTCCTCCATACAAAAGTAGAGCTTAAATTATAATTATTTAAAAAAAATGATTCCTTCGCTACATAAGAGTTCTCATGTTTCAAAAACGAGAGCCGAAACCCTCAATATAATTATTAAAATTAAATTGAATTAAAGTATCAAGCCCTGTTTCATCCTCAAGCGAAAATTTAGGAATAACCAATCTTGAAATTTACGCATCTTTATAAGCATGTTCGTTCGCAAAATTAATTACTATGGAAACGGCTGGGGCGACCATTTTGATAAGGGGTCTAACAGTTCATTTTTATCTACATCTCAGTTACCTTCGGAAAGAAGTCAAGTCGAGGTAGGGTAGGGTGTCCATTTCAAAGCGGATGAAGGCATTCATGTACGCATATCGTCTGATCAGTCACAGTGAAAGATAGCTTTTGGCACCATGATATATCGTGAAGTGTCTAGAGAATTTTGTTTTATTTTATTTTATTTATTTATTTATTTTTTCCAAAGGACTGTTTCATATATAAATGCGTCGCACTGAACTACAATTTGTTTTTTTGATGACTTCATAAAGGGTTTTTTCTATCTTATGATTGGGTTAAGCTTTTAAGCCTTTTATTAGATTATTATCGACATTATCATTGAAAAACGAAAGAAAATCACAATATTGATACATATTTTTTAATCCTATCTAAGCTTTCGGCTTACATAAGCCATTATCAAAGATGACAATTACATTTCAGTATATTAAACAATACACGGACAAAACAATAATGATAGCCCGTTTTTGTTGCATGAAAGATTTCCAAGCAACGACAAAAGTCGTGTATACGAGACGCAGAAGCGAAAATCGCACCGCAGCTCGTGACGTGACGAAATAATGTTATTAAGCTTATCAGACAATATGAAAGGAATTTACTAAAAATGAATAGACAAAAGTTGTCTATATTATTTAATGAAACATGCATCAATGAAAAAATGCTGCCTAAATACACACACAATACATATATATATATATATATATATATATATATATATATATATATATATGTATTGAGACATGTTTCACTGAATAATTTAGACAAGTTTTGTTTACTTATTTTCAATTGGATCCTTTTATATTCACGGCCGAGCTTTTTGATGTCATTATTAAAGGAAGAAAGAAAATCACCAGGATAAATTTTATTTCGAGTATTTTTCACGTAACACAATGTCATCATCAGGGGTTTGTTCAGTTCAAAACAAATATTGTAGTGTTCATCCTTTTCAAGAGAGAGAGAGAGAGAGAGAGAGAGAGAGAGAGAGAGAGAGAGAGAGAGAGATGAACAGGCTAATATATATATATATATATATATATATATATATATATATAGATAGATAGATAGATAGATAGATATGAACAGAACCAGATAGATAAATAGATATGAACAGAACCAGATAGATAAATAGATACAAACAGACTGAGATAGATAGATAGATGTGAACAGACTGAGATAGATAGATAGATATGGTCAGAACCAGATAGATAGATAGATTACTTGTTTGATGAATGGGCTAGAGATATATTTTCTATTTCTGCCTGAAAAAAAACTCCATTTGGGGATTGCCGCAACATAATCTTCTTATCTACCTGATTCCTTCTCCGTACCTGATTGAACTACATATCGATGGATGCATAAATATATATATACAAGGAAGTGCTGAAAAGTTCTCGACTCGAACAATATTCTGACCAAATTGTCAAAAGTCAGAAAATTTTTAAATGAGAAGGACTTCATTGTCAGAGCGATGACCTTTTCCCCACCCTCTCATATATATATATATATATATATATATATATATATATATATATATATATATATATATATATATACAACGATTAGGTTAGAATGGTCCTAGCGTTATATTACGTAAAAGATTATGTTAGAGGAGCTTTAGGCTCCGAAGTCGTTCCGTGACTGCACTGGCAAATTCGCAACTGCCTCTACAAACGAGCATGCCTCGCACTCAAGACGACACAATTGGAAATCGAATATTAAATACTCACAGATATGTACTGAGCTACCCCACACACGCATGCGCGCGCCCGCTTGCGCGTATATATCCATATGGCGTTAAGTATCTTTCTATCAACTCGATATGTTTACTGTTTGAAACGAGATTACAAGTAAACTAACTGACCTGTCAAGGTATGGATGAATCTGTTCCTTAACCTTTTGCATCTCATCTGTTTGCTGTAATTAGTTTGCTATTTATTGTTTTTTTTATCTTGACTTGCTTTCTGAGATGTCAAATGCGTTTTGTTATTCTCTCTTCAAGTTTACTTGTAATCTCGTTCCCATCACGTTTGAAGGTGAGCATGAGTTATCTGACTGATAAGTGGGTGAGGTCTAATCACCTCCTGATTATGGAGGACCTGAAACTGTCTAGGAAGTCAGAAGACCAAACTGATTCCTTGGTTAAAACAGCTCAAATATGATGCAGTGACATTGGCATTGAGTTCGATATTTCCAAATGTTCAGTGTTCAACATGAAAGGAGGGAAGGAAACGGTTTGTCGGGGTATATATCTACTATCTGAAGGATCTGTAAGCGACTCTGATGCCAATAGGTACAATTATTTGGGGATATTAGAACTTGATGATATTTTGCATACTGAAATGAAAGAAAAGATTAAGGAGACCAACTTGAAATCTAATATGAATGCAAGGAATTTGGTTACTGCAATGAACATGTGGGCAGTTGCAATGGTCCGTAAAAAATGTCTATTAATAAATGGGCAAAAGAGGAAATTACAGGGGAAGACCAGAAAAAAACGATGACTATGCAGATTGTATATAAAGAGAAAAAATGGATGTAGAGGGCTTATAATGATCAAGATTGGGTTGAATGTGAGCGGAGAATGCTTAAATAGTAAATGGCAAACAGTGAAGAAGATCTGTTAAGATATGTGGTGCAGGATTTGGGCGTTGGTGCAGAGGATGTCATTGTCAAGGAGGAATTCAAAAGAAAGTCAGAGGAAAAGAGAAGGGGAGATTTTATAGGGATGGCAAATTTGAGAGAGATACGCAAGGTGTGAATAACAAAACAGCATCGTAGATATGGCTGAGAGGTAGTGATCTAAAACGAGCAACAGAAAGATTTATAATCACAGAGCAAGACAAAACCCAGTTTCTTCATTTTCAAATATCACGCTTCCACGTCTTAACATGACGCTTCAAGTCAGTTTTTATTTTATTTTTCTTCAAATATATTCAGTATATTTCGTCATAAATCTAATATAATTTTATTGATGTTGGCCAGTATTACCCTAAAGATCCGTTAGGTGAAACCGTGGTAGGTAGGTTCTGGCTCACTATGTTTTATATATATAAGGTAGGCTTTCCTACCGCCCGGTCTACACTCCTCCCTCTTCTATTGGACGCGAGTAGAGGCCCAAACCTTGTTTCGTGTTTAGGAAGGGGTTCCCGGATCTCTCTCTCTTTCTCTCTCTCACTGGCCTCTGTACTGGTGCCGCTGTGTTTCTCCCATGATGCGCGCAGTCTGTGGCATTGCCTGTTCATTCTGAGGGTACACGGTTGACAGTTCCCTGGTTGCTGTTTCCGACTGGTAGTTAGGAGCCCTAACTCTTGCGTAGCGTCTTGAGCGGCCGCTCTGATCAACAGTTGCATAATATCGGGGTGTCTGTAGTGCCATGTCGCGCATGGATAGGTGTCCCTGCAGTCATTTCCGGTGGGCAAACCTGAGACCACATTATGAATCTTAATGTGCCAAACCCCCCTCTCTGTCCGCGTCATGGGTGTCAACCGTCGGCTTCCTTTAACTCAGGCCTTCTCTCTCTTTCCAAAACCAATTACCAACATGAATAACAAAAAACAGAAATATAAACCTAAACCAGCCTTCCAAAAATCACCCAAACCTCTAAATATCTCCTTCTCTAACATCCGTGGCATTAGAACCAACTTCTGCAGCGTTGAGTCTTTCCTCATAGCTAAGTGCCCGGATATACTCGCCCTGTGTGAGACCAATCTTGACTCCTCTATCCCTTCCTCTGATCTCTCGATCCCTGGATACCTCCCTCTCCTCAGAAAAGACTCTCTAACCCACATGCATGGCCTGGGTGTCTACGTCAAGGACCATCTCCCTCTGGCTAGAGAGACCTCTCTCGAATCGCCGGATCATTCCTACTTGTGTCTCCGTCTATCTCTTCTCAATGCTGTAAGCTATCTTTTCTTCCTCTACCGCTCTCCATCCTCTCAGGACTGCGGGATACTCGATGTCATTTCTGACAGCATAGATAAGGCCCTCTCTATCCATCCGTACGCTCACATATTTGTGCTTGGTGATTTTAACGCCCATCACAACCAGTGGCTACAGAACGCTACCACTGACCTCGCTGGCATACATACTCTCAACTTTTCAATCTCTCAATCCCTCACCCAGATAATCGATTTCCCCACGCGTTTTTCTTACAATCGTGACTGTAAGGCCTCACTCCTCGACCTGTGTTTTACCTCCATCCCTGAGTCTTGTAGTGCCACGCAGCTCTGTCCTATCGGTAACTCCGATCATGCTGTCGTGTCTGTTAGTATCTCCTTCAGCCCCACCCCCTGCAAAGAACCTCCTACCACCAGAACCACTTTCTGCTACCAACGGGCTGACTGGGACTCGTTTCGGGACTTCCTCCGCGATGTCCCCTGGGATGCTGTATTTAAGCTCCCCACTCATGATTGTGCTCTTCCTGGATCAAAGCCGGTATCGAAGCTTTCATCCCCTCCAGGAAATTCAAGGTCAAACCGCGCTCCTCCCCCTGGTTCACAGCTGCTTGCTCAGCCGCCATTGCCCATAGGAACCACTTCTTCCACCGTTTTCGTAGTGACATGTCCAACTCCAACAGACGTCTATTTACCTTTGCACGCAATGAGTGTAAGCGTACCCTCGACAATGCCAAGGCACTATTTGCGGCTCGGATGAAGGAACGTATTGCATCCCGCAAATTTGGCTCCAAGGACTATTGGCGCCTCTGCAAGAGCGTTCTGAATAGTAAGAAACCCTCCATTCCTCCACTGTTCAATCAGTTTGAGGTCCTGACCACCTCTGCCGACAAGGCCGAATGCTTCGCTCGGAAGTTTTCTTCCAATTCTATGCTTGACTCTTCTGGGGTACCCTTGCCCGACTTCCCTCCCAGAACTGAGGCCCTACTGGACGGCTTGCACATAACCCCGTCGTCGGTACTGGGCATTATTTCTAACTTAGATCTCCACAAGGCTACCGGTGGCGACGGAATACCAGCCATTGTCCTGAAGAAATGCGCACCTGAACTGGCACCAGCCCTCTCTAAATTGTACAACCGCTGCCTCAAGGACTCCTGTTTTCCTGACTGCTGGAAGTCCTCTACCATTGATCCTGTCTTTAAGAACTCTGGCGACCCCTCCAACCCTTCTAATTACCGTCCTATCAGTCTCCTTCCCCTCTTCGGCAAAGTCTTCGAGGCCATTATCAACACCGAAGTAATTACTCACCTGATATCCCACGATCTGCTCTCAGACAAGCAGTATGGTTTCCGCTTTGCCCGGTCTACTGCCGATGTGCTTACGGCCATCACTGAATTTGTCTACCAAGCTATCCATAGTAACGGCGAAGCCCGTGCCGTGGCCCTTGACATCTCCAAAGCATTCGATAGGGTTTGGCATGCCGGCCTCCTTCGCAAGCTCCGGGGTTATGGTATCACAGGTCGATTGTTTGACCTAATTCAATCGTTCCTATCAAACCGGGATTTGAAGGTTGTTCTCAGTGGATTCTTCTCCAACTCCTATCCCACTACCGCTGGTGTTCCTCAAGACTCCATCCTTGGCCCTACTCTGTTCCTCATATTTATAAACGACCTTCCTGACGCCATAGACTCCCAAGTCGGTATCTACACTGACGACACTACTATTTACTCCTGCCTCAAGCACAAATCTACTGAGGCGGACAAAATTAACCTGGCAGCTCAAATTGAAAAGGACCTCCAATCGGTTGTGGACTGGGGGGAGAAATGGATGGTCAACTTTAACGCCTCTAAAACAAAACTGCTCTCCATTAACCACCACAAGGACCCATCCCTGCATCCTATCAGAATGTCTGAGGACCAACTTTTCGAGAGCTCCTCTCTGCGGCTGCTCGGTCTCACGCTGATCTGAGATGGAACAAATACATCGAGTCAGTTGTATCATCCACCGCAAGAAAAGTTGGTTCCCTGTGCCGAGCCAGGAAATTCTTCTCCCCGGAATCGATCCTCCAAGTCTATAAGTCTACCATTCGCCCTTGTATGGAGTATTGCTGCCATTTATGGTCTGGGGCCCCTGCGTGTTGCCTCAGGGTTCTTGATAAGATCCAGAGACGGATATGCAATGTGATTGGCCCTGATCTGTCATCTCGTCTGCAGTCGATCTCTCACAGACGCGATGTTGCATCGCTCTGCCTTTTCTACAAGTACTTCCACGGTAATTGCTCCGAGGAGTTGCTTTCGCTTGTCCCTAAGCCTCGTGAATTTAAGCGTCCTACGAGGCTGGCATCCCGTTCCCACCCTTTCACCGTTGAAACTGTTAGATGTAGACGTCTTTTCTACTCCAATAGCTTCATGTTTCGCACATCTCGCCTATGGAACTCCCTTCCCTATTACTGTTTCCCTGACAAATACAATCTCCAACGGTTTAAGTGTAGCGTCAATCGTCATCTCCAATTGCCTTGATCTATCCACTTCCCTTCTCCACTTCCTTTCATCTTTCAATCCTATCTGCTCTCGCTCTAAATCTCCTGTAACCCCCCTGCCTTGATCGACCCTCCGTCCTGCTCTTTCTCCACATCCCTTCCTTTACCACTCCTATCTGCTCTTCCTCCAACCCTTCTGTAACCCCATGCGTGATAGTGGCCACCAGCCTTGCTTGGGGTGATACGCTTAAAAAATATATATTTTTTTTTTTTTTTTTTTTTATAGATTATTTAAAGATTATTTAAAGAAAACTTTTGGCAATGACGACAAAAAATAGCTATTTCATTTCTCTGATTCAGTAAATTTTTATTTTTTATATTTTTTATATTTTTTATATATTTTTTATATTTTTTATATTTTTATTTTTTTTTATTTTTTATAAACTTAGTAATATAAAAAATAAAAATTTACTGAATCAGAGAAATGAAATAGCTATTTTTTGTCGTCATTGCCAAAAGTTTTCTTTAAATAATCTTTAAATAATCTATAAAAAAAAAAAAAAAAAAAAAATAAAAAAAAATTACCTGATTATTATACATACTCATATTTGATGGGTATAAATAATTTTAAATAATGTAGATAATTATATTACATTTACTTGGTTTATAAAGAAATATAGCCGATTAAAATTAAAAAGTTAAATTTGAAAGTAGAATTTTTAAAAATGTTTTAAAATTGAAATTAAATAAAACAGATTCTAACCTAAATATCTTTTAAAATTGTAATTAAATAAAACGTACTCTAACCATAACACCTCTCTCAAAGCAATTCAAACACTGGAAAGAATCCAAGTGAACACCGAAAGTCATGTGAAATTAATAAGTTAGAATATAATATTGAACATTAAATGTCCTTTATACATACATATATACATTTATAATACTAAGTTTATTGAATTAGTGAAGTAATTTAACCACCTTTGCCGTCATTGTCATAAAGTTTACATAAAATAAAATAAAATAAAATAATATTTACTTATACTCGATAAGAATAAATAATTTTAAATACTGTAAGTAATCCTAATACATTTACTTGGTTTTTAACTAGGAGTATAGTATATTAAATATTAAAAATAACTTTTTAGAAAGGTGGATAAAACATATTCTAACCTAAACAGTCCCTCAAAATCTTTAAATATACAAATAGAAATAATACCATAAGAATTTTTGCCGTTAGAAATAAACCCAGATGACATGAATTTAGCGGATGTCAGAATTTGTTAAAAGATACATCCCTACCCATCCCTAAACATAACCCCGCTTTCAAATGTAACTATTAACTGAGACAACGAAAATTAAAAATTGAACCCTCTACCACCCCTTGTCTAGATGAATGGATTTATCGGTAACCTTGGAAACCCTCAAACTATGAATCTTTCCTGTGCCGTTAACAACCGTAAATTTTAAAAAGTAAGTTACTCCAAAATTCGCTTGATGAGGAAATGGGACTAATGTCTTTGGTTTAATAACAAAATTAAATTCAGGGGCTTTAGCTTCCATTTCTGAAACATGGTCATCACTGTGTAGCGGTAAAACCATATTTTAAATCTATTAATTTATAATATATATATATATATATATATATACATACACACACGTGTGTGTGTGTGTGTGTGCGCGCAATATATTATATATATTATTTATATATTATATGCGCGGTACTTATTGGAAAGCACAAAAGCGTAAAACCTAGGGCTACAAACTCACATTAATCCAACTATATATATATATATATATATATATATATAAACCTAGTGAGCCAGGGTACTACTGACCAACATCAATAAAAGTATATTAAATTTATGACGAAATATACTGAATATATTTGAAGAAAAATAAAATAAAAACTGGCTTTTTAGTCTTTGTATTGAGGACGCTTAAGTTTTAACCTAAGTTATTCTGTTGTTTTTTTATGTTGGCTAAACATTGCAGTGCTGATTGATTATTTTCAACCGGCACGGATGTTTTTAGTCTTTTCTTTTTTTATTGATATTTTTCCCTAATATCGGTTTGTTCAATTTTTTTATTTACAAATTGTTTTTTTCCAACCACCCGAGTATAGTTATTAAAATAACATAAAAAATATAATATATATATATATATATATGTGTGTGTGTGTGTGTGTGTGTGTGTGTGTGTGTGTGTGTGTGTGTGTGTGTGTGTTGTGTAAATATTTGGAAATATCAACTCCACGATAATGTCATCTGAACGGTTTTAATCAAAGAATTTATTTGGTTTTCTGAGACCGTTCCGAAGGTTTTAAGCATGAATATGATTTCATGGCCTGAAAATTGTGGTTAAGCGTGAAACAGACTGTCGCCACTCAGTGTTGAACTCTGGGTCCACTTTCATATTTACATACACACTATATTGAGTATTTTTACCCGTAAATACAGCATACCTTAAAAGTATATTTTTATTATACACCCGAACATATATATATATATATATATATATATATATATATATATATATATATATATATATATATATATATAGACTGTTTCGCTGTATCACAGCTCATCAGTGTGGCTAGACGTCCGGTTGCTTCTGGCTAGAATCGAAAACCGGCTGAATTTGCGTCAGTCGGAAATTTTACCCTGAAGCCGTTGGCGCACGGCAGAGAAGAAGGTGAATTTAAGCGTATTTATTTTTAGATAAACACACAGTGACTGAGAGAACACGATTCGATTTACTGAAGAGTCTTGCATTATTAGCCGTAATAGTCACTGTTTACAAACCCACACATCCTCCTCAGAGAGCTCAACCGAAATAAATTTTTCAGGAGCATATATATATATATATATATATATATATATATATATATATATTTCAGGTCATCCCTTAAGTTCTGTCCAGATTTTGAATAATAAAAACGAGTGATTAAATCTTACATTTTATTAAAATTTGTTCATCAATATAGTTTCTTGTATTATTTATGACTTCCTTCCATCTGCTTACAAGCTTTTTAATCCCACTAATAAAGAATTCTTTTGGTTTTGAAGGGAAGAACTCTGAAATGTCAGTTTCGACCTCCTCGTGGCTTTTGAGAGTTAATCCATCCAAATGATTCTGTAAACTACGGAATAAATGGTCGTCTGAAGGAGCCAAGTCGGGAGAATAAGGTGGATGAGGAATTCTTTCCCAACCAAGTTCTTCAATCTTCTGGGATGTGATTTTTGTAGAGTGGGGTCGTGCATTGTCCTGATGAAACGCAACTCCTTTTCGATTCACTAAAACAGGTCTTTTTTTTCAAATCCCCGTTCAAACGCTCTAATTGCTGACAGTAAACTTGAGCATTGATTGCTGCATCAATTGGTAGCAACTCAAAGTGAATTATTCTTTTGCAATCCCACTAAATTGAGTGAAGAAAATTTGCGTATGAAATTCCCTTCTCGGTTGTGTTTGGACCTTGTCTACGATGTTTGATATTTTGATAAAAAATCCATTTTTCTTCACCAGTCACAAGCCAATCCAAAAAGGACCAGATGAGTTCGCGAAAATGAAGAGAAAAGCAGATGTCAGCTCGGGGTTTGCAGTTTGACTTCAGACAATTCATGAAGCACCCATTTTCCAAGTTTAGGATCTTTTTCCAAGTTGTTGAAAATGACGATGAGCAGTTGTTTGGTTTGAACACAGCTTCATTGCCAATTCTTCAACTGATGTCGCAGGATTTTCTTTAAGTGATGCCAAAAGGAGCTCACCATCAAACTCAACTGGATCTCCTGTTCGGTCTTCATCTTCAAGGCTGAAATTTCCACTTCTGAATTTGGTAAACCATCTTCTGCAAGTTCTTTCATTCAGGAATTCTTCTCCATCACCTGAGTGAATATTTAAGAGTCGCTTCGATTGCAGAGTTTCCCTTTTTTTTAAAACTCATAAAGCATTATGTGCATTAAATCCTCCATCTTTGAAGGGCGACTTTGAGTAATTAATTCAGTCAAATTATTCTGTAAAAAGAAATTATATTAAGTTACAGGTTTCTAAATTCAATCAATAATATTTGACATTTTAGAATATTGTAAAATTTGATTGAAATTACATATATATTATTTCGGACACAACTTATGGGATGAGCTGACATATATATATATATATATATATCCAGAGAGAGGTGGGTAATAGAGGGTGCGTAGAGATACTTCCCACATAATACGTCACAGGGATACTTCCCGCTTACTGAAGAAGTACAGGGTGACCCCAAAAAACGGGAATTTTTTAAGTGCGTATTGTCAGACATGAGCAAGTGGCAACACTGCGAGACATTGACCTTGAGGAAGTAAACATTTCGCCATTTTAGTAACGAGAATGAAATTCACAGTATCCCAGCTGAGATGTTGCAGCAGTCAATGAGGAATCTCAACAGCAGATTTCAAGAATGCATTCGTACAGGAGGACGCCATCTACAAGACGTAATTTAAAAAAAGTGAAAATTCCATCATTGTTTCTTAAATGGCATGTTTTAAGGTTTCAATTACTATAAATTAAATATTTTTCTTCCATCACTCTTGGTTTGATTGGATTGTTAAAAAGTTCCCGTTTTTTGGGTCACCCTAATGGGAATGGTGTCTTCATCTAGCTAAGGTCTTACCGATATGTGACAGGTAGGTATGCTGAATCCCGTATAATATAAAATAATAGTAATGGAACCTATTGATACATATATAATGATATTCATGCTAATAAAATATTCAATAGCTAGGTAGAGCAATAATTATTTTATAAAAACATAACAAAGTTCACAATACTTATCGGTGCTCCTCAGGACCTAGACAAGAATTTTTGCCGAAGTTCTGAGGAGAGGGAGATCACAAAACTCTAAGTCGACCTCAGATAAGTATTGTAAACTTTCGTTATTTTTTATGCAGTAACAAAGAAAGAAAATAATATAGGAAGAAAGAAAAAGAAAGAAAATAATATAGAAAGAAAAGAAAAAGAAAGAAATAAAACGAAAGAAAATATTATAGCAGAAAGAAAGAAAGAAAGAAAGAAAGAAAAAGAAAGAAAATAATATAGAAAGAAAAAGAAAGAAATAAAGAAAAAGAAAGAAAGAAAGAAAAAGAAAGAAAAAGAAAGAAAAAGAAAATAATATAGAAAGGAAAAGAAAGAAAGAAAAAGAGAGGAAAATAATATAGAAAGAAAGAAAGAAAGAAAAAGAAAGAAAATAATATAGAAAGAAAGAAAAAAGAAAGAAAGAAAAAGAAAGAAAGTAATATAGAAAGAAAAAGAAAGAAATAAAGAAAAAGAAAGAAAGAAAAAGAAAGAAAAAGAAAGAAAATAATATAGAAAGGAAAAGAAAGAAAGAAAAAGAAAGAAAAAGAGAGGAAAATAATATAGGAAGAAAGAAAGAAAAACAAAGAAAATAATATAGAAAGAAAGAAAAAAAGAAAGAAAGAAAAAGAAAAAAGAAAGAAAATAATATAGAAAGGAAAAAGAAAGAAAGAAAATAATATGGAAAGAAAAAGAAAGAAATAAAAAGAAAGAAATAAAAGAAAGAAAGAAAATAATATAGCAAGAAAAAGAAAGAAAACGAAAGAAAAAGAAAGAAAGTAAAAGAAAGAAAATAATATAGAAAGAAAGAAAGAAAAAGAAAGAAAATAATATAGAAAGAAAAAGAAAGAAAATAATATAGAAAGAAAAAGAAAGAAATAAAAAGAAAGAAATAAAAGAAAGAAAGAAAATAATATAGAAAGATAAAGAAAGAAAACGAAAGAAAAAGAAAGAAAGAAAAAGAAAGAAAATAATATAGAAAGAAAAAGAAAATACTATAGTAAGAAAAAGAAAGAAAGAAAATAATATAGAAAGAAAGAAAGAAAAAGAAAGAAAAAGAAAGAAAATAATATAGAAAGAAAGAAAAAGAAAGAAAATAATATAGAAAGAAAAAGAAAGAAAATAATATAGAAAGAAAGAAAAAGAAAGAATAATATAGAAAAAGAAAGAAAGAAAAGAAAGAAAAAGATAATATAGAAAGAAAAAGAAAGAAAAGAAAGAAAAAGATAACATAGGATGAAAAAGAAAGAACGATGCATAACTGAATGAATGAATGAAACTTTATTATGTCTGCACTCAACATTTAGCAATTGTTTTAATCATGGCCATCGTCATTACCGCGCTTCTTGTGCGTGCATATGAGCGCGCGCACTCGCGCCTGTGTGTTTGCATGAATGTTAGCACGGTTGATTTCTTCTGTCCAGTCTTTCATTAAAGGACACGAACGTCATTTTCTGACCAATGTCGTATATACGGCCTCTTCAGTTGGCTTGAATAAGACATGAAGTGAACCAGCTAGGTGCAGGCGGAAGGAAGTGCGCAAACAGAGAAGATTGACAGAATCCATTCACAACAAGAAAAAGAAAATTAGTTAATAAAACGAATTTGCTTTTATTGGGGGACAAAAGTACTCTTCTTATGATTCAAGTATTGTACAATTAGATTAAGCTTCAATGGCATACTAACAGCATTGCTTGCCTGCTTCCAGGTGGGTGGGCGGTCGTGTTGGTGATGCATAAAGGTCATGACTGGTGTATAGTAAAAGACAAAAGCATTTGTATAGGACCAATATATTAGTTTTAAAATAAAATAATTATAAAAAGAATTATATTTGTTCTCAGTTAAAGATATATATATATATATATATATATATATATATATATATATATATATATATATATGTCCGCTCATATGGATGCGTAAAAAATGTTCCTTTCGACAAGCTTCATTGAATATTTAAACCAGTATCGTGTGAGAGTTAGAGAGAGAGAGAGAGAGAGAGAGAGAGAGAGAGAGAGAGTGAGTGAGTGAGTGACTGATGTATTGTTTTTCCATATGTTCAAATATATTTATATAAAAGTGCGAAACGTAGATAGATAGATAGATAGTGAACAGGTTGAGATAGATAGATAGATAGATAGATAGATAGATAGATAGATAGATAGATAGATAGATAGATAGATAGATAGATAGTGAACAGGTTGAGATAGATATATACTATCTATCTATCTATCTCAACCTGTTCACTATCTATAGATAGATATATATATAGATAGATAGATAGATAGATAAGAGCATCTTTTGGATGTATTCACACGTACAGGTAGCCACCCATAAAAAGGACTAACCAATTGATAGCAGTAGACAAATCGCATACAATTTGCACACAGCCATCCTCCCACACGCGTGGATTGAGTATATATATATATATTGATATATTAGGACAGCAATAAGTTTAACAAGTGCAAGACAGGGGAAAAGTGGAAAACTTTCCCGCCCAAACTCAAAGTGTGGTTGTCGTCGTTGCCATGGACACGGTTGAACACAGCCTCATGCTACAAAGACTTCGAAGAGTCTTCATATTTAGCCACGAAACCATCTGAGAAGAAAGAAGCTTTCCTTTCAACGACGATACAGGTAAGTGAAACCGTTTTTTTTTTTACCTGTTTTTGCATTGTTTTGTTTTTTGTTGGTTTATTGTTTTCTCAATGATGTACAAACAAAATTAGAGATTGAAAGAAAAATAAATCTTTTAATATCTACTATGATTTATTAAATAAATTACGAGGAAATTTAGACTTTAAAATTTGTCTATTAGCTACCCTACTTTTATTTGTTAAAGATTTTCATTTGAAAATATTATGGTTTTTAATTCTTGAAAGAGAAATCGATATGATATTAAAATATATTCGCGTCACTATTTTTAACCAATCTTGCAATTCAATTGATAATTTTTATTTATCATGAATATACAAAAATGTTAACAAAACTTGACCATCAAGATATTGAGAAAAGGACCTACAGATTTTCTGATCACAGTTCCCTCCCATTTTATTTACTGGGCCGAACGTAAAAGAGTTAAGTTTCCCGATTGTCACCACAACTGAATGGAAATAGTTATTTAAAGCATCTCTTTTTCTTTCTCTTTTATATATATATATATATATATATATATATATATATATATATATATATATATATATATATATACACACACACATATGCATGTGTGTGTGTGACAAGTTGAAACGTTTGTAAATTTAACACGTCTCTTTCTGTTTGTCTATCTGTCTGTCTCTCTTTCTCCCTCCTCTCTCTCTCCCCCCTCTCAATCTCGCTCTCTCTCTCTCTATATATATATATAGGCACCGCAAAAAATACCTAATGCATTTAAAAATAAAACAACTTCTTTTTTAGTTTTAATTGCAAGTTAATAGATTAAAATACAATAAGCAAAATACTTTACTGTATTTCAAAACGAATTTAAATTAATTGAATTTTTTTTTACTATCTGTAAAATCCAAAAAAACCGTCCATATTGACAAATCTGTCGATACAGCATAATTCGGTTTATTAAAAAATCTTTCAAAAATAAAATGCACTTTTCTGAAACTTTATTTGAGGAAGTTTAACGGATTTAAAGTTTAATTAGTCTGATTAAATAAAAAATTACTTTTAATTTGAGAAAAAGAAAAAAAAACAAGCATTGGAGTGATGTTTTAGGAGATGTTAACACATATGACATATGCATCGATAACCTAATGTTTGCGAGATTTATGTAAGGGGGAAATAATTGTAGTAAAATTACATGACGAATACAACATAAACGCCCTTTTTAGATAAGTTTTTTAACTACCAAGTAATGTTTAAAATTTAAGAACATATTCTAATCAACCTAATATTTTATTGAGGTTTAGGAATTTTGGCCTGATAGACTAACTTACGAAGACGTTTGTTGAGGAAACGATAGAGAATTACCAATAAATTTTAACTTTACAGTAGTTACCGCTCATATTTTCTGATAATGTCGTGTACGGGCATCCTTACTTACAAAAATATTCACGTTTCAACACACACAAAAAAATTCAAATTTCGAATTTTATTTTCATTTCATTAAGGATTTGGTTGATTCATATATATGTGTGTGTGTGTGTGTGTGTGTTCGGTTTGACTTTTTTGAAAAACAACTTTAAAATATTTAAAACTTGGCATAAATTACCATACTGTACTTATTGCGTTTACCATGTCTGTTCGTTTTTAGTCTTTCTCATCTCCCTCTGTCTGTGCGCCCTCCCCACACATAACACTCTACCTCTCTCTCTCTCTTTCTCTATGCTAATGTGTCCGTTCTCTCTCCCTTACTCTCTCTCTCTCTCTGTTCTCTCTCTCATTTCATTTGGTTATTGACATTAACAAGAACTGTAAAGTTGAGGAGTTTAATACACACACACACACACACGCACACACGCACAAAAAAAGTTAATCTTAAAATCAATTTACGTTAAAATCTTTGAAAATTTGCAGTTGAAACTTTATTAATATTATGCGGCTGTTCATGTCTGATACGATTTAATGTTTCTATGGCGCTACACAATCGTGCAAGCAAAAGGAATATTAACGCAATATAATCGATGTAGGCGGTGATATTCATCTATAAACAATCATTGACGAGATAAAATATTATCAAAAAAGAGAGAAGCAACGGGCGTCTTGATGAGTGCGGCCGCAAGCGAGGGTATGTGTAAAAGGCTGCGTGTCTGGATGTGTACGTGCGTGTATGTGTGAGTGTGTCAAGAGAGAGGGTGTAATTGTGTGTGTATGCGTGTGTATTCTCTCTTCCAAATGTCATTCCATTCATGCACGGATTTGCCGAATTTTTCTTCAAAACTTTATTAAAGCATTTAAACATTTGCTTGTCTATCGATTACTTTTTATACCTAAATATAACATCTGTATTATTTTTATTAGATTAAGCATTGTTAACCATTATTATTAATCCTAACCTTGAAAACTACTTAATAATGGTTTAATGGTTGAGAAGGTAGAATATCTGGGCATAGGTCAAAACAGAATATTAATTAGTATGGAATTATAATTAATATCCAAAATCAATACAACAATAAAACAGAAGAAATCAGACAAATACATATAAAAAATTTTAAAAAAATTTAATATGTAAACAGTCAAAAATGACTAGTATTTATTTTTATTTTCATTACTTGAATCATTGTCAACCATTATTAGTTTGTTTCACTTGAATTAACTTTCGTCTTCCGTTTTATGAAAATAAAATGAAGGATTATCAGGGCTTATTAATTTTTGACTAGAATTGACTTTCGTCTTCAGTTTGATTAGATAAAGAATTTTCAGCGCTTATTAATTTTTGACTAGAATTTACATTCGTCTTCAGTTTGATTAGATGAAGAATTTTCAGCGCATATTAATTTTTGACTAGAATTTACTTTCGTCTTCGGTTTGATTAGATAAAGAATTTTCAGTGATTATTAATTTTTGATTGAATTTGCTTTCGTCTACAGTTTTATTACATAAAAAAATTTCAGCGCTTATTAATTTTTGACTACAATTTACTTTCGTCTTCGGTTTCATTAGATGTACAATTTTCAGCGCTTATTAATTTTTGAATAGAATTTACTTTCGTTTTCAGTTTGATTAGATAAAGAATTTTCAGCGCTTATTAATTTTTGACTAGAATTTACTTTCGTCTTCTGTTTTATTAGATAAAGAATTTTCAGCGCTTAATAATTTTTGAATAGAATTTACTTTCGTTTTCAGTTTGATTTGTTAAAGAATTTTCACCGCTTATTAATTTTTCATTAGATTTTAATTTCGTCTTCATTTTGATTAGATAAAGAATTTTCAGCGTGTATAAATTTTTGACTACAATTTACTTTCGTCTTCTGTTTGATTAGATAGAGAATTTTCAGCGCTTATTAATTTTTGACTACAATTTACTTTCGTCTTCTGTTTGATTAGATAAAGAATTTTCAGCGCTTATTAATTTTTGACTACAATTTACTTTCGTCTTCATTTTGATTAGATAAAGAATTTTCAGCGCTTATTAATTTTTGACTACAATTTACTTTCGTCTTCTGTTTCATTAGATGTAGAATTTTCAGCGCTTATTAATTTTTGACTAGAATTTACTTTCGACTTCAGTTTGATTAGATAAAGAATTGTCAGCGCATATTAATTTTTGACTAGAATTTACTTTCGTCTTCGGTTTGATTAGATAGAGAATTTTCAGCGCTTATTAATTTTTGACTAGAATTTATTTTCGTCTTCAGTTTGATTAGATGAGAATTTTCAGCGCTTATTAATTTTTGACTAGAATTTACTTTCGTCTTCGGTTTGATTAGATGAGAATTTTCAGCGCTTATTAATTTTTGACTGGAATTTGCTTTCGTCTTTTGTTTTATTAGATGAAGAATTTTCAGCGCTTATTAATTTTTCATTAGATTTTACTTTCGTCTTCAGTTTGATTAGATAAAGAATTTTCAGCGCTTATTAATTTTTGACTACAATTTACTTTCGTCTTCAGTTTGATTAGATAAAGGATTTTCAGCGCTTATTAATTTTTGACTACAATTTACTTTCGTCTTCAGTTTGATTAGATAAAGAATTTTCAGTGATTATTAATTTTTGACTACAATTTACTTTCGTCTTCTGTTTTATTAGATGTAGAATTTTCAGCGCTTATTAATTTTTGACTAGAATTTACTTTCGACTTCAGTTTGATTAGATAAAGAATTTTCAGCGCTTATTAATTTTTGACTGGAATTTGCTTTCGTCTTTTGTTTTATTAGATAAAGAATTTTCAGCGCTTATTAATTTTTGACAAAAACTTACTTTCGTCTTCAGTTTTATTACATAAATAATTTTCAGTTATTTATTAATTTTTGACTAGAATTTACTTTCGTCTTCGGTTTGATTAGATAAAGAATTTTCAGTGATTATTAATTTTTGACTAGAATTGACTTTCCTCTACAGTTTTATTACATAAAAAATTTGCAGTGATTATTAATTTTTGACTACAATTTACTTTCGTCTTCAGTTTGATTAGATAAAGAATTTTCAGCGCTTATTAATTTTTGACTAGAATTTACTTTCGTCTTTAGTTTGATTAGATAAAGAATTTTCAGCGCTTATTAATTTTTGACTGGAATTTGCTTTCGTCTTTTGTTTTATTAGATAAAGAATTTTCAGCGCTTATTAATTTTTGACTACAATTTACTTTCGTCTTCTGTTTGATTAGATGAAGAATTTTCAGCGCTTATTAATTTTTGACTAGAATTTACTTTCGTCTTCGATTTGATTAGATAAAGAATTTTCAGCGCTTATTAATTTTTCATTAGATTTTAATTTCGTCTTCATTTTCATTAGATAAAGAATTTTCAGCGGTTATTAATTATTGACTAGAATTTATTTTCGTCTTCTGTTTTATTAGATGTAGAATTTTCAGCGCTTATTAATTTTTGACTAGAATTTACTTTCGACTTCAGTTTGATTAAATAATGAATTTTCAGCGCTTATTAATTTTTGACTGCAATTTACTTTCGTCTTCAGTTTGATTAGATAAAGAATTTTCAGTGATTATTAATTTTTGACTAGAATTTACTTTCGTCTTCTGTTTTATTAGATGTAGAATTTTCAGCGCTTATTAATTTTTGACTAGAATTTATTTCGTCTTCAGTTTGATTAGATAAAGAATTTTCAGCGCTTATTAATTTTTGACTGGAATTTGCTTTCGTCTTTTGTTTTATTAGATAAAGAATTTTCAGCGCTTATTAATTTTTGACTAGAATTTACTTTCGTCTTCTGTTTTATTAGATGTAGAATTTTCAGCGCTTATTAATTTTTGACTAGAATTTACTTTCGTCTTTTGTTTTATTAGATAAAGAATTTTCAGCGCTTATTAATTTTTCTCAAAAACTTACTTTCGTCTTCAGTTTTATTACATAAATAATTTTCAGTTTTTTATTAATTTTTGACTAGAATTTACTTTCGTCTTCGGTTTGATTAGATAAAGAATTTTCAGTGATTATTAATTTTTGACTAGAATTGACTTTCGTTTACAGTTTTATTACATAAAAAATTTGCAGTGATTATTAATTTTTGACTACAATTTACTTTCGTCTTCAGTTTGATTAGATAAAGAATTTTCAGCGCTTATTAATTTTTGACTAGAATTTACTTTCGTCTTTAGTTTGATTAGATAAAGAATTTTCAGCGCTTATTAATTTTTGACTGGAATTTGCTTTCGTCTTTTGTTTTATTAGATAAAGAATTTTCAGCGCTTATTAATTTTTGACTAGAATTTACTTTCGTCTTCGGTTTGATTAGATAAAGAATTTTCGGCGATTATTAATTTTTGACTAGAAATTACTTTCGTCTACAGTTTTATTACATAAAGAATTTTCAGCGCTTTAGAATTTTTGAATAGAATTTACTTTCGTCTTCAGTTTGATTAGATGAAGAATTTTCAGCGCCTATTAATTTTTGACTAGAATTTACTTTCGGTTTTATTACATAAAGAATTTTAGAATTTACTTTCGTCTTCAGTTTTATTACAAAGTATTTTCAGTGATTATTAATTTTTGACTAGAATTTACTTTCGTCTTCAGTTTGATTACATGGAGTATTTTCAGCGCTTATTAAATTGTGACTAGAATTTACTTTCGTCTTCTGTTTTATTAGATTTAGAATTTTCAGCGCTTATTCATTTTTAACTAGAATTTACTTTCGTCTTCTGTTTTATTAGATGTAGAATTTTCAGCGCTTATTAATTTTTGACAACAACTTACTTTCGTCTTCAGTTTTATTACATGAAGAATTTTCAGCGCTTATTAATTTTTGAGTAGAATTTACTTTCGCCATCAGTTTTATTAGATAAAGAATTTTCAGCGCTTATTAATTTTCACTAGAATTTACTTTCGTCTTCAGTTTTATTAAATAAAGAATTTTCAGCGCTTATTAATTTTTGAATAGTATTTACTTTCGTCTTCAGTTTGATTAGATGAAGAATTTTCAGCGCTTATTAAATTTTGACTAGAATTTACTTTCGTCTTCAATTTTATTAGATAAAGAATTTTCAGCGCTTATTAAATTTTAACGAGAATTTACTTTCGTCTTCCGTTTAATTCGATGAAGAATTTTCATAGCTTATTAATTTTTAACTAGAATTCACTTTCGTCTTTATTTTTATTAGATGTAGAATTTTTCAATTTTTCCAAACTGTTTCACTGATCATGTTCCGTTTTAAGTTAAGTAGCGAACTGAACCCCCCTCTTGAAAACGTTTGGATAATCGTATTTTATGGGCTTGTGGATGCGGTTCGATCACTTCCTCCCCTATAAAATACCATTATCGAAACAAAATGAAACAGTTTACTATTTTACCGTATTTTTAAAAAAATATTAACTTTTGTTTTACATTTTTAACAACAACAATGCTAGCAAAATTCAACATATATTTTTTTTAAATATCAGTAAATAATAATTTTTTTAATCAATATCTTTGTTAAGAAATCCACCAATTTCTGTCTAGTAATTTGGGAAAATTAACAATGCAAAAACTTACATTCATTCTTTTTTGTCTTATAAGCTCTGCTTTATAATGAAAACTCAACGTATTCCTTAAGAAATGAATTTTATAATCAAGACATTCGTTATTATGAAGATTGAAATCATTAGCTTTCTGTGAGAAAATTCGTAATAATGACATTTTTGTTTGAAATAATCGAAAAAAATGTAAAAAAAATGTGGAAGACGATAATGACAAGACAATAATTTCTTCTCTTACATTTTTGTGGTATATTTTTAAGAATAGTTATAAAATGTTTATTGAATTTAATTTTTGACATTAACTACGTGATAAATTTGTGGCGGACTTCACCACATTAATTTAACTTTAGATTAGGAAACAGGACTGACGCAGAAAAGGATAAGCAAAAGACATTGTTACACATAAAATATGTATTTAACAAGATGTACAATATCAAACAACGATGTGAAAGAACGCATTCATTTAAGCAAGAAAAAGGTTAAATAAAACAAGAGTTGTCTCTCTTTATCTGTAATTTTAGTATTTCAAAGTTCACTGGAAGAATGTTTATGAGAGTTTCTTATAATGACTGTTCTCAAGATTTTTCTGTGTAAGAAAAGATTATGTGAGTGTATAAGGAATGTTCAGCATGTGAGTGGTGTGTGTGAGTGAGAAGGTTGGCGCATGGTTTCAACTGTCGTGGATTCGTTTGGCTGCTGAATTCTCACTAATTAGCTAAGAAAAATTCTTGCTTATATAGGTGACTATAGGCTCCAGATCGCTGCGCGGGAAAAGTTACTCTTCACGTGCAGACGATCTGATTGGTTGGCATTGACCAATCAGCGAGCGAGTTTTGAGGAGACTTAAGAAAACTTCAGTGATCCGTTTCTCCCAAAAGTGCACAAAATTGACTACATGAAAATAGAGCGATTATAAAATTGTCGCATTGCTGCGATTTGCAAATTTTCTATAATAACGTAGTGGTGATTAATTAACCAATGAATGCTTGTCGTAGTATGTGATTTTTATTTGTTTATGTTTGTATGTGTGTGCGATATAGAACAGCACAAATTCTTCAACAAATGTCATTTTTTATTAATTTCGCAGTGAAAAACGTTACATTTTTAATATCTTCTGTTTATTTGTGAAGGACAGAAAAATTCAACATACTTTTTAAAAATAATACATTTTTGTTCTATTAACATAAATTATTCATAAAATACTATTTTATACTTATATGTTCATTGTAGAAGAACGATAGCAGAGAGAAAAATATTAATTTTAAATTAAGTTTATGAATTCTTAATGACACTTGTGAATTTCACACCAAAAAAGTTTGTTTAAAGATAAAATATGCAAATTCAAATAAAATAAATAAATATTATACGTACTTCAGTATCTTAAATAATTCAAATTAATCCACAGATAAAAAGTAAAAATTTCTTTACAAAACAATTAATTTCTTAATACAATTCCAGTAACGAACTTTCACGTGTTAACAGTTGGCCCCCAGTCGCTCACAGGTTTCAACAAGGTGTAGAGGCTTGGTATAAAGATCGCCTTGGATCAGATATATATTGGCAGGATGGAGGTTTAGCAATGAGCTCGCCATTATCACCAGCAATGGCTAACGTAAACTTAGAATATATCGAGGAAATGGCATTAAAATCAACATCACTAAAGCCAACTCTATGGCTGAGATACGTAGATGTCACCTTCATACTCTGGCCCCATACTTCATAATACTGGACCATGTGAACTCAATCAGACCATCGATACAGTTCACAATGGAGAAAGAAAACAATAACAAAAGAGCATTTCTGGATGTACTAATATCAGGAACAGAACATGGGTTCAAGACATCAGTATACCGCAAGCCAACATTCACAGGACAATACCTCAACTTCGACTCCCACCATCCATATAATGTAAAGAAATGGATTGTTCGCTGCCTACAACATCGAGCAAAAGTCATGTGGCGACCGAGAGACATATGAACAAGAAATGGTCAGTATATGCAGTACCCTATAACGTAACAACTACCCTGGGTACATGGCAGCAGCCCCCACAGACTGGGATAGAAGGGTACAAGAGAATAACAACACCAGATAACAGCTTCGGTCTGCCTTCTCTATGTAAAGGGATTATCGGGAAAAGGTATATAAGTTCTGTGATTCATATAATATAAGTACAACCTTCAGAAGTGGTTCAACACTGCGCAGACATCTCTTCCACATAAGACCACCCAAAGAGGAAAACATTATTAAGCACTGTGTATACACCATCTCATGCAGCTGTGGCAAGAAATATAAAGGAGAAACATACCGCCACCTTAAGATGTGACTGCAGAAATACCGTAAGGTCCTAACACGGGGTGGGGGGATAGAAAAATCAGGCATGGCTGACAATATTTGGAGTGTAAAGGAAGATCATCGCCCTCTGTGGGATAAAGTTGAAATAACAGACAGTGAACATCACTGGAAAATATAAAAACGTAAGGAGTCAGCGCATATGCTAGACCACAAAAATCTCCTAAGCTGGCCAAACATAGAAATGGATACAATATAGAAACCAGTAATACAAAGATCTAAAGAAAAACAACAAAAACGAAAAACATGTAATATGAATTTTGTTAAAAAATGGTTGCTGAGGCATTAAGTTTATAACTCCCCCAAATTAATTCACTAATGCCCCCAAGGACACATGGCCCTGTAGATAAAAGTGTTGGTTGGTTGATCCAAAAGTAACATTTCGAATAGCAACAATAAGAAACTAAGAACAGGGTAAAATAATACAAGAAATAAACAATGTAATCAATTGCTAGGTCTGCTTCTAGGAAACATCTTACTTTTTTATCTTTTTATCTTTTGGAATATATATTAGATATGTAATACTATCTTTATCGTAGTCTTTGAAAATTGCCTTTTTACATTTAGCATATAGTTTCTTTTTGTCTTGCGTAAAGGCAAAACAAAACTGTACCAAAATATATACATATTAATGAGGTTTGGTTTATAAAAATATGCATATTAATGAGGTTAGGTTTCTAAAAATATGCATATTAATGAGGTTAGTTTTATAAAAATATACATATTAATGAGGTTTGGTTTATAAAAATATGCATATTAATGAGGTTAGTTTTATAAAAATATGCATATTAATGAGGTTAGTTTTATAAAAATATGCATATTAATGAGGTTAGGTTTATAAAAATATGCATATTAATGAGGTTAGTTTTATAAAAATATACATATTAATGAGGTTTGGTTTATAAAAATATGCATATTAATGAGGTTAGGTTTATAAAAATATGCATATTAATGAGGTTTGGTTTATAAAAATATGTATATTAATGAGGTTAGTTTTATAAAAAATATGCATATTAATGAGGTTAGGTTTATAACACGTGAACATTTCGAACACAGTTTACAGTATTTTCACTTCTTTGACAATAACTATAGGCGGTTGTCATAACAACGTATGTCCATATTTCGGTAATTTTGATTCAGTTTTGGTGCAGATAATATGGAGCTAATTTTTCGCGTTTAATATGGTTGCTGATTAGAATTTTCAAATTTTCAGAAGTGAATTCTAAGCCATTATAGCTTATGCGTTTTGCAGATCCACAAGAAGCGAATATCTTCTAAACATTTCTTTATTACTATTTATATTATTCGGACTGTTATCCTCATCTTTATTGTCATATTCACAACGTTTATAGCCAAGGCTGAAAACTGACCTCTTTAATTTTATGTATATTTTATATATACAAGCACTGGTAAAAAGTATATTGCTATGAGATGTGAAATAGAAATAGCACTAAAGTATACCATTTAATAGCACCAAAGTATACCATTTAATAGCACCAAAGTATACCATTTAATAGCACCAAAGTATACCATTTAATAGTACCAAAGTATACCATTTAATAGTACCAAAGTATATCATTTAATAGCACCAAAGTATAGCATTTAATAGCACCAAAGTATAGCATTTAATAGCACCAAAGTATACCATTTAATAGCACCAAAGTATACCATTTAATAGCACCAAAGTATACCATTTAATAGTACCAAAGTATACCATTTAATAGCACCAAAGTATACCATTTAATAGTACCAAAGTATACCATTTAATAGTACCAAAGTATACCATTTAATAGCACCAAAGTATACCATTTAATAGTACCAAAGTATACCATTTAATAGCACCAAAGTATACCATTTAATAGCACCAAAGTATACCATTTAATAGTACCAAAGTATACCATTTAATAGCACCAAAGTATACCATTTAATAGCACCAAAGTATACCATTTAATAGTACCAAAGTATACCATTTAATAGCACCAAAGTATACCATTTAATAGCACCAAAGTATACCATTTAATAGTACCAAAGTATACCATTTAATAGCACCAAAGTATACCATTTAATAGCACCAAAGTATACCATTTAATAGCACCAAAGTATACCATCTCTTCTGTTAAATGTAGGACAGAATAATAGGATAAGGAAAAAACAGAAAACCTTTATGAATTTAACGTTTCGCTTTAACATGTTTTCGTTTTATTAGAAAATGAAATACATGATAAATTTATATACATTTATTATTCGTTCCTTATCCTATCATAGTTTATATATATATATATATATATATATATATATATATATATTATATATATATATATATATATATATATATGTAATACAAAAGCTTTATAAGTTTTATATACATTTTAAGAGAGATCGAAGAGGACCCTACAGACTCCTTTTATAAACCGCTCTGTGGAATTTCCACGGCTTCCGCTAGTATTATGTTACTTTCCTTCAAATTAACCACTACCAATGAAAATATATCGCCTTAATTTCATTCAGCAATTTAATCGAATTAAGTATAATTAATATAAAGTATTTCATGTAACGGACATAATTAATTATTATTTTGTGTAAGCGGGAACAGTGTGTAAGTATTTCTAACGAAATGCGCTTAGTCAAATGAAGTCATTCACAATACATGATGACTTTAACATACACATTATACAATTAAAAATGTCATGAAGTGAACAAATAAATTTGCATTGTGTCCATGATATATGTAAATTTCTTCTATATACAGTGTAACCCGGATATAAGAGAAACCCGGATATAAGAGAGATTTTATCTGGTCCCAAATTAGAGCCTGTGTTAATAAAACAAAATAGACCAAACCCGGATATAAAGGAAACCCGGATATAAGAGACTTATCCGGTCCCGACAACTCTCTTATATCCGGGTTACACTGTAATAGGTAAAAGAGTTAACACACGTGCTAAGTAACTAAGGAACGATGTTTAAAGTATTATCATTATTATTGTTAATTTTATTTATTTTTGTTGTTGAAGAGTTTTTTATTTACACTATTTACATTATTCGGACTATTGTCCTCATCTTTGTCGCCATATTTATTACAACGTTTCGGCCGCTGTACTCTCCGGCCTTCTTCAAGTGGTTGGAATGTCGAACTGAACACTTTATTTCGCTCACTGGGGTAGACTGTTCTAGTTCCACGTGCCATGTTTAATGGATGTCCGTTACAAGTTATCTCCTGTTAATTCCCCGCTCTTCAAGTTCTCCACTCCACTCTGAACTCACACTGTTTAGGTCAGGTCATTGCATCTAACAAACGCCTTTATCCACTGTGCCATGTGTCCTTGAGGACATCTGTGTATAAATTTCTGGGTATTATAAACCTAATGTCTTCAGCAACCATTTTTTAACAGTGCTCATATTGCAATTTTTGCTGTTATATCATTACACGTTTTTACCAGATCTCATATTGCAATTTCTGTTGTTATTGTTGCTTTTCTCTAGCACTCCTTATTACTGGTTCCCATATTGTATTCATTTCTATGCTTGGTCGGCTCAGGAGATTTTTGTGATAACAGCAAAAATTGCAATATGAGCACTGGTAAAAAATGTTTACTGAGATATTATGTTAATAATATATGGTAGTGTATGGTAGCGTGAAGGATCTGCAGGTTACACCAGAGTCTGCAGGTTACACCAGAGTGGTTTGTGCAGTCATAAGATTTATAGAGATATCTGACACGCAGTTTGTAAGGTATGAGAGGTTTGGACGTGTTTTGGGTATCCCTGGTCATCAAAATGTAAGTACTGGGTTCCAAATAAAATTAGTTAGGGTGCATTTGGAAGATTGTAGCACGGTGGTCCCTGGGGTAAATTGTGTTGGCTTCAGGAGCTTTGTTTTAATCAAACGCCGGTAAGGCCTTGATAATTTTTCATAGCATCTCATTGGATGCCTGTTCAGCAGCAATGTTGTGATGGTCGATAATCCTCTCGGCGGGGTGGGGGGGGGGTGCTTGAAATGGCGTGATAGGCGAAGAAAGCTTCAGCAGGATTCGTGGGAGCGAGCCTGGATGATATTTCGATTTCTGTTTCTATTACGTCGGTATCTGTGATCACGACGTGTGCCTGGGCACAGAGCGGGTGAATACATGGGAAATTGCACCCGAGTAAAGTGGGGTTACGATTCTGGTTGGATGGCGTTGGGTTATGCTTGTTCGGGTTGGAGAGTTACTTATCCGAAGTAGTTGCTTGCCTTAGTCAGGCTCATTGGGGTGACGGTTTGGTTTTTCTGATCGCCGCAGCGTTTTATGTGCATACATTACGGTCGTATCAAGAGTAGGTGTGGTGTCGGTTCTAATATCCAGGTCGAGGTAACCTTGTGCGTTACTTGCTATACCTCTCGCCGAATAGTGTTTGTCCATAGTCTGGAAGAGGTGAGGGTAAATGGTGAGTGTCCAACTTTTTAATTTTTCGCTCGTCAGGGAGAAAACATTGTCGAAAGTTATTTCTGCATTTTTGTTGTGTGTCTTGAAATTCGCTTTTATATCGATGGCGACTTCTCAAATTGTACATTATTTACATAATTCGGACTATTGTCCTCATCTTTGTCGCTATATTTATTACAACGTTTAGGCCGTTGTACGCTCCGGCCTTCTTCAGGTGGTTGGAATGTCGAACTGAACTCTTTATTTCGTTCACTGGAGTAGACTGTTCTAGTTCCACGTGCTATGTTTAATGGATGTCAGTTATCAGTTATCTCCCGTTAATTCCCCTCTCCAAGTTCTCCACTGCCTTAACCGGGTATTGAACTCACACTCTTTGGGTTCTGTCACTGGATCTAGCTAACGTATTTATCCACTATGCCATGTGTCCTACCCCAGTGAGCGAAATAAAGAGTTCAGTTCGACATTCCATCCACCTGAAGAAGGCCGGAGCATACAACGACCGAAACGTTGTAATAAATATGGCGACAAAGATGAGGACAATAGCTCGAATAATGTAAATAATGTACACAATACCTCATCTCAGACATATTCTCGAATTGTGTTTTCAAGTCTGCTTGCGAAGTCTATGAACTCGTCTCGTTTTTAGAGATCCCATTTTCGGCTGAGGTGTTGAAAAATCGGCAATTGGCTGCCTTAGGCAGCTGTAAGGTGGGGCTTCAGCTGTTCATTGATGAAGGTGTTCTGTTGCAAGTTATTCATCTGTTGGAATATGCCTTCGTTAATAAGTTGTTTGGCAATTTTGACGAGTTTATCCCCAATTAGTGGGTAGTTAGCTAGTTCTGGTTTGACTTGAATCGTATACGCTTTGTTCAGATCCACAATGAAGTGGTTGACGTTGTTGCCCCGTTTAAATTTCCTGATATCACACATTGCATCACAGTGATTGCTGCCGCATTATTAGTTCGTCGTCTGTCGGACTGAGGTGTGGTTATAGTAGCGGCAAATTTTAGGGCGTCCAACATTTCTTGTAAGTTCATGGATGACCGCGTTTGTCCAATGTTCGTCGGTGTGTATGGAGTCGATTTTGAGATTCAGGATTGCAGTTCGCTGATATTTGATGAGGTCGGGAATTTCTGTGCGGGGGGGGGGGCAGTGTAATCTATTTCATTAGTTCTCGTGAACGCTAACACCAGTTGTTATAAACGCTTGTACGAGAGAACAAACGAAACAACAAGGACTGCCGGTGAAGCGAAAAGAAAACACAAATTGTTAAGATAAAATTCTTTTTATTGCCTATTCGGAGGATATGAGTCAGTAGAACATCAAGATCATCTGTGTGCCGGGTCGGTTGACAAGAGTTCACTTGTGGTGATATTTACCCGTTCGCCAGTGGTGACATTTATACTTTGCTAGTTCGCTTAGAATCATCTATAGTGTCGTCGTCGGCCTTCATAAAAGCAGATGTGGTGGATCATGACTCATCGTAAATTTTATGTTTTTTTTTTGCTCTGGCAGTATCGTTCGTGATTGGCTCCTTTTATATTGTATTTTATTTCATTGACAGGATCTGTTTTGAGGGCCGTATGTGATGCTCGAAGTCCCTGCACAGAGGCCAATTTTTCCTTTTCAGTTTTGCTTTCTTAGCATTCACATCCGGCGGGCAGATTTTGATATAGAGTAAATCCGAAAGAGATTTAGTTTGAACCAGAGTATAACATGACCCTATACAAAATTCGACATTAAATGACCCACGAAGAGTTGACATGTGAGTAAAACAAATAGCCTAACTATATAAAAATTTCTCGTCTTCATTTGTAGGTACATGTTTCTAATTCTGCTTTCATTGTTACTCATTTCGTTCATTTATTTTTGTCTTCCTGAAACTCAAAGCAAGTATCTTTTGTTTACCTAGATTCATACCAGGATTGGAAGGAAACCTTTTACAGCTACGCTTTTGTTATACTCCGTCGCAATTAGATCTCTTTCTCATTCATTCTGCACGCTGACCGGATGTGTACGCAACGAAGACAGAAAACGTGATAACAAAAGTCGTTTTCTACACACTGGGCTCAACGCACCACATCTGATCTTCGAAGTGAGCTCCGGCGGCGGCCAAACGCGATCGTTCCCGACGGAGAAAGAGGTGCACCTGAGGACAAACCAGACCCGCTTAAAAGCCGCTCTCTGAGAACGACCAGAGCAGTAGCATTGTTCATTTATATTCAAACCAGGATTGGAAAACTTTTACTGCTACGGCTTTTCCTCTGCTTTCGATTCTTCTTATCGCTGTCCTTTTATTGTTACGCTTGTCGTTCATTTTGTATTTGTCTTCATGAAAATCAAAGCAAGTGTCTTTTGTTTACCTAGATTCTACCCAGGATTGAAATCTTTTACTTCTAGGCTTTTTTCCACAGCTTTTGGTCTTCCACATCGCCATTCTTTTATTGTTAATCGTTTCCTTTATTTCTTTTTGGCTCCTTGAAACTCAAAGCAAGTATATTTTGTTGCCTTGATTCATTTCAAGATTGGAAACCTTTTAATGCTATGCTTTCTTTTCCAGCTTCCGGTCCTGTACATCGGTATTCTTTTTTTTTTACCCTTTTCGTGTCATTTGTTTTTACCCTTTTCGTGTTTTGTTTTTCGCCTCATGAAACTCATAGCAAATATCTTTTGTTTACCTAGATTCATCCCAGGATTGGAGACCTTTTACTGCTACAATTTCTTTCACTGCGTTCTGTCTTCCATATCGTCATTCTTTTATTGCTAACTTTTTCGTTTATTTGTTTTTGGCTCCATGAAACTCAAAGCAAGTATCTTTTTTTTTGCCTGGAATCAACCCAGAATTGGAAGGAAACCTTTAACTGCTACTCTTTCTTTCACTTCTTCCGTTCTCCACTATTCTTTTACTGTTACCCTTTTCGTTCAGTTGTGTTTGCCTTCATGAAACTTAAAGCAAATATACTTTTTTGCCTAGATTCAACCCACGATTGGAAACCTTTTACTGCCACGCTTTCTTTCACGGCTTTGTGTCTTCCACATCGGAATTTTTTTATTGCTAATTTTTTCGTTCATTTATTTTTGTCTTCATGAATCTCAAATCAAGTATCTTTTTTTTGCCTAGATTCAACCCAAGATTGGAAACTTTTTACTGTTACGCTTTCTTTCACTGCTTTTGGTCCTCCACATCGCTCTTCTTCGAACGCCTCTTCATTCTCACGAGGTTAGGCATTTCACAAATCCTTTTTCTGGGCAAACGTTTTGTGTCTTTTATTCATGTCCATACTTACAGTATATGTGTAAAAATCGTATATACTATGTAATATATTTTCTGATTGATTATATTATTAGCGTTAATTTATAAAAAAAATGTGGGAATTATTAACAACACTAATGCTACTCTTTCCCGCCAACAGAAATGTGGAACGAAAAAATGGTCGCTGATTAGTGTTGCCAGCTTTTTAAAATGAATGGACGGGAAGGACTGCGAGATTCCTGACCAGAGAGAACCGCGGACACTGTATATAAGTTCCTAATTAGGTTTTCATGCACCGACAAAGCTAAATTAAACCAGTTTAGTATTTTTGCGTGAAAAGAATTCATATGTAACAGATTATCATTCAAGAATTTTATGCGGTTATTGCGAAATAAGTTTTATAAGGTTAGTGCAAAATAATAGTCCCGTTAGAATTTTAGAGTGAAAACGATAATTTAAAAAAACAAAACAAAACAATATGAAAACTTTAGGTAACATTTTTTCCATGTATCTTTAACATAACTTCACATTTTGGCCTCTAATTATCCAAGAGTAGCAATGTTACATATTCTTTAGAATAAAACATAAATTGACACAGTAATTCAAAAATAAAAATAAAAACGTATAGAAGCGTAATTTACAGCTAGTTTTTAAAAGGAATCGTCGTTTCTCTAAATGCGGGGCATAAAACGTACCCAGCATTAACTGATACGGGACACGTCCTTCAGTATTGAAATTCGAGACAATCCCACATTTAGCTGGACTGTTGGCTACCCTACGTCTAATACAGACAAGTAAGGAACGTTACTTTGATGATACAACAGATACAATACCAAATTTTCAATTTTCGTTTTTTTTAAATGAACAAGAAAATTATTATATTTTCGTGGATGAGGCTTATTTTTCTCCAAAGGACTACAATTTAAAGAATGCCCAGCTTCTTTACATATATATATGTATGAAGAAATATAGTCTTAAAGTGTGCTATATTTATGGGATAAAGTGCTCAATATCAGAGATAAAGCGTGTGTAAATATAAAAGTGAACATAGAAGTCAACACTTAGAGGCGATAGTCTGTTTCATGCTAGATGCAATCATCGTGGCCCGATGATTGCATCTAGCATGAAATAAACTGTCGCCTCTAAGTGTTGACTTCTGTGTTCACTTTCCTATATATATATATATATATATATATATAGAGAGAGAGAGAGAGAGAGAAAACAACTGAAAAGTTGCAAATTAAAAAAATTGAATGTTTTTTGTGAAAGTATTTATATTTTATTATATACTTTCACAAAAAAACATTCAATTTTTTTTAATTTGCAATTTTTCAGTTGTTTTTCTATATTATATACATATTAAGAAAGTATACGTGGCTTCTCATTATGCTAGCTATATATATATATATATATATATATATATATATATATATATATATATGTGTGTGTGTGTGTGTGTGTGTCTGTGTGTGTGTGTGTGTTTGAATATTTGTAAAGCAAAAAAAAATTTCAGTGTGTATGGGGAGGGTGCCTCTCACCTCGAGGACCACTCTCTGATCAAAGTGAAATATACTTTTTCAAGTTCCCTGGGTAATGCTATTTCAGAATATATATGGTTATGGGGGTCTATTTCCAAAACCCTAGGAAAAATTCGATAACAAACAAACAGACAATATATATATATATATATATATATATATATATATATATATATAGATAGATAGATAGATAGATAGATAGATAGATAGACAGAGACAGAGATGCAGTGTGTACACAAAATTCACTGCTGCAGAATGACTGTCATTTTAAAGCATTACTGTGATCTTCAGACCAAGTGCCCCTACTACTTAAGTGGATTCTTCATATAGATCACAGAGGTAATGGGGTTAAGCAAAGTGGCTGAAGGAGGAAAGTTCCTCGGTCTTTTGTTTAAGGCTAATGCTTAGGGTCATTTTATGGCCATGACCTCTAGATTGCTTGCTTATATATTCATTTATTTACTTCATTATTAAGAAAAACGGAGATAATTTCCAAATACAGACACAAAAACAAATTCCTTCTACTCTACCTACAATTACATGTTGATCAAAAAGACTTAATAAAATCCCAGAGACCAAATTATTCCAAATAACAAAAAGTTAAAACCATAGAAAAATATTTGAAAGAAAAATATACAAAACAAATAAATAAATATTACATAATAGCTTTCAATACTACCAGACTCAACGATTGAACTCACGAATGTTAAAACACCCGATATGTTAGTAAACATTTGGACATTATTCTTTTGCGCTATAAAGTACTGAAGTTCTGGCGCCGTAAATCTAATGTCTATCGTTACGTGATGGAATCGTATGAATGTTCTGATACAGGTGGCGAGACTGTATAAGTTAAAAAAGAAAGAATAAGAGGAGTGGATTTTCCAAGTTTCTTATTTTTCACTTTATGAAAGTTGTTTCTCTGTGTCGCGCCAGAAGGTTTTTCTCGCCTGAGCCCATACTACAAATCTACAAATCCATTCGTCCTTAGATTGAATACTGTTGCTATATATAGTTTGATGCTTCCGCTGTTCATCTCGAGGTGTTTGAAAAAATCCAGAGACAGATATGCAATGTGATAGCATCTCAAATCCAGTCACTTTCTCACAGATGTGATGTAGCTTCCCTCTGTCTTTTCTACAAATATTTTCATGGCAACTCCTCTGACGAGCTATTTTCACTGGTACCCAAACTGCATGAATTTAAGTGTGCTACTAGGTTGGCATTTTGGTTCCACCCTTGTGACGATAAATATTCGCACTTACCGGAGTCAAAGCGCCCAAGATGTTTTGCTTGTCGGGCTGCTGTTGTGTAAAAGAAAAGTACGTTCTCCGACATTTGTTATTTTATGCTGATTGGACGAGCTGGGGACTCTGATTGAGAGCGAGGCCAACGGCAATGATTGGTGCGTTGGTCGTATTTTCGGTCAATAAAAACGGTCTGGGACATTGGCTGGCAGTGCGGTCGGGACCGTGGTGACGTGCACTAGTATAGAGGTTCGTATTAAGTTACGACTTTTAAGTTTATTTTTGTCTGGAAGCTGGACGCTAGCTTCAACCTACCGATAGAGTGAGCTGTGTATTTACCAGTGTCTACCGAAACGTGGGACGAACACACGTTTTAGCTGGCGAGAAGTGAAGATTGGACGTGTGACCCCAGTTTTGTCGTTTCTACTACAACTACACCCCTTTCACTGTTGAAATAGTTAAATGTAATCGCCTTTTCTACTCCAACAGCTTCTTCTCTCGCACTTCCTAACAGTGGAGCTCCTTTCCTCTTACTTACTTCCGCGATCGCTATAATTTTCAAATATTCAAATATGTCAATCGACATCTTCCGATGCTGTGATCCCGATCCCCGTCCGTCACCATATCCTTTCCTCAAACACCCCTTGCACAAACTTTCCTTTGTGCTCCTGAAACTATCAACGCAGATTAACAGTTCTTTCGAAATAAAAATCTGTTTCTTCTTTAAAAAAAAATCAACAGTTCTCCTTTAACAACAAACGGATTTTAGTTACTTTTTTTAGAACAGTCGAAAAGTTCGCAAATTCGAAGGTCGAAGGTTTGAGACTTCCATCAGGCAATGCTGGTTCTCTGGGTCCTTTAGACAAAATATTCAGATTTTTTGAACAAGCTTTCTCAAATATGAGATAAATATCTCTGGTTTAAGAAAACACATTCTTCGTAAAGAGAATTGTCGTAAATTTTTAAGAGCTCTTCTTTCTTTCCCTTTTTACTTCTTCTGTAGCAGCAATAATAGCCAGAATAGTAGTAGAAACAGTATGAATAGTAGTAGTATTAGTAACAACTGTAGCCGTCTTTATCATCCCAGCTAACAAATTTTCTTGCCCGATTGTAGTGAAATCCTTTCTTCTTCTGTAGCAGCTGTTTTTCTTGCAACATAGAGCTCAGATAGCAGCCTCTACACGCCTGAGACGGTCAGTCCTTTCTTCACACGAGTGTGGTCTATTCCTTTCTGAATTTGGAGTAAAAAATTCCCCTTTATAAAGCAAATGGGTAGCTTCAACCAGATCAAAAACCAACTCCATATGGGGCGTATACCTTTTATACCCATTGGTTAAAATCGCGAGAATCACTATCCAATAAAACAGCAACTTAAAATTGGCGAGGTTTTGACAATGACAAAGCTGAGCTTACCTTTTGTAAAAATATTTCAAATCATCTGGATTCCTTTTGGCGGGTTTTTATTACATTAAATTTGGAGATACTTTTTTCGCAAATTTTTGCATATCAATTTTAATTCATGTTTTTCTTTTCTTCTATATAATAAATGTGAATGTCAGTGTGTCCCTGTGTCACACGTTTTTAGTAAAGGACACAGCTCTCTAATTTTGAGTATATCATCTTCTTCTATATAATAAATGCTAATATCAGTGTGTCACTGTGTCACACTTTTTAAAACTTTACTTCTAGAGGCCGTAGCCCAACACATACCATTTTGGAATCAGATCGACTCTGTAAGCAAATTAAAAACATTCCGGGCCGGATCCGGACCTGCAATCCTGAAATTCTGGATTCCCAATTTTTCATTACTGCGATTGTTTTCGTTGATTTCTTACGTGATTTTTTGCGAAGAATTTTTTTGTACGATAACAACTTTTATAACTTGGAAATAAATTTGGGAATAATCGAAATTAATTGCGAAATCCAGCGAAAGTTACCCATGAAATAAAAATAATTGTTTGTACGAAAAGTAAGGACCTACGTACATCAGAATGTCTTTAAATTAAGTGGCGACAGAAGAACTATCTTTGAAGTTTGAAAAGGTAAGCTTGTTGCAGACTGGCGAATGTATTTTTAAGTGATCAGAAGGATTTTTAGTGTCGGTGTTCTAAAAACATTCAATTAAAGAAAAATATTAGAAACAAATCTAGCAAGAAGATTGAAAGCAAAGACAAACATTACATATACAACAATAACATTGGTTTATATACAATTCACGAATACAATTGAGTTGAACTTTGATGGATAAATGAGAATAGATGTATTTGGCTATGTAGAATATTACTGTGAATGTTTCAACGTGTTTGCAATTGTTACTTAGATTTGTTCACAAAAGTAAACTAAGTGTCCAGTTACGTACGAAATTGTCCTTTGTGCTAGTTCAATTATTAGTGTGTGTACGTAAATTTGTTTGTATTATTGTTCAGAATTGGTAGGAGTTGCGTACTTTTAGTTGTGTAAGAATTTGATTGTTTTTTTTACTAATACTTATTAAGTAGTGAGTAAAAACGTCACTTTTTAAAGTATTGTAAGTGATGTTTAGATAGCGTTCCTGAGAGAGATAGAGCGTGCTTGTGGTTTGTTGAGTCAGAGATATTTTGCGCGGCAAAGGTGTGGTTGGTCAGAGTTTTGACTTGCGTGGATCAGTTTGGCATCTCTCTAGGAATTAAAGTCTGACTGTTTGAAGTGATCAAGAATTTCCTATGTATAGATTTCTGGGCAAAAAAGTAGGCTCCAGAGGCTTGCGCGCGAAAAGACATTTTCATGTGAATTTGCTACAGTTCCAAGGCTTTTAACCAATAGGAAACTTCGTTTGCTGAAACTAGAGTTTTGATTGGTTGATAGATATTTTTGGTGTGAAGTGGATTATGCTGGAGGGGTGAAAGGTTAGTATGGATTATTCCATCAAGCTTAAATATTAATGCAATACTTAAATGCAGCAATCAATTTTGAGTTCATTTGTAGTTTATTGTTGCCTATCGCATCTACTCCTCCCTACCTATTGTGATGAAGGTTCAATCAAGAGCCCTCCACAGGAGCTAGCATAAATACCGCCCGATAGGCATTTAATTTATCTAATTTTTATTTTAGATATATCTTTTTCAATCCATATTAATAACATTCTAATTTTCGTAATTATTTTTCATACAATTTTAATATTATCTTTTTATTAAAAATAATGTCAATATTTTTACACATTTCAATATAAAAATTTACCCATTTCAATATTTTTTCATACAATTTAATGTTATCTCTTTTATATATTTTATATCAATTTTTGCACAATTCTAACATTTTAATTATTTTTTCTCGTACAATTTTAGTATTTTTTTGTTAAAAATAATTTTTATATTGTGTCATGACTCATATAGTGGAATTTATCAGTTTTCTTTCTTAATCAGAGGATCCCAAAGGAATTTTATTTCTAGGCTAAGTCCAATTAGGATAACAAGACTATTTTCTTTTAAAATCTTAAATAGGTTCTGTAAATTAACTATGCAACCTAAATATTTGAAATTTGACTGAGATTTGTTACTTCTCGTCAATGTAAATATTTGAAAGTTTTTGGTTTCATAGTCAAAAACTCTCGTACAAATTTTAGTCACAATTTTATTACATTAGTAAGAGTTTACTAAATTCGTGACAAGAATTAGTCACAACAGGTGTCATGTTATGGTGTCTCAGTGAGAGTATCGTCCCTTGCTTTGGGACTCTTCAGTGCAGACCAAATTAACGGACAGGTAAATAACACTTGGGATGCTGGTAACTACATTGTCGTATAACAAACAGTAGTTCTGGGGGTACTTATATTAAACGAGGTGTAACATGAACTTTTGAAGGATAAAAAGGCGGAATATTTAAATTTGAGGAATCAGGTCATAAGAAATAATTATTCTTATTAAGAAAAACGAATAAAAATAAGATTCAATGACAAAATTTGATGAACGTGGACAATAAAATTGACAGATTTGTACAATTCTTTCTACCCCAGGGCTAAGTTAGTTATTGGAGAGTGGTTGACACAAGTGCTCACTAACATTTCAGTCTCAAATAGATAAGGTGATTGGAATAAACCGGGTACCTGTGATTTTTTAATAATTTAAAAAATATTTTAAAATATTCAATAATGAAGCGCCTTGTCTCCGAAATCTCAATTGAGGCATAGGAGGGAATTTCCTGAAAATTTAATAAAAGACGTAATTAAAATAAGGATGTCCCAGGTGGATTCAAACAAAGGAATAATCGTCCCGACCCGTCTATTTCAAACTCAAAGGTATTTTTTCTAGTCAACCAACGTGGTATGCCGACAACGAGAGATATTTATCAAGATGTTCAACAATGAAACAGAACACAGGGAGTAGTAGATTTATGCCTTTTCCAACGGCATTAATGCTAAATAAAGCAACCTCAACCAAAATTCGAACACCATTACCGTTTTTATTTTTATGTGCTGTTAACCTTCACGCAAGATTCAATAATATAAGAAATAGTAAATATTATTAGGAAGTTGGGGGCGTATGTCACGGATTGGTGCTTAATTAATATCACATACCACTGCTAAGTTAGTAAGTTTACTTTTCACTATATATTTAACTGCGTTAGTCCTGTATCAGATAAGCTTGGTAATTAACTAATTCATTTCTGAATCGCCTACTATATAACATGTCTGGGAAAATGTGTAGTGAACAAAACAAGTTCTGTGAATATATTTAGCTGAGAACGGACAGAGTACAAAAAAATATAGGGCGCCATATACAGGCCCATTCCAAGTAATAAGCCGACATGACAAATATTTTACGATCAAAATATCTGAAACTGTGCATAATAATGTTTCCATTAACAAACTAAAACCAGCATATATTTCTAAAAATACAAAGTCGAAAGAAATCCGGAATTGAACCATACTGAATCTCATATCGATGGAGCTCATGATGAAAAACAAAAAACTAAACCCCAAACCGGTAGAACCATTAAATGGAAAAAATACAATACATATTTTTACTACTAAAAAAAAAATATGCACAGAGTTACTCTCCGTTATTTGAACGGGGACCTATATGTAGTGAACAAAACAAGATCTAGATTTAAAATTCAAATGTTAAGCACTGACTCATTGATTATGTTAGAAATTAAAAAGACTCGAATTTACCAACTTTGCTTAACACACTTGTAAAAGTGAATCCAAAACAAACCTCGTAAAGTTTCACACCTTGATGCGAAATGTTTTCGTCCATTAGAAAACTAGGAAACATTTAAAAACAAAATTCAAATAATCTTCAATTCTCAGAAACAATTTTTTTACGGACCTTTTCGCGAGCCGACGCGAAGTTTGTTCGTCATCCAATGGAAAGGCCCGAATCATATCCGGGAGTGAATTCCCAAATGACCTTTTCAAGCCCCACAAACAAAATAAAAGACGGGTAAGTGCGCCTGTCACCAGAGAGAAGGAGACGAGCGTATTAACACGTCCCTTGACAAACGTCAAGCGATCGTTATTATTATCTCGACCTTTCTCCCTCACCTCTGTTTTACTTGATAAACGAACGGAACATTTTAAAACTGAGCAATTACTTCAAAGACATTCCTACCCTACGATAACGCTCATACATACATGCATACATACACACATACATTCCTGCCTACGTACACATAAACTCATTCTTGCAAGGACTACTACGAACATTTTGACGATCTTGTATCAACCAAAATACATTAATTTTATTTGTAGAGACCTTAATTGATTTATATGTATATAAATTTGTTGTTTCACTTTACAATTTGATTTTCTTGTTTTATACCCGTGGCAGACGTGATGAGGCAGAACCTGGGACGAGCACAACTGGTTGCGACTTGCCTTGTCCTCGCCAAAAAAGAGCCCGTATTTGCTTAGCATGTAAAGCTACTGCAGTTGAAATGAAGGAGAAAAAAAGCACTTACCGCTCTGCCGTAATCCGTCCTCGGCCAGATAACGTAAAAGAATAAGGGGGGACTTGCATTGCATTTTTATGCAATGAAGATGCAGTGCATTATGGGACAGGGACGCAATGAATTATGGGATCGCATGAAGACGCAAGGGATTATGGATATATGGACAAATATAAAAGCAACTAATTTTTCCCAGTGCGGGGTTCTTCGAGTGACGTTCACGGTTGGCGGCTGGAAAAGTCTGTTCGTGTGATTTTGTGACAGAACTCAAGAAGGAACGACTCGAGGTTGGAATACTAGTTGGGAGAGCTTGAATTTACTCGCTGGTTGCTGTTTTCTTTTTATTTCACCACAATACCCTTCTTATGTTGGGCTATCTAACTAACAAGGCCAATAAAAACTAATCTATTTCAACACTCATGCAATTCACTATAACTGACAACCCACTATAAATGTTACGAGTTTAATGCACTAGGGTGACTCGTGTCAGATTAAGTTAATCTTTGTAAATATTTACTGTCAATTTTTTAACACCATGTCCCTTCGGGATGCAGGCGATCATGACTCTCCACAGCTTCTTTTCTTCTATCATCTATGAATTAACATAACTTCTTGAGGAAGATAGTGGAGTTGTTTCTTGTTGCCTTCTTCACGATTTGTAATTCAAAATTTTCCTTCTCTTAGATTGATTGTCATTCAAGGTTAGAAAGTCTACCCTGTTATTTAACCCATGCCATAGAAGAGGGGAGAAGAGACAGATTCAAGCCTTTCCCAAGGGCTTTAGTTTGAAAGTGAACAAAACAAACTTGTCCGGAGTTTGAACTCGGTTCGCCGATTCCACTTTCTATGCCGATCTCCGTGCATAAAACCGTTCGAAATAGCATTTGATGCAGACACATTCCTCTAATAATATTTTAAGAGTTTGGCTTTGTGTCTATTAAGAACAGGAGTGCGTGTTATACACGAAAAATTACCGTCAATACAGTTTTTTTTGTTTTGTTTCTGTGATGGCTTTTATTACTAGTTTCTAGTAAAGCTAACAGAGTCTGGCACGGGGCCAAAATGGAAGAAGCAGAGTAAGAAGATTGTGTTGCGTTAATTTTACAAATAAGAATTTTCTGTTTTGCGTAGAAAATCAGCAAGTCATAAATATTGATTCTTATTTGGTCATGAAAACTGACGACTGGGTTCAGATGCAGGCGATCATGACTCTCCACAGTTTCTTTTCTTTTATAATCTATGAATTGCCATAACTTCCTGAGGAAGATAGTGGAGTTGTTTCTCGTTTCTGTATGGTTCAAAGTCAAATTGATGAAATTTGAAGGATTGTGTTGTTTCAATAGAAAATGGTTTGCCTACCAAGAATATTGGCACGTAGGCTCGAACACCCTAAAGTTTTCTGTTTTTAACTTTTGCATGATGGGAAAAAGTGAGTGTGTGTGTGTGTGTGTGTGTGTGTGTGTGTGTGTGTGCGCGCGTGTGCGCGCACGCGCGTGTGTGTATTCGCTCGCTCTCTAAAGACTTTAAACTTAACCAGCGCAAAGACAAGGATAAAAATGAATTCTTTTAAAACAGGCGCAAAGACAAAAAGTTATTATAAGAAAAAATATTGATTATTTTTTTTTCTTGATCCGTTCAAACATTGAAGAATTTTTTTTTAAAGAATATTTTTTAAAATGTTAAAAGATGTTTAAAGAGTGTTGTCAGAAACCAATTCCAAAGATTTTCCAAGATCTTACCAGGCGTGTATTTCATTCGTTTTTCTATACTAATTAAATATTCACCGACACATGTTCACTTCGATTTAATAATAAAACACAAGAAACTGATACAAAAACACCATCGTTGTTTACACTACAGCATGTCTGTAACAAATGACAGTATTTTAGAAGACTGTATAGTGTCAAAATTACAGATATGCGTATACTGTGTTTTTTATGAAATCTACTCGTAGAAAACACGTCTATATTCGATATCTCAGCAAAGGTAAGCCTTTTGTAATTTGGTCTAATCACAATCAGGAATGTGAATTCGAACTCGCGTTAGTTAAAAACACAACTATTCGACTTTCGAAATAAACTAAAAATGTTCAGCATGTTCATCTTGATTGTTATAGCCACAATATTCGTCATGTTTATGTTCATCTTGATTGTTATAGCCTAAATGTTCGGTATGTTCATTTTGATGTGTAGTCGCATTTTTCATGTAGATTGATATAGCCACAATGTTTGTCTTGTTCAACGTGACTGTAATAGCCACAATATTCGGCATGTTCATCTTCATTCTTATAACGACAATGTTCGACTGTTGCAACGTTCAAAGAAGGTCTTTGAGAGTATTTTTCTTTTTCCTCCTCCTTTTACTATTCCCCCTTTTGTTCCACTTTTCTTCTTCTTCTTCTTCTTCCTCCTCCTCTTCTTCTTCTTATTCTTCTTCTTCTTCTTTATCAGGTCCGTGTTCCTCTTTTTCTACTTTCTATTCTTTCTTTTCTTCTCCTTCTCTACATCTACATTCTTCTTTTTCTTTCCCTTTTCTTCCTCCTTTTCACCCGTCATTTCTTCCTCCCCCTTCGTCTTCTTCCATCTCCTCTTCCTCCTTTTCCTGTTCCCTTTCCTTCTTCCCAGCCTTTGCCTTTTCCCTTTCCACTCCGACGGTCCCTTCTATCTCCTTTTCCTACTCCTTCTCTCTTCTTTGTTCTTTTTTCCTCTTCCCTTTCCTCTTCCCCTTCCTCTTCCCTTTCCTCTTCCCCTTCACCTTTTTCTCCCAATTCATCATAACCTTCCCACCTTCCTCCTGTTTTCTGTTTTTCCTCACTTTCTCTTCCCGCCTTCTTTACTTCCTCTGCCTCCTTCTCCGCTTCTTCTTCCTCTCCTTTCACCACCTCCTCCTATCTCATCTTCACACACCTTCACCTTTTCCCTTTTTACTCCTCCGCATGTTTCTCTTCTTTCTCCTTCTCCTCCTTTTCTTCTCCTTCCTCTTCCTTCTCCTCTTCCTCCAGCCATCGTTTTCTTGACAAGGTTCATTACATAAACATTTATGCAATGTTTCTGATGTTAAATTTTTGCGACTGAAATATCGATCTGACCTTTACTCGTCTGAATTTCTTCTTATTCGACAAACAAAGCAATTATTTCTACTTGCATTTCCAATAAAATTGTACTTTGAGGGAAAAATAATCCTTTTGAGATGCGTATATTTATTTACAGTACGTATTTTACCGGAGACTCGAACGCTCCCTGTTTTGAGCTACAAAAATTGAAAAATGAAATAAGAATAAACATGAAATTAATAAAAAAAATATTATAAAAAAGAAAAGAAAAGTAACCTTCTGTTTATAGGTAAATTTCAACACCGGGAAATAGGAGTCTTTAAAAAATATATTTAACAAATATTTTAAGAATACAGTATTTAGACATTTGTCTTGAAATCGAACGCTTTTGTTCGAAAGTGTCACTTAACATTTTGTATTACATTTTCAAATGAGTATTTGTCAATATACTTCAATTATTCCGAATTATTGCTCCCAGGACTTCAAAAACGGACATTTTAAAAGTGTATATAGCAAAATATATAAAAGAGAAGCGGATGGAAAAGCAAGGTTAAGAAAGAATACCTTAAAGTAGTGGATCAAAAGAATATAACAAAAATATTGCCATATTTTTCAATCTGCCACTTTTACTGTAATTTTAATTTTATTCTTGCTCTCCATTTTCTTTGTTTTATATTTTTGTATACACCTTTAAAATGTCCGTTTTTAAGGTATATATATATATATATATATATATATATATATATATATATATATATATATATATATATATATATATATATATATATATATATATATATTGTACGGTGGAGTAATGGATAGCGGCTTGGATTGAGGGATCGTAGAGCCGAATTTGAATTCCAGTCGAATTCATTGCATTCACTTACGTGCTAATACTCTTGGGAAAGGTATGAATTCTCTTATTCTCCCCCCTCCCCAGGCTATGGGTAAATAGCAGACCAGACTGGGTTCGATAGCCTTTGGATGGCAACTGGTCAACCGCAGAAAGAAATGGCAACCTACGGTGGGGAAAAAATCTACCTCATCAGTCATGTATCGAAAGATACATGATCGCCTAAGCATGTATCACGCATGGCACATAACTGATATGTAGTGTGTATTTGGGCAGCAATCCCTTTTTTATACATGTTTCATTAAAGATGACGGAAAAGCTACTGCGATTAAGCTTTTTATTTAATTTTTCTTGTGTTCGTATAAGTGTTTTCTCTTCTGGACATAAAGTATGTAAAATTGTCTAAATGTTCTGCATTCCCGAGTGCTTTCGGCTATTCTTTTAGTCGTTATCAAGAGCGATTTTTTTCATTTTTAATTGAATGTATAGATTTTTATGTATGTGTCTAGAGTTATAGTAATGTTTGCAAATTGTGGCCGTGTTCATAGTTAATGTTATGTATCTGTCTATATTTCTGAGATGAGGTATTATGTACAATATTTACATTATTCGGACTATTGTCCTCATCTTTGTCGCCATATCTATTACAACGTTTCGGCCTTTGTATGCTCCGGCCTTCTTCAGTTGGTTGGAATGTCGAACTGACCCCTTTATTTCGCTCACTGGGGTAGACTGTTCTAGTTCCACGTGCCATGTTTAATGGATGTCAGTTGGAGAGGGTAATTAACAGGAGATAACTGATAACTGACATCCATTAAACATGGCACGTGGAACTAGAACAGTCTACCACAGCGAGCGAAATAAAGGGTTCAGTTCGACATTCCAACCACCTGAAGAAGGCCGGAGCGTACAACGGCCGAAACGTTGTAATAAATATGGCGACAAAGATGAGGACAATAGTCCAAATAATGTAAATAATGTTAATGTTATGTGTTGGCTTTTTCCTTTTTTATTAGTGTTTCCATTATTTTTTGTTTATTTTTACATGTAGATGATCATTTAGCACATTTATTTACGAAAGCTGATGTCTGCATGATCATTTATTAACGGATATTAGCGCACACTTTGGCATTCAGTTCCTAATTGACAAGCAGTGATATTCACTTTGCCATTGAGATCTTTATTGGCGAAAAAACCTGTCCACTTTGTCATTGAGATTCTTAATGACCAGTAATGATGCCCGCTTTATCATGTAGGCTCTAGTCTTCTGTAAATACCTCCTTCCCACTCCATCGACCTGGCAGATCGATCTTAGATAGAAAAGAACAAATTAGAAAAAGAACTTCCTGAAGGAAGAAAAAATTAATTTCTTAATATATATTTGGAGCCCCTATTTTTTTTTTTTTACAGTGTGTTTATCCAGTACAAGGCCCGGGAACCATTCGGTGTAGTTGGTTACAGATTAAAAGGCACATTTATGCATAGAAGGGGGGAGGGTAAAAGTAACCGGAATTGTGTCATATAATTTTATTCATTTATTGTTGCATGTTTATATTCTTATCACCTTCAAAGTATTCTCCATCTGAAGCAATGCACCGGTCCAGACGTGTTTTCCCTTGTTCAAAGCAGTCCTGGAACTCTTGTGAAGTTATGTTTTTTAATGACTCCGTCGATTTCTTCTTAACCTCTTCCGCATCTGCAAAACGTTTTCCTTTGAGGACTTCATTCGCGGGAACAAAAAAAAATCGCAGATGGCGAGATCGGGTGGGTAAGTGGGGGTCATGCCATTTTTGGACAGAAACTGTCTCACACTCAAGGTGGTGTGCGCTGGTGCATTGTCGTGATGCAACTACCACCCTCCACTTCACTTGAAGCGCTTTTTGGGGTCGTGGTGAAGTTGGATACTTCCACTGACTTTCCGGGTCGTAGCCATAGGACCAGCTTTCGTCACCAGTGATGACCTTTGAAAAAAGGCCTAGGTCAACTTCCAACTGTTCTTTCAGTTTACGACAGGCATCCTTTCAGACATGGTTAAAATAGAGGAAAAGGCGTGAAGCCCTTCAAAACAAATGTGAACCACGGAGCTGTACGTCTTCCCAAGATGACACCAGTTAGCATACTGATGCTTGAGGGTTGCCTCAAGTGGCATATAGCGGTGGGAGCCTGAACTACTACGGGCTTGTCACACAGAAAACGATTCCGGTTACTTTTGGGACCCCCCTCGTATATATGGGAAAGGTAATGGTTAACCTTAGACTTGAATAGGTTAAAATTGTAGTGATTGAGGGAGTTCTTCTTGGGAGTCGGTTCCACGGAGCATTGGTTCGGGATAAGAAACTGCCCGAAAGAAACTTACATCTCACCACAGGAACACAAAGAGAATGAGGGTGCTCCCCTACAATGTGCGTAGCATGGCAGGTCTTAGCCGTGGAGGTTAGAACTCGTGGAACTTTGTTTGTTTTTCGATATATCGAATGTGACCAACCAGTTTCCGCCAACTGAGATGTTAGAGACTAACTCTGTTCATCTAGAGTTTTCCAGGTGCAACCATATACTGTTGTATCATCAGCATAGATCTTCACAAATGATTCATAAAATATTATATAATTATTATATTTTCTTAATTATAAAATAGATTTAATTATCGGTTTAAAAGATTTCTTTACATACTGACAAAGATGGATAGATATAGCCTATATAGATAATACCTATCACGTTTCCTGTTCTATATATTAGGAAAATATATGACAACGTTTTTCCGTAACGTTTGTTGTCATTTAAGACGTCATCGGACGTTATCGGACTTTTAAATTTTTATATCATGGGGTGTTTTGTAGGTTTCTCTGCGAGTATGTGGTATTTTGGTGTATGTTGGATTGAAGGTGATAAATTCTTGAGTAAATTATAATGAATGAATGGGTCGCGAGTCGGATTAACTAGGACTAGGACAGCTAAGGAAGACCAGCCCCACACTTTTGTCCCCTTCGGCCTTGTGCCACAATTTTGTATTTTCATACGAATTAAATAGAAGACGTCATCGGACTAAAGTGATGCTTGGGTTGATTTGACTACCCATGCGCACGAAGGAGAGCGGATACTGGACTTTTTAAATTTTTACATGAATTTCTTTTTAATATGTGTTTCGGTATATCCTCTCGCCTGTTTCATTTAGTTTCTTTTTACTTATGTTTTTAGCAATTTTGTTATTTAATATCTCACATTGTGATAACAGAAGACCTGCCAAGACGGGTAAAAGGTAAAGTACCTGGACGCTAATTTACTGTAGATGATCTAACAATTAAAACACTTCTATATACTTTCGTATGAGTAAATTGCTTTTAATTAAAGTAGCATTTTTAAATCAAAATTGTGGTCAAACTGATTATGATGAACAACTAATGCGCTGAGTGTATTATTTTGTAAAAGATCCCTTTTGTGTTCATATAGTCTTTTATTTAAATTCATTGCGGTTTCGCTTATGTATTCCTTGTGGCAATCATTACAGGTGATAGAGTAAATTCCTCTTTCAGGTTTTAACTTATGTTGTTTTGTATTAAGTTTTTTATTGTTTTAGTGGTTGTAACAAATCTTAATTTATGCTTAGATAAATTCTTTTCAATTCTAGTTATAATAGAGTTAGTGGGTAGAATAATATATTTTGATTTGTTGCATTTGCCAGAACGGTTCACTCTTCTATTTCGAAATATTTTATCCGCCTTTTGTTCGCGTTGAATATGAAATATTTAGAGTATTTTCAATGTATTTTTCATTTTCTTGTAAATATTGAGGGTTACAAATTCTGAGTGCTCTTATATAGAATCCGATAGTTATTCTAGATTTTATTTTGTTCTTATGTTGAGAATAGAAATTTATGAGATCATTTCTATTAATTGATTTGCGATGGACACTTTGTTTTACGCCATTGTCAGTACAGTGTAACATGATATCTAAGAACGGTAAATTGCTATTTGTTTCTGTTTTGTAAGTGAATTCTGTCGTATATTCGACTCTGTTTAGTTTAATTGCAATGTCAGGTAATGTAATAATACACACATACACACACATATATGATAAAGATTAGCTATAATTACCTTCCAAGACAACACAACCGATCAGAACTTATAAATTTAAATAAAATAAATAAATAAAAATAAAATAAATGAATCTAAACCAATAAATAAGTAAATAAATAAAAACAAATGAACAAACCTACGAACATACACACATAAACACAAGGGAATGCAATAACAACAAACAAACATTAAAATAAGAATAGATTATAAAACTTAACAAACAATACTACGATATAGCCATAAAACTTCACCCGGATCTACAACCATTTCCACTTAAGAGCCCCTAAAATAATTCGAAACAAAACTGTTATCGTCCACCCAAATAACCGTTAGAATAATACAATAGGTTTACCCATAAAGCATCACTCACCAATATATATAGTCGAGCAAAAACACAATACACATGGCCTGACGATTGCATTTAAGCATGAATCATATTGTTCCCGCTGGGTGTTATCGTCAATGTTCACTTTTATATTTGATATTTTATAAGTGCAGTACCACCATGTCAGTTGTTTTTAATGAAACTTGTATAAAAGAGGGATTGCTGCCCAAACACACAATTATATGTATATATATATATATATATATATATATATATATATATATATATATATATATATATATATATATATATATATATACCCTACAGCCCCTTATTAAAATGAATGGATTTCTCCATATCCATAGAAATTAATATTACGAATGTATATGCTTATAAAGCTCCGTAAATTTCAAAATTAGTTATTCCAAAATTCGCTTGAGGATGAAACAGACCTAGGTACTTTAAATTAATTTAATTTCTATAATTGAATTGGAAGATTTTAGCTTCTGTTTTTGAAACATGAGAATTCCTATGTAGCGATGGAATCATATTTTTTTTAAAATAATTATAATTAATATATATATATATATGTGTGTGTGTGTGTGCGTGCGTGTGCGTGCGCGCGTGTGTGTGTGCGTGTGCGTGCGTGTGCGTGTGCGTGTGCGTGCGTGTGCGTGTGCGTGTGTGTGCGTGTGAGCTCAATTTACACATGCTTTATCCTTAACAGAAACACCTGAGATAAAGGTAAAATTTCAGATCTTTCACATCTATATAGCTCTGCCAGACACTTACATAGATCGGAAGTAAATAGAGCATAACTCAAAACTATATATAAATATATGTGTGTGTGTGTGTCCGTGCGTGTGTGTGTGTGAGTGGTGCTTAAATGAATATATATGTATTGGGGAAAGGAACAAAATAACAAACGTTGTTTATAATTATGCATCGAGAGAAACGCTGAAAATGAAAGGAGGCTTATCTTTGAATTTAAATTTTAAATCATCGGGCGCTATGTCAGCGTTTCTCTAGATGTATAATTATAACCACTTTTGTTTGCATTTCCTTTCTTCCTACTGCATATCCTAGTACTTAGCCTGAAGATGACCTTCTGAAGGACGAAACGCATCACATAGGATGTTTTTCATTTTGTCATTCAATTCCCAACCACTTGTCTAACGTTTGGCATTTCCCAAGTTTCATTAACACTTTCTGCTTTTAAAAATTATTATGTTTTTTTTATTAATGTTCACTTAATAAAAGTACCAAGAGCCACTCAAGGTAGAGGGTTATAGTGTGGTGTCGTATGAGCGTAAGAAAAGGCAAGAAGTTCTTTGGGCTATGCAGGAAAGATAATGGCTAACTGTAGACTTGAAGAGGCCAAAATTTAATTAGTGAATAACATAGTCGGAAAAGTTAGAAGTCATAATGGAAGTAGGCTTTAGAAGGAACCGGAAACCCGATCTTAAACAGGAAACAGGGCATAAACCTCCACTCCTGTTCAAAAGACCGGGAAGGATTGTGTACCGGACGATAGAATCTGTAGTTGCAAATTATATAGAATAAACTACCGGCCTTATCATAATTGTGCTATCAAGATGAGCCCCGACCAAAAAAAAAAACAACAACAACAACAAAAGAATGAATAAATGGGAAATTTATGTAAACATATAACGATGCCTCTCTCCCAGCTTTCCAGCGACTGGCTAATAACTGCCTCACGTTACATCTCTATTTTCGTTCATGCTGGTGTGCACCCCCAAAACTGGGAATGGTTATTTATTGTATATAAGAATACAATTATGGCACAAGGCCGAAAAAGGGGAGGGGTTGAGGCGGGTCTTCACTAACTATCCTATACTTAGCTAATTCGATTCACGACCCATTCACTGATTACAATTTGCACATTAACCTCAAAAACTCGTCCGTCGCCAACCAATCCTCAATACACCATAATACCACATTCTATCAAGGGGAGAACTACAAAACGTACCCCATACCATAAAAATTTAATGATCATAAATTATATATAAAAATCTAAAGATGAAAAATGAGTGGGAAAGGAGATGAACTCAATAACAAATTAAACATGAACACGAAGTAAACTAAACATAACTGATGTTAGTAGGGCTCGTTCAACCCTTAAAAAAGAGAGGCCGCTGTATTCTGCCTATTGGACAAAATCAAGAAGCTCTCTCGCTAAGGGAGTGGGAAAATGAGAAAATATACACGGACATGGGAAAGAAAAAGCTGACCCAGTCGAGATAAAATGGGGCCAAAAACAAACTGGGGAGATTGAGAATCTCAACTTGGATCATAACCAAAGATGAAGCCGGGAACAGGCCAGGAACTACACTTACTCACATTAACTAGGTACACAAAAGCTTGTCTAACCTAACCAACGGGAGGGCTCCACAGGAAACCACCCCGATGTAACTGGGAATGTCTCGCTTCACGTTCACAAGGAAGCAAAAGATGAAAACAAACGCCTCGGCGAGAAATGAGGATTCTTGTTTCTAATATATTTTGATTCAGAGTCTTGATTTACTCGGTCAGAATGGGTGACATTTGGGGGATAACTTCTGCCATATCAGAGTAACAGATCAATTCCCGCCTTTAACTTTTCCGTCTTCTACCCATCTCGATGTCACAACTACAATGGGTGGGGTTGGAATTACTTGAAGGACAGTCTGTCCTTGAGAACAACTGTCGCCAACCTTTTGAACTTCATGGACCACTAAACGTATAATTTTAAATTTAGCGACTACTAATATGAATTTAGAAAAAAAAAAGGGAAAATACATTTATGTAATAATAATCGGAAAACTTTTATTTTATTGATATGAAATGAACCCATTAAAGGTAACAAATTTATAGTCTAATTATTTAAATAAAACAAACGGAAAAGTTTAAGTTTATTCAAGTCCATTAAAAAGATTCTTTTTAAATATTTTGCAAAAATAGTTTTCGAGTACGAATGCTAATGAATTTGTAATTCGAGATTACATAAGGTCTTGAACATATATACCATCCATAATACGTTTTGTCACTCGTCATTTTTGAATCTGAAGCTTCATAAAAATTGAAATATTGTCCAAATTTTTCTGCGGATCATCAAAAATTTTGCACAGTTTGGTCCACCACTGTTCTAGAGCGGGCAGTCGAGAACTCACTCAATCCCAATTGTGACCGTTAATACAGACCTGCAGTCGGAAATTCTGTGTTCGGTTTGCTGTCACTTGATTCTAGATGTATTCATTCATTAATTCTTTTATTCGTTTTCGGTCAAGTGAGTGACAGCTGTGAAGACCGCTGCTCATACAACCAGAAATACTTAAGATCGAGATAAAATTTCACATCTTCCATCTCTATGTGAGTGTTCCAATTATCGTGTCATAGATTAAATAAATGGAAATTTTATTCACATATGATTTATCTTCCCACCCAGTGATACTATATCCTTTGTCAGCCTTGACAGATGTAAGCCTCTGATAGAAATATAAGAAGTGTACTGAAAAGTTCTCGGAACGACCAAGACCAGATTTCTCTAAAAATATAATGTTCAGATCGGGCCGAAAACTTTTCACCATCCACCTTTTTATGCGTTGAGAGGTAGAAATACCGGGGATGGTGCTCAGGCAGTTTTAGGCTTTTTAGACTCCATTAGGATATCCCGTCCAATAGGAGAAGAGAAAACTTTGATGTGACACTTGCAGCTTGAGAGCAACCAACGATGTTTTCTCTTCTATGATGTTCTTGCTCAAAAAGAGGAGTTCAGCAAGTGCAACGTCTTCATCTGCTCATCTTGTGCATTAAATTTTTAATGCACAAGAATGGATCGAGGTCATAAGATGATTATTATTATTATTATTTGCATGCGGAATACTATGTTTTACAACGACATTTTGTGATGGTCATAGCCGACAACCAGTTGGCAGTCATCAGGTTAACCTTGCAGGCTCTCTGTAGAATATAGGGCCACAACATGATTACGCTGTGTATTGATGATGTAGTTTCCGTCGCAAGTAGGCTTTTATCAGGTAGAGAGGATTACGGCCATATCACGTAGGATCACCGAAGTTAAGCAACGTCGAGCCTGGCCAATACGTAGAAATTGAAGGGCCGAGTTCCAGTTCCAGTCAAGTAATTACGCGCAAATATCCTTGGGAAAGGTATGAATCCACATCTTCTCCCTTCCAGCTATGGGTTAATTAGTAGGACTTGTATCAGTAAATCATTATTATCGTTTAAAAACGCATACAATCTAAAAGAATTCTGGCTTTAAATAACCTGCAAAGAGTTGACAAACTTTAAAAACAAATCAATTTTAAGAGGTAGAGATTCTAACCCCACAGCCAACCGATTCAAAGTTGTAATTATCCTAGACTGGTCGCCAACCAAAGTTAGACGGACCAGTCTAAACTGCTTTTAATCCCAATCTTGCACCAATGATATGTGCATATAAAAAAGAAAAATCGAAACGTATTCAGTTGCTAATATCCCCTGACAAGTGGACGGACGTGTCCATCTACGAAACTCTGGAGCCAGAATGCAGAAAGTAACATCAATTAGCGATTGACAGACCTTTTACTAATATTAATATATATATATATATATATATATATATATATATATATATATATATATATATATATATATATATATATATATATATATATATAATATTATAAATTAACTGATTTAAAAATATGGTTTCATCGCTACACAGGAATTGCCATGTTTCAAAAACAGAAACCAAAAACTTCAAATTCAATTATATTAGATTAATTTTTGATTCCAAAATTCGCTTGAAGATGAAACAGAACTAATGTTTTAATTTAATATAATTGAATTTGAAGTTTTTGTTTTCTGTTTTTGAAACATGGTAATTACTGTGTAGCGATGAAATCATATTTTTAAATCAGTTAATTTATAATATTTATGCTCTGTAAATTTACATTGAGCACTGGTTTTTAAAAATAAAAATATCAATAAGAACACCGGATTGCATATCTTAAGGTTCTTCTTTTTTTACTATATATATATATATATATATATATATATATATATATATATATATATATATATATATATATATACACACACAACTTCACTAGGCCAAAGTTTGGAACGCTCAAAAATGAAAAACAATGGCATGTCTAGAGAACATAATAACTGGCCACAAGTAGCTACAATTGAAAGAAAAGAGGAAAATGGAAAAAGGTAAGAAGCGAGTGGAAAGTGGAAAAAACGAAGAACAGGATAAATGATCACGACACCTTACACGTACGCACATCCACGCAGACGGGCGCAGGCGCGCCAACGCATACACGGCACAAACAATATTGAAAAAAAAAGAAAACTTACGCCAATGATAAGTGCATAAAAAAGAAAAATCGAAAAATATAAGCAGTCAATTGATGATATCCTCTGAACAGTGGACGGACAGTTCCTCTACGAAACTCTGGAGTCGGGATGCTGAAAATAACATCAATCAGCTAAGTGACTAACATTTACTTGATTGATATTATATTCAGCACTTCGACTCCAGGGTTCCATAACCGACCGTTTTTGTTTTTTGTTGTTGTTATTGTTCAGTTCACTCTTTAGGAGGTTTCAGGAGTGATTGGCGTTTTTCTCAATTTTCGTTATCTTTATATTAACTTTGATATAATTAATTTATGCGCGAGTTAAGATGCTCTTGTTGTTGATGGTTAGGTTGTTTGATTGTTTTCTTCTTTTTATGTATGTACGCGCGTGTACGTTTGAGTGCGTGTGTGTATATGTGAAGGTGTGTATGTTTCAAATGTTATGGTTTTGTTTCCTTTTCATCATTTTCTATTTTAATGAATTAGGTAAAAGCATTCTCTTCATTTAAGATAAAAAAGAAACATTTATTCATGGTTTATCCTATAAAATATCCGTTTAAAATGTCCAAACAACAACTCTTACGTACAGTTAGAGTGAGTAAACACGGATGGCCTGAAAAGGGCACTGATTCAATTTTAACTCCGTTGACAAATAAGGTCAAAGTTACCGTCAGTATTGATTCCTTGAACATTTTCGCGAAAGAGTACTCTCTTGAATTTGTGCCCGTCTTGTCAATAATGACAAGCACATTTCATTAACACTGATTGGCAATTTTATCCAGTGATTTTTATCAAGTATAAGATTCTCGAATAGTCGAGCTTCACCGATATATTTACTGCGGTCTGTTTATATCTATCAAGCTAGACTGAGAGATCTGACCTCAACGATTGATAAAGATCTTTATTACCTCTTTCTCATATTCGAAAACTCTTCACTCACACACGATCTGTGTCTCATTCCTGTAGACGTCTACTATAACGAGCGAAACGCGTAGTCTGAATAGCCTTTCCACTTTGTCTGATTATCTCCACATTCGTTCAGATACTATTCTATAGCCTACTATCACACATAGCTAGCTAGCTTACTAGATAGATAGATAGATAGATAGATAGATAGATAGATAGATAGATAGATAGGCAGACAGGCAGACAGAAAGGCCAACAGACAGACAGAAAGGCCAACAGACAGGCAGGCAGGAACAGATTGATTCCTACTATGAGAATGAAGCAAAAATACATTTTTCTACAACATGAAGGAATTTTACAAGTAGACAGCTGTACTGACTGTTAGACCTTACAAATATTGTTGAGTCATTATTTTTAAAGTCGAGAAGTCGTGTTTGTCTTGAAAATCTATACATGAACATTTGGTTTTTACTTGGGTTCGAACATCGATTACAAGCTCGAGAGGGAACGCGTATCTACCTTAGTCACAGCTATCAAGTAAACATGATAGATGCGTTCTTAATATTGACTTCAATTTGCGTAGAAAATTTAATGACAAACGTTTATTTTATTTATATCTGATCTTTTTTTCTGCAATGAAGACGCGTAATTCAAGACCATCTTTGCGAGTCTACGATTTATCAGCGACACCGAGTGAATTGTCAACCGAACGTAAATCTTTAACTCTTGACCCACTGGAACGACTGGTCTTTCCCGCAACACATTGTCGCCTGTTGTTCGTTGCTGTGCTATTAGTTGCCCTCTCAGCCTCGCCAGAAGCGGCCATGACCAAGAACGTCCTCCCGAGAAAACCCGCCACGTTGACGTCCTACACATCTACTTAAAAAGTATTTGATTTTTTTAAACTACTGAAAAAAAAGTCTTTTTCGAAAAATGAGGTACGGCTTTTAAGTTTCAGTTTGTCTTGCCTCCGTTAAAAAAAAATAATCTAGAAATGAATGTATCAGTTTCGTTTTCCAGAAAAGTGTCCATGTTGTATTCATTCTGGCTAAAGTCAGAGATTGAAGATTGTATTTGGAAATTAAGTTTTTCTTTTTTGAAAAATGTTTTACTTCGGTAAAATTGTTGACTTTTATGAAGTTTTAAATGCTTCCCATGTTCCATCGTCTTTAAGAACGGAAATATCTGTGATACAGGTACGTAAGCAATTCGAATTTTGAATGATTCATTTTTATAAGTTTAAATTCAATACCATGATTTTTACGAGATTGAAAATAACTTTGTAAGGCTGAATTCATATTGTATTTTAATGAGAACAGCTTTAGTGATTTTGATATTCTTGGAAAAAAGGATTCATTGAAATTTATCACTCATCTTTCATCGGGTTTGCTTTTAAAAACTAAATCTCTGAAAATGTTATTTTTTATTATAAATTTAGTTTTTCATTGAAGAGCTCTTATTGTATACTATCGACATCCTCATTCAGGTAAAATTAATCCTTCGAATGATTTATTTTTTATGGAAATATTTCGGCTAGCAGTTGCCAGTCTTGGTCACTCCTTAATTTGAGTAAAACAGGGCAAAGAAAACATCGAAGACTTTGTGATAAGGTAATTTTAAATGATAACGAAAAACAAAAGTTGGAAAAAACTTCAGCGATTGCATTACATGCCATTACAGAAGGTCACAGAATTGACTTCGATCATCCGGAAATAAAATTGACGAACCAAAAGCATTTCAATCAAAGAAGAGTAGCTGGAACAAATGGTAATAGCAACTACAAAAAATGTCTGCAATAGGATAGATGCAGTACAACTCCATTCTGTCTGGACCTCTCTGCTCCAAAGAAAAATATGATATGGAGGGGAAAAGATTTTTTTATGCCTCGACTTGCTATTACGTTGTAAACGTCATCAACTCGGTTTGTTTTCCTTGATTTAAATTCTTAAGTGTTTCGAACTTCTTTGTACTGTTTTTACTCAAATTAAGACGTGACTTTATTGATTCCCCCTGCCCGTCTATATTTTCTCTTTTCCCTCTCTTTAGCGAGAGAGCCTCTTGATTTTGTTCAATGGGGAGAATACAGCGGCTTCTCTTTTTCGAAGGGTTGGACGGGTCCTACTAACATCAGTTATATTTATTTTGCCTTGTTTGATATTTAGTTTGTTTTGGGTCTCATCCCACCCTCTTATTGTCAAATATTAGATTTTTATCTACGAAATATTTATTATCTTTAAATTTTAAAATCTCTGGTGCGTTTTGTAGGTCCCCCTGAGACAATGCGGTACTATGGTGTATGGAGGATTGATTGGTGATGGGCGAGTTTTCGTGGTGAATGCGCAAATTGTAACGAATGAATGGGTCGTGAATCGGATTAGCTAGGCATAAGAGAGCTAGTGAAGACCAGCCTCAACCCCTTTCCCCCTTTTCAGCCTTGTGTCATAATTGTATTTTTAATACAATAAATATCAATATTTCCATAAAAAATAAAACATTCATTGGAATTACAAGTTTTTCTTTTTTTTAATTATGCAACTACCAACGGAGACAAGCATCCTAACTATGAAAGTTAATCCTTTATATATTCTATTGGAATAATTTATCGAACACCTGTATCTTCTTAGATCCACATCGCTCAAAACAATCAGAACCTTTGATGTAATTTATTTTTTATTGTTGTATAGTTAATGTCAAAAAGTAAAGGTTCTTTGTCTTTTACATTCTAGTATACGCCAACCTTACTGGGGTGCTTAGTGAGGATTAAACTCACTACGCCAAAGAATGGTTGGGTTCACATGTTGCCTAACCATTTCTCTATGACAAATGCCAAATTACATGATATGTAACGCAACTCGCTTGTAAACAATTGTAGTCAAATTTGAAATGTGCGGTAGTTTAACGGATATTGGCGCGGAAAGTGGAATTGGCGTTCTGAGTTCAAATTCCAACCTCGACTGCAGTGTCCCCTTTTGCACATTTGTCTTTGGGAAAGACATGGATTCGTCTCTTCTCCCTCAAGCTGTTGGTTAAATAGCAAGGTAGACTGGGCTATCTAACCTTGGGCGGCAATCAGTTTAAGTGAAGAAAAACACCGAACCATAGAGAAAACAAAGAGAAACTGGCTTTCTCAAGAATACATGTCAATTCACAGATAACAGAAATATACCGAGACTCATGTTCGACTATGTCCTGAATGGACTTTTGATGTTTTTGGTTTTTTAGAATTTAAATTAAACTACATCGTATGTAATTTCGCTAATGGAGTCAACATAACATATCTGTCTGTTGGCCTGTCTATCTATCTATCTATCTATCTCACTTTGTTGCTATCTATCTATCTATCTATCTATCTATCTCACCTTGTTGCTGTCTATCTAACTCACTTTGTTGCTATCTATCTATCTATCTATCTATCTCATTTGCTGCTATCTACCTATCTATCTCATTCTGTTACTATATATCTATCTATCTCACTTTGCTGCTATCTATCTATCTATCTCACTTTGCTGCTATCTATCTATCTATCTATCTCATTCTGTTACTATCTACCTATCTATCTCATTCTGTTACTATATATCTATCTATCTCACTTTGCTGCTATATATCTATCTATCTATCTCACTTTGCTGCTATCTATCTATCTATCTATCTATCTATCTATCTATCTATCTATCTATCTCATTCTGTTACTATCTATCTCATTCTGTTACTATCTATCTCATTCTTTTACTATCTATCTATCTATCTATCTATCTATCTATCTATCTATCTATCTATCCCAGTCTATCCCTATCTATCTATCTATCTATCTATCTATCTATCTAAGAAAAACGTTAAATTAAACAAAACTTTGGTAAGAAAGTTAGGATGCCTGTCTCTGTTGGTAGTTGCATAATTAAAAGAAAAAACTTGTAGATCCAAAGGATGATTTATTTTATGGAAATATTTCGACTAGCATTTGCCAGTCTTGGTCACTCCTTTATTTGAGTAAAACAATGCAAAGAAAATAGAAACCTTTAAGTATTCAAATCAAGGAAAACAAACCGAGTTGATGACGTTTACAACGTAAGAGCAAGTTGAGGCGTAAAAAAACTTTGGTAAAGACGTTGTTTTACACTTTATTCAGGAATTCTTCCAAATCTACTATTTTACTTCCAGTGAGACGTCTTTCTTTTCTAGTTATGTCTAATAAGCATAAACAATTTAAGCAAACATTTCATTCTCACGCCAAAAAAAAATAAAAAATTAAGCAACCCAAGGGTGCAGGTACATTGTAGAGAGCCATGATCGGCCACACCCCAAAGCGACACATAGAACACGAAGTGACTGTTCGTATCATTGACAATCGTTTCCAAAAAAAGGTGTCGTGATTAATGATCGGAAGTTCGAAATCACCGACCGGATGATTCCAATTCACATTACCGTATCTGTAAATACCAATCCCCAAAGAGAATAGAGCTTATTCTCAGAAATGTTATCGCTTTATTCTGATTATGAAGCTAACGTTCTGGCCGAAAAGTTGTAATAAAAACAACAAAACTTTAAATTCATCCGAATAAATTGTATAGCAATAACAAACCTTCATAATGTAACACCGTGGAGTAATGGTTAACAAGTGACAGACGAAATGTCTCAAGCCTGTCACTGCTCTATCTCTACTTCCATGGAGAGTGCTCAGACGAGCTACGTTCCCTGGTTCCACCAGCTCTAACCTTCACGGCTAGGACCATGTTACGCGGATTGTGACGAACCAGACTTATCTACCCCCACCCTGTGTTCTATTAGTGAGAAGTAAATTTCACTCGAACAGTTTGTTCTTGCGAACCGATTGTTCTGTGGAACCGACTCCCAAGAGGATGCTTCCCCGATCACTAACCTCTTAACCTATGCAAGTCTAGGGTTAGCCGTTATCTTCCCCACATATACGCATGAACTGTGCCTATTACTCTGTAAATCTCTACCCCGAGTGGCTCCTGGGCCTTGTGTAGAGTGAATATCACTGTAAAAAAAAGAAAATAGAGGGTGCAAATATACATTGAGAAATTAATTTTCTCTACTTTCAAGAAGTTGTTTTTTCTAATTTGTTCTTAACTTGAAAAAGTTAATCTCGTATCCAATCATTACTATAGCGAGTTCGATATCCATCGAGTACGCCAAATTTGTAAGCTTTTGTTATGCTAAACTTAGAAAATAATGTTGTCATATCAACATCAGATCACACGAGGGAAGACGTGGAACTCGCTGACCGAAACACCGTGATTAATACAACAAAAAAATAGAATATTGGTCCGTATAATTCGTAGAATAATGAAAATATATCTCACCTCCCTTGAAACAATTTCAGATAAAACTCACTGCAAACGTTTTGAGATGCCACATATTTAAAATACAAGGCAACCCAAAAAGTTCTGTCCGTTTTTAAAGGAAAAAAAGAAAACGCTTCACAGTATGTGTAACTTATATTTATTCTTCGAAGTAATCGCCATCGGCATCCAGCACCTTCTGCCAATGTGTCTCCAGCCGTTCAATGACCTTGCGGTAGAACTCCGGGGGGGGGGGCGCAAAGATGTCCGTGAGGGCTTTGCGCAAGTCTGCTTCATTGGTGAAGGATTTCCCACGAAGATGATTATCCAGGGAGTGGAAGAGGTGGTAATCGGATGGCGCAAGGTCAGGTGAATAAGGTGGATGGCACAAAGTCTCCCACCCAAGTTGCTGTATGGTATTCCTGACCACTCGCGCGACATGCGGCCTGGCGTTGTCATGGAGGAAAAGCACATCTTTGCGATTCACTAGTGCTGGCTCCTTCTGGCGCAATGCCTGTTGCACACGTTTCAATTGCTACGAGTATAGGTCTCCAGTGACCGTTTGGCCCGTTGGTAGCAGTTCATAATGAACCACTTGACGACCTGTCCACCAGACACAAAGCATAATCTTGCGTTTGTGCATAGGCGGTCTTGCGGTGTGAGGGACAGCATCCTGAGGAGACAACCAATGTCTGGAACACTTGGGAGTTTCGTACAGAACCCACTTTTCATCACTGGTAAGCACTCGATTGAATAAGGATGCGGTACGGTGGCGAGAAAGCAGCGATACGCAGGCTGGCACTCGTTGTCCCTTGTGGACCTCCAACAGCGTTTGCGGAACCCACTTGCTCAGTTTGTACGTCTTACCTAGGCGATGCAGGTGAAGTCTAACTGTTTCATCGGAAACGTTGGACTGTCTTGCAAGTTCACCACACGTTAGACTACTGTCCTCTTCAATGGCCGCCTTCAGGACTCCGTCATTCAAGACCTGTGGTCGTCCACTGCGAGGCTCATCATGGAGAGACAAATCTCCCGACTTGAATTTTCGAAACCAACGCCTTGCAGTACGTTCATCCACAGCACTATCCCCAAACGCTTGACATATGCGGCGACTTGATGCAGCTGCTGATAAGCCCACTTTGAAGTTGTAAAGCAAACAACCCCGAACGAGATCTCTACACACTTCCATCCTTCTCACAGCTGTCCGGCTTATAACTGATGGCCGGGCACGGTGCGCGTGTTTTTGATAACGTCTGATGTTCCTACTTCCGGCTGTCCGAAAACAATTGCTACACGCATTTCGTATATATTTCAACTTCATTCAATGACTAATGAAAAAACGGACAGAACTTTTTTGGATACCTTGTAGTTTGGATTTTGTCGTATACAATTTTGTGGAAAAAAAGATCGATAAAATATGCCAGTGTGTGATTTGAAGTCTAAAGGATATTGATCAGTATTTGTTTTCTGCTTAGAAATATACATATTGAATGTCACTAAATCTATCCTATTTCATTGACACAGTTGCTGGTGTTGCTCTGTTGTTGAGTGCAGAACTGTAAAGAAATTAAAGTGAGATTCAGTTCAATAGAAATTTAAGAAGATTGACTTTAGAATTAAACTATTTCAATGTCGAATGTTTAATGATCGGGTAGAAGTGATATGTTTACAATCCTAAATGAATTCTTTTACTTGATTGATACAATTTGCACCACCACGGTACAATAAGCTCCATAGATGTCCAGTGATCAGATGTGAGGCAATAAATTGACTAAATTCTAGATTGCCACTGTAAAACACAAAAATGCTTTCAGTCTTGTGGCAGGTCGAAATAAATAGGTTTTATAGTTACTTCGTTGAAAAACTTGACAATTAATATTTATTTCATGCACTATGAATGAGAAGTAAAAAAAACTTATATAAAATTGAGGGATAGAAAGAGTTGGTGATTGCTTGATATTTTTTATACCATACTTTTTTGTGGGCTAACTGCAATTTTATAACGTGTTTTTCTTAAAACTGACTGAAATTTTATAACGTGTTTTTTTGTTTAGAATGACAGCTATTATATAGCGAGTTTTTTCTTAAGACTGATTGTAATTAAAATTCCTCTGATTTTTTTTCTTTTTAGACTAACTGCGTAATTTTTCCACCGAATGAAGCCATTGAAAATTGTTTTCTTTTGCAGAAACGATGGAGCCGCCATTTGTAGTCCCTCTTTTACTGACACTTTTTTTCCTTGGCGCAATGACAATCGAAGTGGAGAGAAAAGGACATCGCCCGGGAGACACGGTGCGAGTTTGCTCATATCTTTGCATGATGTAAGTTTTTTAAAAAAAGTGCGTTTTATTTCTTATTTATTCTAAAATCAGAGAATCGCAAAAAAACAGTTTGATCCGTTAAAAGGTCAACTTCTGTACGTGTGCATCTAGCAATCCGACATCAGTCTAGATAAGCAGGTGCTTCTTACTATTTGATGCAGGGAACGAACTCTCATCTGTTTCTTGTTTGGACTGGGTTTTGTCAGGAAACACAAAATCCTGAGCGTTAGGGTTAAGCCTGAAGCGTTTAATAAAATTTTGAAATCGTCTGTGTTATCTTGATTCCACTAAGACGATGTCTGTAATTTAACAAAGCAAAAATGGCACAGAAGAATTCCAAATGAGAATCTTCTATTTTTTTATGTGCCGTGTCCCTTTTGGGTGTTGGCGATGATGGCTCTCTGCGACTTCCTGCTTTTGTTGCTCTAAGTAACATTAAGTAGGTTAACAACTGTTTCTCCATGTCTCTCTTGCCTTCAATATGTCATGTGAGTATTAAATTCGCCAAGGCTTCTTTTCTCATTATGTTTCCCAGAAATTTCAATTGTCCCTTTCTGATTCTAAGTATAAGTGTCCTTTTTAATTCCTATTTTTCTTTAGACATTCTTGTTGCACACAAATTCGATCCTTTGTATTTTCAGCATCCATTAATACAACCAGATCTCTGTTGCTTTAAATATCTTTTCTCATCCTTGAAAAGATTGCTTTTCGTTTTTGCTTGGTTTTAAGGCATATCAACCTCAATCGGTTATTTAATGCCAACAAGATGGTAATATTTTTTTTCTTTTCCGTAAAATCTGTTGCTGGTAATATATTTTTTTCCAAAAATGTATTGCTGGAAATAATGTATTAGTGGTAATATTTTTTTCAAAAATGTTTTATTAGTATTAAAACCTATTTTTACACGTTCATAGTGTTTTGACCAAAGTTTTTTTTTTGGGGGGGGGTAACTATTTGCTCATAGCTGGGACCCTAACAGGTGCTACCACTCCAGGTCAGGGTGGACCTGGGAATACCAGCAATTAAGAAGTGGTTCCTTGGTTCGCAAAACCTCTCGATCGGAGGCCTTGCTGTCGGATGTAGTTTATCGTCTTACCCAGGACGCGGATGTAGTTTATCGTCATACCCAAGATGGTGAAAAGATTGTACAACATTCACTGACATATAGAAGATTAAAGACGACATAGCAATTCAGAACTTTTTGCTTTGTTTCTAACTAAATATTTCCCAACTTGTAATATTTACTTAGATTCTGGAAAGAAACAAAATAAAAAAGGACACATGGCCTAGTGGATGAAGGCGTTAGTTAGGTCCAGTGACAGGACCCAAAGAGTGTGAATTCAATACCTGGTTAAGGTGGTGGAGAACTTGGAGAGGGAAATTAACAGGAGATAACTGATAAGTGACATCCATTTAACATGATACGTGGAACTAGAACAGTCTACCCCAGCGAGCGAAATAAAGGGTTCAGTTCGACTTTCCAACTACCTGAAGAAGGCCGGGGCGTACAACGACCGAAACTTTGTGATAAATATGGCAACAAAGATGAGGACGATAGTTCGAATAATCTAAATAGTGTACATAATACCTCATCTCAGAAATATAGACAGATACTGAAGGGCCGAAACATTGTAATAAATATGGTGACAAAGATGAGGACAATTGTTCGAATAATCTAAATAGTGTACATAATACCTCATCTCAGAAATATAGACAGATACTGAAGAGCCGAAACATTGTAATAAATATGGTGACAAAGATGAGGACAATAGTCCGAATAATGTAAATAGTGTACATAATACCTCATCTCAGAAATATAGACAGAAAAATAACAAAAACCTCGTTAAAATCGGACGATGATTGATTGAGTTCTATTCACTTTTTGCGATTTAAGAATTAATTAAAACAATTGTTTAAGCAATAAAAAAAAATGGAATACGCTTATTTTTTCAAAACTTAAGAAAATCCCAGAATATTCAGGAAAAATTAGCCTAAAAATTTACCCCTGTCTATGATACCGGCAATGACATTGTTACTTTATCTTTGACACTCAGAGCCAAAAGATAGCAGAAAGAAGGAAAATGAAGAATGAGAGAGACAAGGAGATAAGAAAAATATGAAAATTCTGAAAAGAAATTACCATGGCATTCTACGCATGCGCACATACAGACACGTGCAGGCGGACACACACGCGCAAACATAACGAAGAAAAAAATCAACCTAATACCAATAAAAAACGCATAAATTATTTCTTTTAACTTAATATAAAAATTAAATTAAGTTTTAAGCCTTATCGCCATGTTTTTATTTACTTATGATGATGTATTTTAAAATAGTCATGAAATCTTTGAATTACTATGAAAAAAAAAATCCTGTAAAATTACGACGTTACTTTTTTTAACCATTCTATGACTACTATTCATAGAATTCGATCATATTTTACCTTCTACACAATGTTGCTATTATTATTTTAATTTTATCAATGTGTTTTTAATGTTTGATTTATATCTTCATATGCTGTAATAAAAAGCTAAAGTTTTTTCGCAAATTTTCTGTCTGAATTTCTGGGATGAGAAGTTCTCATCATTGTTATTCATAAAAAAGTTAATTTTAGGTCGCAAAATATTCACACGTGACTTGTTATGTCGCCCACAACACAGGTTATTTATAAGTCAAGGTAATTTCAATTTTACAATGAAAAGAAAGTTTATTTTATGATAAATATTTCAAAATGTATTCATAAGTCAAGAAAGGGTATTTGACAGTTATCTGTAAACGGAAGAAAAAACGAATTTAGAAATGAACAACTTACAAATAACAGTTTGCACAAGTATTTGCATTATTTACATTCGGACTGTGAATTTTTGCTGTTATTGTCACAACGTTTCGGCTATCTTGCTCTCTGGCCTTCTTCAGATGCCTTTAGATTAAGGTTACCTGTTGGTGTATTTTAGGTGTGTGTACATTTTCACATAAGGAGCACAAAAAACTTGGGTTTCTACTACAGGCCGTTTATTCTTTTTTTTATAGAATTTGTGGGGAAACAAAGTTCTCAATGTCTCTTAGGCATGTCTGTTTTCTTCTTCTGGTCCAGAAGTAAATTAGGGTAAGTAATGATAAGAATGGTTATAATGGTCTCTCTCAAGTCAGCTTTGCGCTGAGTTGGAACGACCAAAGTAAAAATTATACTTACTTCATCGGTGGAGGTTGTGTAAAGCAAATCCGAGCACTATGCGTTGGAAAGTGGAACAAATAACCCGGTTCTGACTTTTTCGGAATTGGGGATCCTAAAATTGTACAGATGACCAAAACTCTTTCCGGTTCCTTCATTGCTAGCATCATGGGAAAATGTATTTATATTTTTTATTCTTTATTATTTTATTTATTCGGTTTTATTTCATCTTCCCGCAAAATCCGTGTAACTTTTTTTTATGGAAATTCGAAATAAATCTTCATTTAATCTAGGGGGGGGTAGATTGTTCTCACTCTGTTGTCCATGTCTAAGGAGATCTTTTATTTTTTATTTTTGCCTTCTTTTAGTATTTTATTTGTTGTTATTGCTGCTGTTTTCTCTGCGTATTAGTCTGGCGCAGGGATTTGAGCTGTCCCACGAAGCAGTAAAGTTGCATAGTAATTGTACGTTCAATCCCTGGGCTGGGTAGTATATTATTCATCGTAAACTGGACTAACAACAACGACGCAGTCTTAAAATAAATATGACGAGACATCGTTGCAAACTGTTAATTCTTAAATTCATTCTTTCTTTTTACACACAATCATCTATCAAATATTCTTTTGTGAATTACGAATGGAAATATTGATTCATTGAAATAACGAAATTATTTTGAATTCTTCATAACCTCTCTGTTGTTTGTTTGTTTTTTTTAGCAAAATACGACTTTCAGAATATCAATGTTTGGTTAAATTATTTTTTCTGTTTCTAGAAAAATACAATCTTTTCACATTTTTGTTATTTTGTTACGAAATGATACATGGAAATTGCAGTCACGTCTTTAGTACCGGATGTTATTCTTCCATTTGATATTTTGACGATGATAAATCTATTTCTATAATATTTACTGTTACCAAATCTATTAACTTGTGTTTGTCTGACGCCGGTATTAATAAGAAATCCTTTCATTTTGGTTCCTTGGAAACAACATACATCAATGTACGATGGTTAGCAAACTCAGCTTGGCGACTAATTATCTAACGATGTACTGATTTCTAGCCTACTACTGTGGCCACGTAAGAGAATAAGCCAAGTTAGTTAATAGTGTTGCCTTCTGTAGTGTAATTATTAGCAAGTTGGTCACGTGAATCAACTGACTTAACATCGGGGCCTAAAATACGCCAACTATATCCCTTGTAAGTGATGTAAGACACACAAAAGAAGTCACCTACTGAGTGGAGAATTGCACACTCAAGTGTGAATATTTAGTTATACTAAAAAATTCAAGTGTAAACGCAACCAATTTTTATCTCTGGATTCAAGTGTATACCCGACCAATGTTTGTCTGTAAATTCGATCAAGGCTTACCTATCTATGATTTCAACATGCCTTGATAAACATACAACTTTTACATTGGTCATTCCAACTCAACACCAATTCAAACCCCTAGTGATATGGGTTCGATTCTCATAGGCGCCCAAATACGATGATCTTGGGACCATTCCAAATTAAACCAATTCGGCGGGAAAAACTGATAGCAATGATTAAGATATTACGGTTCAGATTCTGCACGTTCGAATCCAACTTATGGCGATGGTAATTTCCTTTAAATTTTCCTTACCGATACCAGAGTCGATGCTTAAGTTTAGGTAAAACTCAGGAGTTCGAATACAGGTAGGACCACAATCCAACCTTCCAACAGGTATTGACTTCACACTCTTTGGGTCCTGTCACTGGACCTAACTAACAACTTTATCCACTGGGCCATGTATCCTTTTTTATTTTGTTTCTTTCCAGAATCTAAGTAAATATTACAAGTTGGGAAATATTCAGTTAGAAACAAAGCAAAAAGTTCTGAATTGCTATGTCATATTTAATCTTCTATATGTCCGTGAATGTTGTACAATCTTTTCACCATCTTGGGTATGACGATAAACTACATCCGCGTCCTGGGTAAGACGATAAACTACATCCGCGTCCTGGGTAAGACGATAAACTACATCCGGCAACAAGGCCTCTGATCAGGAGGTTTTGCGAACCGTGGAACCACTTCTTAATTGCTGGTATTCCCAGGTCCACCCTGACCCGGGGTGGTAGCACCTGTTAGGGTCCCAGCTATGGCCAAATAGTTAACACCCAAAATTTGGTAAAAACACTATGAACGTGTAAAAATAGGTTTTAATACGAATAAAACATTTTTGCCGTGCGTAATTATGTTAATCTTAATGAGCATTAAAAATCTGGTGAAGATTTTAACTCGAAATATTTTTCCAAGAATAATTTATTTATTTTTCATTTCGCAAGGTCTCAGTGTCCTGATAGCTGTCGAATATTTGTCGGTATGAAATGGTCCCGGAGGAGATCTCTGGATTCCCTATTCAGGATTCCCAAGTAAGTGTTAGTGAATATTTATTTGTCAGTAAATTTTTTCTACCAGAAATATATCTACATTCACTAAAATTATTTTGTTTCGTAACAATTACTTTCTTGAAGAGTTTCTCTATTTAGCAAGACGACATACCACTCAAATTCGTGTAACAGTCGATTTGTTTTTATCTAAACCTTTCCAAAAACAAAACCTATGATCTGGAGTTGAAAGCAGTGATGGCACCTACCATGAATTCAGGATGTGGAATTCGTAAATGCTTAAAAAATTCAAATACTTGGTGTATGGATCAGTTATAACAAATTTAGTACATGAAATGAAGAAATTGAATAAAGAATAGGTTTATTTTGCCAAACATCGCAAACTGCTACAAAGACCAAAATAACCTAAAATCTCGAGTCGTGTTCTTAAATAGTCTCGTAAGATGGAGACTTTTATACGGAGGCCATGCATGCCGACAAACTTGTTCAGATATATCTAAATTTTCGGTTGTATAAAACCGCTTTCTCAGATCGAGGCTTAAAAATGGCTTCGTGTGAGTAAAGCGGGTAGGTCTTCGCGAGTACAATCCTTCTTCGAACCTTGTGGACTGGTGCACAAAGAATCACAAAGAACTGTACCAAATAACAGAAACTACATCACTTGAGGACTTTCAACAGCGGCAACAATTAAAATGGATAGCACATGTAACTCGGAGAAAGAGTAATGACATAATCAAGTGGCGTTCCACAAAACCTCAAACAAAAGGTTAGGAAGGAAACCGCCATCAATACTGCAAACAGCGATAACAGTTACTGGAATTGTTAAATTAATTTTAAAAGAAAGAATTTATAAATTTCAATCGACAGCAGCACTGGCTGCTCGGTCAATGAATGCCGAATGTTTCCTTATAAGGAAACGGATAATATTATCATTACTGTTACCCTATTTGCAGGGAGGCTGGCAATGACAATGAGAAAACGATGTTAATTTTGCATTTTGAAAGTTGGAAATTTAAATGTGCATCAAAGTTATCAACAGCACAACTTGTTGAAAAATATTACTTCTCGTTCTTCTCGGCGATTATATGAAAACTATTTTTGAGCGTTTTAAATTCATACGTGAATCAAAATGATCATTGCAGTTTTGAAATTTTTTAAAAATATCTTCAAAAATATTAGTCAACCAAAATCTAAGTATTTACACTATTTGTATTTACTCAAACCTCTCCCCCCCCCCACGAGGTCAGGTTGTGACACAAGGTCGGTTTAATGTGGGGAGCCCGAGCGCGTGCACCCGGATTGTTTTTTTCGTCTCTAATGCCATATTCATGACTTTTTTGATGTTATACTCTCCGACCGTCTTCAGGTGATATACGTTAGAATTTCGAACCGAACCCTTTAGAGTTCTAATTCCACGTGGCATGCCTTTTTGTATAATTCAGTATCAATTAATTCCCCTTAGTGACTCAACTTTCCAGGAGCGGTTGTTCATCCTGCTGTGGATAAAAGGGTTAGTTGATAATCCAAAAAGTGACTTGACCCAAAGAGTTGTAAATTCAGTATCTGGCTACAGCAGAAGGAACAAAAACTTGGAGAGTTGAGTTACTAAGGGGAATTAAATGATACTCAGATATCCAAAAAGGCATGTCACGTGGAATCTATCCCTGTGGACTAAAAGGGATAGATTCCACAATCTATCCCCGCGGACTAAAAGGGATAGGTTCCACAATCTATCCCCGCGGACTAAAAGGGATAGATTCCACAATCTATCCCCGCGGACTAAAAGGGATAGATTCCACAATCTATCCCCGCGGACTAAAAGGGATAGATTCCACAATCTATCCCCGCGGACTAAAAGAGTTCGGTTCGAAATTCCAACGTATATCACCTGTAGGCCGGAGCGTACAACGGCCGAAACGCCGTAAATATGGCAATAAAGATGAGGACAACAGTCCGAACAATGTAATCAGTGCGATTTCTCATTTTCAGCAACTTTGCAAATATCCCATCAGTCCTCTTTACACCTCCCTATCCTGTGTTGACCCTAACCCAGATGCTAGAGGCCTTCCAATCTCTTCAAACCCTTTTTTACGAGGAATGATGGCATTTTATTGTTAATTCTTTTAATGTCGTTGTTCAGTGTGTATTCCATGGTTGTCCGTCCAATGTCTACGGATGTTATTCTTCCATTTGGTATTGATAACGAAACTATTTCCATAGAATTTACTGTCTGTTTACCAAAGTTATTAACTTGTGCTGTCACACACCGATATTAACATTAAGTCCTTCTTTGGTATGAAGTCATTTTGGTTCTTTAGAGACAACATACATCAAAGATATAACTATAAATGTCCTGAGCCAAGAATTCTTGTTTTACTTCTCTTATTTCTTTTACGAGTCATCTAACAGTAAATTTTTTTACAGTGGTAAAATCTTTATACGCATTTGGCGGCATTTACAAAATTTTAAATAAGAAGCTGACAACTGGACGACATTAGCTTCTCCGTCAAAGTTTTAATTGGCTCAAATCCAAATGGACGAGAGAGGTTTACGCTTATTCAAGAGTGACATATATACAAACATGGCGGCTATCAAAAACTCAGTTTTGTTCTGCTTTTATAAACACGAAGCCGATTAAGTTCTTATTATGTGCTACAAATATTGCATCTATTTCGTCAAGAATTTTTCTTTTTCTTATTTATCAACATACATCAATATTATAACAATCAACTTCCAATAATTTCTGCTTTTCTTTTCCCATGTCCTCTAACATTAGATTTTGATTTATTTTGTTTTATGGCATATCAACCTCAATGTGTTATTTAATGCTGACAAGATTTTTAGGATAGGCTCGTATGAATAGAATATGTATTTATTTCTGGTAATATTTTTTTTTTCAAAAATGTATTGCTGGTAATATTTTTTACAAAAATATATTACTAGTGATTTTACTATAAAAATATATTCTTATACTTTCACAGTGTTTTGGCCCCAGTTTGCCCATAGCTGGGACCCTAACAGGTGCTGCCACTCCGGGTCAGAACTGGACCTGAGAACAACAGCAATTAAGGGGTAGTTTCACACTCCTCAGAACCTCCCAATCAGAGGCCTTGCTGTCAGATATAGTTTATCGTCATACCCAGGACGCCTCTAACATTAAATGTGCCAATGGCAAAATCTTTATATGCATTTGGGGGCATTTACTAAGTTTAAACTAAGAAGCTACTAACATTGCCTTCGGTGACAGTTATAAAATAAATACTAATGTAATTTAGCGTTTGTTTTTTACTTTGTTCTATTCTTCTGCTATATTTTTAGATTTTTTATATTCTGTGAAATATTGAATATTTTCAATTTTATATTCTTTTCTTCTCACAGAATTCAATTGATGCCTTACCCGTCAGTTCTGGGTTCGCCGACAAGAAAAAGTCCAAGGAAAATCAACTAGATAGAAACGGAACAACGTCAAAGACTGCAGTTGCGATAAAAAGAAACAACGTACAACTAAATGAAAAAAAATTGTCTGGAATCTATATACGGACTCTTAACAAGAAGCGAAATGTATCTTTAATTAGAATTCGTCAAATCGAACACTTTTATTTATTTATATACTTACTAAACCAATGGTGATTGTTATCAATTGATTTTGTTTCGCTTGACTCATGAGACGCACTGAACCTGCCCACGGCCTAACTTCTGTACGTTTTATGAAATTAAAAAAAAAGAAAAAAAAAAGTTCATTTTTAAAGACTAACCGCGAAAAAAATAATGCATCTGGGTTTTGATTTCAAAAGTCCGGAGAAACTATTCCAAAAGATAAAAAAGAAGAAAAAAACTCCCAATAGACTGCATTGTTTGTACTTCCTCTATACATACAACAATTATTTAGCATGTTTGAAAGATAAGTGATTTTTTTTTTAACGGCTAAAGACAGTGAAAATGCAAAATTCTTTAAAAAAAAAACACACACATTTTTTTCTGTTTTCATTTTGTTTTATATTGTGAAAACATGATATTGTAGAATTTTAAAAATCATTTGAAAAGTTCCGAATCAACTATGCTTAGTTTAAGTCACAAGTCCTGATGACGGATAAGCAAAGATGAAAAAAAAAGGCGACAGGAAGTTAAATGACATTCAAGTTTTTACGACATTTCAATGCACATTATTTTTCTTCAAAATATTGCTTGTCAAGTGACATTAGTAACGTACTGAATTCGATCCCCGCGTAACAAGCAATATTTCGAATTTCACGTCAATGGGACTAGATAAAGAAAGATTTATTCTTTCTATTTAAAAACGTTTGGGTCACCAAATACATGCTGGGCGGCTTTGCTGATATCTGGCCTTCGGAATAAATACCTACCCAATAGATTATAAAGAGAGAAAAAAAGACAGCTTTCTAAAAATAGTATAATTAAATAAAAATATTTTACTGCAGTTAGAAAAGTAATGCCATTTTGTCCATAATAATAATAATAATAATTAATTCTGTTCATTTTTACTTTTATGTTTGAACGGCAACCGGTTACGTTTTCTTTTGTTGCGCTACGCCATTTAACAAATTCACAGCAACTACAAAAAAAAAAAAGAAGAAAATAAACAGACAACAACAAAAAAACAAACAAGCATTAACACAGATTTCAAAATAAGTAATATTGGGGTTAGGTGGCAGCGGTGCTAGCTGGGGGAAGGGCAGTGTTCTTAATCCGTGGGTAAGAACTGAGATATTGCCATTATCACCCAGCCGAAACATCTAAGAGTCGGAGAAGCTATGAAATGTCGTCATCGTCTTCTTCTTCATAATATTTTAATAATAATAATAATAAAATTGCTATATAACTAAATGGCAACATCATAGGTTGGTGTTCGAGTACAGGTAATAAACAAGATATCGAACGTTGAGTTTTAGAGCTGACAGGCATATCTTTACTTTGAAGATTAGCGTAACATAATCTACCTACTGTAATTCCTCTCTTTTGAGTACGTTATTGGTACTTCGATGAGCTTAGTTGATGATGATAATAATAATAATTATTATTATTATTATTACTATTTTTAAATAAATATAAAAAAAATTTATTCCTTATTTTTTAGTTTAAGTTTTTCATATTTTTAATTGAAAATAAAGGAGGCAATGCCAACATTTTCTTCGTTCTTTCATTTTGTTCAGAAAGCAGGATTATTAATACAAATGTTCATACCTACCTACCTACCTACCTACCTACCTACCTACCTACCTATGGTATTTCTACCTGAAAACTTGCTCTATTGATAGCTGATCCATATTACACTTCTTCACAAAACATTGATTTGACTGTTAAAAGTTGTTTGAGCGACTTTCAATTGAAACGAAAACATTATTCTTCACTTATAAAATGTTCACAAACTTGGAATACAATTGCTACAATCAGTATTTAGCTACTGGCAATTTAAAGTTGTTTTTTCTAAAATTAGAAAACTGCCAGATATTCCTACATTTGAGCAGACAAGAAAATCGTCTTTGGAATTCTTGATAATTGAAGATAATCCATTTTATTCGTTGTGCTTATTATATTTTCCTTAAATGGATAACCCAACATTTAAAACTGTAAATAATGTTTTCTTCTGTTTTATTAAAATACATGAAATATTTTGTGTTTTTTCCCCTCTATTGAAATACCAATTGCGAAATTTCCGCTGATTCTACAACCAGGTATTTACCCAGAGAAATTATAGAAAACTAAATATTTGGATTAAATGCCTTCAGCATTAACAAAAACATTTTCCCAGCTGATTCACAAAAAATTGAAACTAATATTGTCATCTTTCTTATTTTTATTATTATATTTTTCGGCTTTCCTCATTTTTCAATCTACTTTTTGTTTTTAAGTAACGACCGGAGGCTTCTCGAATTTCGAGAGCATCTCGTCATTTTCCAATCTTTTTTGAAAAAGAAAACGGATTCAAGAAGGCTTATACAATAAGTGGTATTTGCTGTTCATCTGTCTCCAACCATTTGGCAGGTTTTCCACATAAGAATACAAGAGCGAATTGGCCTACATTTAAATGATCTACAGTACTAAATTTTCAGTAGGATTTTTAGCAGTTTTAGGTCTTCAGAAGCTGTCCACACTAGTGACATTTGACATAAACTGGGATTTAGATTTATAAAATAAACTAGTAAAAAAAAAGTACTCAATACAAAGTAGATCAAAATATTATTATAATATTTTTATTATAATAAATTATAATAAAAATATTTTAGATCGCTACACAAAAACTTTCATGTTTCTGTACTAAGATAGTACTTCTTCAGGCGGTGATAGATAATTTGCGATAAATATTTTTAACACAAGTTATCTACGATCGCCTGAAGGAGTACCATCTTAGTACTGAAAGTTTTTGTATAGCGATCTAAAATGTTTTTAATTTATAATAATAAAAAAATTATAATAATTATATATATATATATATATATATATGTAAAAGTGAACATTGAAGTTAACACTCAGAAGCGACGGGCTGTTTCATGCTGGAGGCAATGGTCAGGCGGCCTGACAATTGCGCCATATCTCTAATATTGAGCACTTTATAAAATAAATATGGCACACCTTAAAACTATATATATATATATATATATATATATATATATATATATATATATATATATATATATATATATATATATATATATATGACAAATTGGAAAAAATTTTGTGTGACGCGTTTCGTCCCTTAGGACTTCATTGGACTAACTTTTTTCACTTTGTCATACACCTTTCTTCCAAAACTGTTCTTGGTATATAAAAATTTATATATCATTATCACACACACACACACACACACACACACACACACACACACACACACACACACACACATATATATATATATATATATATATATATGAAATGGATTAAATCCGACAATTATTTTCATATATTTTCTATCCATCCGTTATTTATTATGGATACACTTATTTAAGTAAATGATCTGTTCTTTAATTAAACAGAATTAATAACATTTACAGGATTGAATGTTCGAGAAATTTCATGGAAATATGCGTTCGCCATTAAGCCTGGCGTGCTATAACCGTTCCGCCACAGAGCACTTCAGGCTAAGCAAAACTCGAATTAATGCTTTTAAACACACACTTTCACCGATCTTAACCAATATATACATATATATATATATATATATATATATATATATATATATATATATATATATATATATATGAAGCAATATAGTCGTAAGGTGTGCTATATGGATATGTGGATAAAGTGCTCAATATCAGAGATAGAGCGTGTGTAAATATAAAAGTGAACATTGAAGTCAACACTTAGAGGCGACAGTCTGTTTCATGCTAGACGCAATCTTCAGGCCGCCTTACGATTGCGTCTAGCATGAAACAGCCAGTCGCCTCTAAGTGTTGACTTCAATGTTCACTTATATATATATATATATATATATATATATATATATATATATATATATATATATGCGTGGAAAGTGAAATCGGCATGAAGAGTTCAAATTCTGAGCAAGTCTGTTGCATTTATTTCGCACTAATGCCCTTGGAAGAGGTATAAATACATTTCCCTGTAGATATGAGTTAAATATTAGGCTCTCTTATTCTTGACGACAAGGCAAACAGTAAATTTAAAACCAGCCTGAAGAGGGCTGGGCTCCGTCAGGTTATCTTACCCACTGTTACTACGGCTGCAGTACATGTGGTAGTTCAACAAGTCTTAATGTGTCATAGGCCTCGTGACGATGATAGTAATTCTATTGGTGTTTCACTTATTGTAAAAGGTCGAATAATCTCCCTTGACCTGTACATAAAGATATCATTGCAACATTTTTTTTTATCTTTGCATAAATAATCTTCAGCTTTTCATACACAGATCTCGGCATTAAAATCTTCTTCAGAGATCTGAGACAAAAACCATTTCTAAAGATGCTGAGAAATAGTCGGTTTCCGGTACCGTTCCAGCAAGTACTTGACTCCTTCATCAACAACTTCTTCCCACGAACCGCTACTTTGAGGAACATACTCCCAAGAAGATCCTTTCCCAGATGTTACACTCTTAATCTGTTCAAGTCTAGGGTTAAATGGTATCTTTTCCACATATCCCCAAACTGCACTTATCTGTTACTCTCATAGTTAGATCCCTGTACGGCTCCAGTCAGTACCAGACTCCTCTTACTATACTCTACCTTAACAAAAGCCAGATCAAACCAAAAACCAAATACTGCTGTTATACATGGGCTGGATCTACCCAGTTCTCACTTTCCAGTTTTGATAGAGTTCAGAAGTGTCTATGCCACTTTGTGGGTGATGAATTATTTTCCACCCTACAACCCCTTTCCCCAGAGACGAAACATCGTAAACGTCTCGCTACTCTATCGATATTTCCATGGTAAATGTTCAGAGGAACTGCATTCCTTAGTTCCACCAGTCTAGACTTTTACAGCTAAGACCCACCATATCGCGTACACTGGGACGCGAATCCTCCCCATTCCCTTCATATTCCATTAGTTAGGAGGAAGTTACATGTGGACAGCGTCATTCCAAGAACTTCTACACCCGAGACGATCCTTCACACTCTTAAGCTCTTGAAGTCGAGCGTCAACTGTTATCCTCATAAACTGAACTTCTTACCTCCTCCTCTTACGCTCCCTACAACAACTTTATTCAGTAACTCTCTACCTTGAGTGGCTCTTGAGCTTTGTACTAGGTGAAAAATGAGTAAAAAACATAATTGGAGAATAACTATTTATCCAATATTTTAAGAGCATTTAAAGCATTTTCTAACAGCGCTTTCGTTAGTCAAACCATTTCGGGTCAAATTGATTCTTGTTGTAAGCCCCCCCCCCCCCCCGTCTTGTGAAGCGATGCTTAACGAGCCAATCTAGCAAATATTCATTTGTGGTGATTTCTCCTTTCTCTATGAAGTTTTTGGGCGTTGTTCTCTTTTAAAAATCTACAAATTAAAAATATTTTGAACAAACTTAAAGTATCAGTGTCATTTCTCACATACACTCATCTAAAAAGCCGACACCTGGTGAGTTTAATATACGGCCCCACACACATACCTGTGAGCAAGAGCAAAAAAAAAACTGTTACCAACCCCACACCAGCAAAGAAGTTCGGGCAACCCACGAGCCACCTATTTTAATAAAGGGTTGCTACCTTGGAATTTGAATTTCCAGAAGAAATATACTGTTCGTTTAGCCAAAACACAACTGATTCTTGCTAAAAAGATTCTAATTATTCTTCTGATTCTTATTCTGATTAAGGCTAAAAGGACGATAAGACTTTTCAGATGATATTTTTCAACATCGCTTGAATCCGTTTCCGGTGTGATTTTTTTTTCTTTTTTATTTGTTTAATTAAATTTAATATTTTCAAAAAATAACTTCTATTAAAGATCAAATATAGCTTTTTATACTCATTCGTTTGCTTTGAACCGAGGATGAACACGCTTTATCTTATTGGGTGATGCTATTCTTATGTACAGGCTGGTCCGAAAGTCTTGTTACCCACTACCAAAAAGTAATGAGAACAATAGAAGAACAAGTAACAAAATAATACAAAGCACACGTACTGGATTCAGTTTAATCACGTTCATTGATGCTGTCACACATCGAGAAGTTCTGTATAAACACCATGATTTTCATGAAGGAACCATCTGAAATAAAAAATTATATTATATAGGGATGACAAAACTTTCGGACCACCTTGTATTCTTAAAATAATCCTGGAAAAGAACGTCTTTAACTGATTATGAGGGAAAGTACAATATTTACTGATCTGAATTAAAGTGATTCAAATTTGCATTAGTTTTTTTATACAAGTCTGTATTAGTAGGCACCGAAGAAAATGTTTGTAAAATCCTAAGTGATAAAGTGAGTGTTATATGTGACATAAAAGTGGGAGTCGTTGCTACAGAATAAGACATCTGAAGAATGTTGAAGTGCCCCCCACCCAGTAATATGCGAACGTCTCCGAGATCTTGTCCTTTCCACTGTTTAACATCACAGGTGAGACGACACATATCACTCCGTTGACAAGCTCATCACATGACACCTTTTCTTATATTCATTAGAATTGGTACGTTTCATCTTTTGTACTTAGTATATGAGAGGCTTTAATGTCACATTAACTGACAGAAAGAAAAAGATGACTCCATAGTAGGGTATTAAACTGATGGCTACGAGCTGCGTTGTTCGATTTCTTGGAATCGATGAGTGAAGATCTATTACTAAAGAATTTTTCAGCAGGAAAATATGAAAATAATAGAATTGCCACACATTTCTGTTGACAGCATATTTTTTTTAATATATAGTAACTTATTCCAGAATGGATGTAAAGAATGAAAAGTGACCCAGTATATCATTTCCATATTATTATTTTATTAATTATAAATGTGTGTTTTTAGCTTCCTCTTCCAATTAGTGTAAACGGCGTTTGGCCGTTGTCCATGAGACTCTTAACAACCAGTCAGTGATGTCCAGTTTGTACAGAGATTAGTTTTATGGGGTAGATACCGTGAAGACATGTGGGAAAAACATTGTCTCTTGCAACATGACGTGCTGAACTAGTGAGTTAGGACAGACTTTTAACATCCACTAACTTTCTTTTTCAGTATCGGAGAGAAGGCATGTAACAAATTTCTGTACTTTGTGAGCATTTTCTCCTTCTAGAAAATAAAACCTTCACTTACGTTCTTCCGGCTTCTTTATTTTTAATGTCTGGGCAAATACCTACCTACGGCAACTACAACAAAGGCCGTCTACGTATATATTTGCTAATCCCATCAAGTGCATACATTAAGGCATACAATAGCTTACGTGTGTTTGTATGCGCAGTCACAAACGAAAAGGTATTAGTAATACAATAGAAGGTAATACAATATTACGCAATTGTCTTTACGTATTCATATTATAAAGCTACAATGTAATGACAGGCCTTAGGGCCAGAAATATATGAGAAATGAATGTTCAATCCTCTGTTAGTATGCAACCATGCAGCGAAGACTTCTCTCAGTCTTTCACCAACCAGGAAAATAACCCCACGTTACGTCTCTATTCTCGTTTGCGTCGGTGAGCAAAAAGGAAATCTGGGCAAGGTCCGCTGCACGTTCACAAGGGAAACGTAAAGTGAAATTAACGCCACGGGGGAAAAATAAAGATTCGAATTTTGTTTTCATATATTTGATTGTTTATTCGGGGATTCTGCGTGGTAGGAAGGCGACACTTGGAAAAAACTTCTGATACTTCTGTCACGACAGACAAACGGATGAGCTTTTCATTTGAAACAGCGAGAACTCTCTCATGCCACCTCTCTGCCTATCTCTACATCATGACGCACAACTTCGGAACTCTCTCTCTCTCTCTCTTTATATATATATATATATATATATATTGTTATGGTCCAGGTTAGGACCAAGGAAGAACAACACGAACACAAGAGTAGAAATAACGAAGATATATTACACGGAATAATGATACAAGATGTGGAAGGTGTTAGTATGACTGTCAGTCTGGTTTGGAGTGAACTACTATCGGCTCGACTCGATTCGTCTCTCTCTCTCTCTCTCTCTTGAGAGGCGTAGTATACATAGTGTTAGGAAGAGTTCATTCTGTAGTTATAGGTAACATAACATATATATATAAAAAGTGGTCTGTTTTTCTTTAATATATATATATATATATATATATATATATATATATATATATATATATATATATATATACGAATAGCATGCACCTGCTAACGTGCGGTCCGGAACTACCCTAAATTCTAACCGTGACTGCTTATATAAACCTGTGAACGGAAACTCCTAACGTCCGGTCAAGTGCCACCTGTTTCCAGAATTTCTAATTTATGTATTATTTCATTCCCTTTTGGTCAAGTGGGCAGCTGTTTTGAAGGTTCTATTTCGCCGACTTTACTGTTGGACATAAAAAACACAAAACATCTAAGACTGATATAAATTCATTTGTTATCCTCTTCTATGTGGTGTTCAGATCATAGAAGTGTTCTGTCTTGTCACAAATATAGTGAAGTTCTTTTTCTTAATATTTAGTAAATAGTTTTTCAAATTTTCGCGACTACTCAAGAAGTTTTCTAAATACCTCTATCAAGTAAATAGAATGAGTTTCTGGATTTAGTCATAATATTTGTTTAAATTCAAGCTGTTTTGCTTGTTTACTGAAAATAAAATGAGATACGTTTTGCATATTTTAATTTTTGAAAATTACAAATTCATGTTTTAATATTGGCCTTTTAATTTGATTTTTTTCAAATTAAAACTTAAAAAAAAAATTTATTATCGTCTAAAAAACTAGAAAACACTCAAGACAATATATAACGAGAAAATTAAGAACTTAATATGTCTGTAATATTTTAAAATAAGCCCATTGTACTACAATACCTCACAATGCTAACGGCAAGTTGACGCCACGATTCCCTTAACCCATTAGAGCCATAGAGGTACAAGGTCTACTGCAGCCATAGCATCAGTGGTGTGTCTGATGGAGCCCATCACATTTTATTTCTCTATATACTGACGCCGAGAGCTAGCGGGGAGCGAGCCTTATATCCTTACTACAGAATTCAGTAAGGCTAAGTCGACTCTAAGCGACATTATAGTTGGGGATTGCGTTATCTTCATTCAGTGGAATGAAGACATAACAGTAACACGAGGATTCGAATTCACACGGAATGTTCTTTCTCTCGCTTAACATAAATAGCTGGCGGAGAAAATTAAAAATTAACGGAAAAGAATTTCATAGGGCGACGCGTAACTCGATAAATTCCAAGGGTGTATGACATACTGCTAAATCTCCTGAGCCGACCAAGCATAGAAATGAATACAATATGGGAACCAGTAATAAGGAGTGCTAGAGAAAAGCGATAATAACAACAAAAATTGCAATATGAGCTCTGGTAAAAACATGCAATGATAACAGCAAAAATTGCAATATAGCACTGGTAATAATTGGTTGCTGATGACATTAGGTTTATAATACCCAGAAATTCATACACAGATGTCCTCAAGGACATATGGCACAGTGGATAAAGGCATTGGTTAATACGTGACAGGACCCAAAGAGTGTGAGTTCAATACCCGATTAAGGCTGTGGAGAATTAACAGTGGAGATAACTGATAACCGACATCCATTAAACATCGAAATGAGCGAAAAAAGGATTCAGTTCGACTGAAGAAGGCCGAAACGTTGTAATAAATATGGCGACAAAGATGAGGACAATAGTCTGAATAATGTAAATAGTGCTACTAGAAAGCAAAACTTTCTTCCTAGTTAAAGAATACGCTATGGAAGCATTCAGCAATTATTCAGCGGGAGCGGATTAAATATCGGGGACAGTTAAAGGCGATCCTGGAAAAAACAAGGAACAGAAAATGCGTCAATTTCATTTTCGCTGGACTGAGTCGCTAATTCCATTAGTGAATTTAAATACGTCCCAGAAGAAAACATTACATGCCCATCGTACTTCAAAAGACACGAGGCCATTTTCAGAGAGGAATGTCGGATGAAAAGAAAGTACGTTTTCTGTTACGAAAATTGTGCTTCGCTGAACATGAAAAATATCTGAATTTCATTTTGCTAAATACTCCAGAAAAAGTGTCATTTAACGAAACAGTGTCAATATTATAAAAAATCTTTGGTGAAAAGAATTCACTTTTTTATACACGCCGGCAGTGCATGAACTTTACTACGGACAAAGATGAAGATTTTGTCACATATGCCGTTACGAATTTCTAATAGTCAACCGTGAGTATGAGAAATTTAAACTGGACGAACTATCTCCAGACAGATTTAAATGTCTAACCTTCGTTAAAAGGTCTAACATCAAGCAACGATACAGAAATACGCTCTCAGGTCCTTACAAAGCTTGACTAGGATTCAAAGTTAACGATACAGACTTTTGCGGAAGAGTGACAAAAAACTGTCAATTTAAGGCAGAATACAGTGAAAATTGAACTAAATTGAACGTCAGAAGTACAAGTAGTTCGAAAAAAGACAGTAGTACCAAAAGAAAGAATCCGAAAGCGAAATTAAAAGCCTGGTATGTAACACTATTAAAGAATTGCCGGTCACAATAAATCATATCAAAATTCATTCTAAAAAGGATACGTTTATTAAAAAAATATGAATGGCATTAAGTCAAAATAGAGTAAAAATAAAATTAAACCTGGTAACAATAATACAGCATTTTCTATTTGTGATGGAGTACTTTTGTACGCAGAAAGAATAGTAATTCCATTATCACTAGGAAAAAAAATTGAAACAATTCCATGTAGGACATCCGAGAATAGTGGGGACGAAAGCAGTACATGACAGTGTGGTATCCGATAATGGAACTCAATTTACTTCTAGAGAGTTTAAACATTTCTGCAAAAACTATGCAGTTGAACATTTGACAACGCCGATGTATGATCGGAGGTCGAATCGTCAAGCTGAGCGGTTTGTTGACACCTTCAAAAGGGCATTAAGGAAAGCTAAAGGCTTGGAAACTGAAGAAACGGCAATAATTTTTGAGCGTATCAAATGCAAATGTCACCACGAAAATGTCACCTGCAGTGCTCATGTTTGCTAGGAAAGTTAGATCCGTTTTTGACAACTTACTTTCAAGAAATAAAAATTAAAGTCGACAAGTTGAAGCTAGCAAATCATTTAAGATCGGCGATAAAGTCTTCTTTAAAACCTTTAAGAAAAGGAAAACTGGCAGGAAGGAAAATTAATCGACGCCTTGGTTACTACCAAGGAGTCGAATAAAGTTTTAAGAGTTTTAATTGACATCCAGTCTATAAGGAAGAGAATTCAAACTCCACCTCATAAAATAACACTTGGTACAGAAGCTACGGCAAAGGCATGTTCTAATAGCATTGATTGGCAACCTGTCTAGAAGAAGTACAATTACAACCAGCTGTACGTCGTGCTAGAAACTTCAACTCATAAAATCCTACATTTTACGGAAGATACGACAGGCACATGATCCAATAGCTTTGGCTGGAAATCAGTCTAAAAGAAAGACAGATCAATCCTATTGTGCACGGAGCTAGAAACTCTCACTCATAAATTCATACATTGGCTGGAACTACGGCAGCCACAGGTTTCGAAAGTTTTGATTGGAAACCAAACAAGAAGAAGGACAGTTCAAACCGGTTGTGTGTGGATATCGAAACTACCCTTCATAAAATCCGACATTCGACGGACATTACTGCAAGCAAAGGGTTTAAGTGGTATCCACTCAATAAGAAAGACAGATCCTACCAGTTGTACGTGGGGTTAGAAACTTCACCTCATAAAATCCTTACAGCCTACGGAAGCTACGGCAGCCACAGTGCTTAATAATTTTGATTGGCTATCAGTCTAGTAATTGGCACAGATCAAACCGGTTGTGCGTGATGCGAGAAAGTTCACCTCATAAAATAATACTTGCTATGGCAGTCGCAGTGCTTAATAGTTTTGATTGGCAACTAGTCTAGACGAAGGACAGTTCGAACACATTGTGCGTGGGGATAGCAACTCCACCTCATAAAATCCTGCTTCCTACGGGGGCTATGGCAGCAACAGTGTCTAATAGTTTTGATTGGCAACTAACCTAGAAGAAGAACAGTTCGAACCGGATGTGCGTGGCGCTGCAACCTCCACCTCATAAACTCGTACTTGCTACGATATGAGAACAGACAGTAAGAAAACAGAACAACGATTGGCATCGCATTTAAATTTTTGTAGATCAATATTGATTTGGAAACAAGAAAGTAAAGCAGAACAATTACCGTGAAATTATTTATAGAAAAGGCACAGGGATGCTATGTTACGGTGGTGAGAAAGTGAATGACGTCGAGATTTACATTTAATTTTTTTTTTTAATATTTCTTTCTTTGTTAATTAACATTAGTTTTAATACAAAGAAATATATTTAAGTTACTACTGTGTATTAAAATGAAATGGTCATTTTCTTTCTCATGTATTTCGAATATAGTTTGTACCAAAGCCTTTCCTTAAATTTACAAACTTAAATAGAAAAAATTGAAACGGATGATAGAGTCAATTACAGACAAAATGTCCACATACATGATGTGTCTTGTAATATTAATTTTAGGAAGTGATACTTCAACAGTATCATAAAGTATGTCCATCAGTGAATTAAATTGTATTGGTTGCTTATTCTGTGAATATCTAGACCTCAATTGATTTATATAGCTTCTATGCTGAAATCCACTTTCGACAATGTACAATGAGCAAAACCGGTTTGAACTGTACTTCTTCCAGACTGATTGCGAAGAGTTGCTACTAGACCATGTTGCTGTCATAGCGTCCGTTGGATATAGGTGTTGGATTGCTAGCCCCACGGACAATCGGTTTGAACTGTCCGTCTTCTAGTTTGGTTGCCTACCAAATTTATTAACTCTAGATGATGCAAAAAGAATGACTTTTCCAAGGATATTTGTGTGAAAGTGAACCCAACTACTTCGGCTGGAATTTGAACTCGGCATATCAGTTCCACTTTTGGGCGCTCCTATTCATATCCTATTTTGCTTGTATATTCAATCATGATGCCTCCTCAGGAAAAATTATTATCAATGGTTTGCATAAAAATAGATATTTTAATTCTAAAATCACGATATATATCCCATTCGAATTTCCGTTTTTTTAAACCATTTCACCCCAAACAAGGCGATAATATAACTATGACCCAAGCGGCGACTGGTAGTGGAAGAGAATGAGACTTTAGTGAGAAGAAAGGACAATAAAAGAATAGGTTTCAGTGTGACAGAAGATAGCAGGGGAGATAATTGAAAAAACAGGAACCGGATATAGATGGCAACGCCGAAACAGAGACAAGAGAGAGGGAAAAAGCGTAAGTTCGTAGAATTCACCGTCCCAGGCTACCAATTTCTAGGACCCGGAACAGATGTAAAAAGATTGAAATACTCACCGGCTGTAAATAAATTGGATCAGGCAGCGAAAGAGCACGATTTATTACACGCCGATCCGAACGTTAGCACTAGCGAAGCGGATGAAAAATTTATCGAAGATCGTAAGGGAAGAGGAATCGTGCGAGCAGTTGCAAGAGCGGCAATTAGAGCTCAAAGGGGAAATTCAATATGACTTACGTTACCCGATTTGTAAAGAATGATTAATTCAATTATCCTGTCAGAGACATCATCGATTTGAAGATATGGAAGGCCAGTATGACAAATTCAATACGACTTACATTACCCGATTTGTAAGGAATGATTAATTTAAAGATTCGGTCAGAGACATCACTAACTTTGAAACATATGGAAGGCCATTATGACAAATTCAATACGACTTACATTACCCGATTTGTAAAGAATGATTAATTCAAGGATCCGGTCAGAGACATAATAGAGTTTGAACATATGGAGGGCGTTATGACAAATTCAATACGACTTACGTTACCCGATTTGTAAAGAATGATTAATTCAAAGATCCTGTCAGAGACATCATCGATTTGAAAATATGGAAGGCCAGTATGACAAATTCAATACAACTTGCATTACTCGATTTGTAAAGAATGATTAATTTAAAGATTCGGTCAGAGACATCATAGACTTTGAACATATGGAAGGCCGTTATGACAAATTCATTACAACTTACATTACCCGATTTGTAAAGAATGATTAATTTAAGGATCCGGTCAGAGACATCACTGACTTTGAAACATATGGAAGGCCATTATGACAAATTCAATACGACTTACATTACCCGATTTCTAAAGAATGATTAATTCAAGGATCCGGTCAGAGACATAATAGAGTTTGAACATATGAAAGGCCATTATGACAAATTCAATACGACTTACCCGACTTTACCCGATTTCTAAAGAATGATTAATTTAAACAACCGGTCAGAGACATCATAGACTTTGAACATATGGAAGGCCATTATGACAAATTCAATACGACTTACATTACCCGATTTGTAAGGAATGATTAATTCAAGGATCCGGTCAGAGACATAATAGAGTTTGAACATATGAAAGGCCATTATGACAAATTCAATACGACTTACCCGACTTTACCCGATTTCTAAAGAATGATTAATTTAAACAACCGGTCAGAGACATCATAGACTTTGAACATATGGAAGGCCGTTATGACAAATTCATTACAACTTACATTACCCGATTTGTAAAGAATGATTAATTTAAGGATCCGGTCAGAGACATCACTGACTTTGAAACATATGGAAGGCCATTATGACAAATTCAATACGACTTACATTACCCGATTTCTAAAGAATGATTAATTCAAGGATCCGGTCAGAGACATAATAGAGTTTGAACATATGAAAGGCCATTATGACAAATTCAATACGACTTACCCGACTTTACCCGATTTCTAAAGAATGATTAATTTAAACAACCGGTCAGAGACATCATAGACTTTGAACATATGGAAGGCCATTATGACAAATTCAATACGACTTACATTACCCGATTTCTAAAGAATGATTAATTCAAGGATCCGGTCAGAGACATAATAGAGTTTGAACATATGAAAGGCCAGTATGACAAATTCAATACGACTTACCCGACTTTACCCGATTTCTAAAGAATGATTAATTTAAACAACCGGTCAGAGACATCATAGACTTTGAACATATGGAAGGCCATTATGACAAATTCATTACGACTTACATTACCCGATTTGTAAAGAATGATTAATTTAAGGATCCGGTCAGAGACATCACTGACTTTGAAACATATGGAAGGCCATTATGACAAATTCAATACGACTTACATTACCCGATTTCTAAAGAATGATTAATTCAAGGATCCGGTCAGAGACATAATAGAGTTTGAACATATGAAAGGCCATTATGACAAATTCAATACGACTTACCCGACTTTACCCGATTTCTAAAGAATGATTAATTTAAACAACCGGTCAGAGACATCATAGACTTTGAACATATGGAAGGCCATTATGACAAATTCATTACGACTTACATTACCCGATTTGTAAAGAATGATTAATTTAAGGATCCGGTCAGAGACATCACTGACTTTGAAACATATGGAAGGGCATTATGACAAATTCAATACGACTTACATTACCCGATTTCTAAAGAATGATTAATTCAAGGATCCGGTCAGAGACATAATAGAGTTTGAACATATGAAAGGCCATTATGACAAATTCAATACGACTTACCCGACTTTATCCGATTTCTAAAGAATGATTAATTTAAACAACCGGTCAGAGACATCATAGACTTTGAACATATGGAAGGCCATTATGACAAATTCATTACGACTTACATTACCCGATTTGTAACGAATGATTAATTCGAAGATCCGATCAGAGACATCACTGACTTTGAAACATATGGAAGGCCATTATGACAAATTCAATACGACTTACATTACCCGATTTCTAAAGAATGATTAATTCAAGGATCCGGTCAGAGACATCATAGAGTTTGAACATATGGAAGGCCAGTATGACAAATTCAATACTATTTACATTACCCGATTTGTAAAGAATGATTAATTTAAGGATCCGGTCAGAGACATCACTGACTTTGAAACATATGGAAGGCCATTATGACAAATTCAATACGACTTACATTACCCGATTTCTAAAGAATGATTAATTCAAGGATCCGGTCAGAGACATAATAGAGTTTGAACATATGAAAGGCCATTATGACAAATTCAATACGACTTACCCGACTTTACCCGATTTCTAAAGAATGATTAATTTAAACAACCGGTCAGAGACATCATAGACTTTGAACATATGGAAGGCCATTATGACAAATTCAATACGACTTACATTACCCGATTTCTAAAGAATGATTAATTCAAGGATCCGGTCAGAGACATAATAGAGTTTGAACATATGAAAGGCCATTATGACAAATTCAATACGTCTTACCCGACTTTACCCGATTTCTAAAGAATGATTAATTTAAACAACCGGTCAGAGACATCATAGACTTTGAACATATGGAAGGCCATTATGACAAATTCATTACGACTTACATTACCCGATTTGTAAAGAATGATTAATTTAAGGATCCGGTCAGAGACATCACTGACTTTGAAACATATGGAAGGCCATTATGACAAATTCAATACGACTTACATTACCCGATTTCTAAAGAATGATTAATTCAAGGATCCGGTCAGAGACATAATAGAGTTTGAACATATGAAAGGCCATTATGACAAATTCAATACGACTTACCCGACTTTACCCGATTTCTAAAGAATGATTAATTTAAACAACCGGTCAGAGACATCATAGACTTTGAACATATGGAAGGCCATTATGACAAATTCATTACGACTTACATTACCCGATTTGTAAAGAATGATTAATTTAAGGATCCGGTCAGAGACATCACTGACTTTGAAACATATGGAAGGGCATTATGACAAATTCAATACGACTTACATTACCCGATTTCTAAAGAATGATTAATTCAAGGATCCGTTCAGAGACATAATAGAGTTTGAACATATGAAAGGCCATTATGACAAATTCAATACGACTTACCCGACTTTATCCGATTTCTAAAGAATGATTAATTTAAACAACCGGTCAGAGACATCATAGACTTTGAACATATGGAAGGCCATTATGACAAATTCATTACGACTTACATTACCCGATTTGTAACGAATGATTAATTCGAAGATCCGATCAGAGACATCACTGACTTTGAAACATATGGAAGGCCATTATGACAAATTCAATACGACTTACATTACCCGATTTCTAAAGAATGATTAATTCAAGGATCCGGTCAGAGACATCATAGAGTTTGAACATATGGAAGGCCAGTATGACAAATTCAATACTATTTACATTACCCGATTTGTAAAGAATGATTAATTTAAGGATCCGGTCAGAGACATCACTGACTTTGAAACATATGGAAGGCCATTATGACAAATTCAATACGACTTACATTACCCGATTTCTAAAGAATGATTAATTCAAGGATCCGGTCAGAGACATAATAGAGTTTGAACATATGAAAGGCCATTATGACAAATTCAATACGACTTACCCGACTTTACCCGATTTCTAAAGAATGATTAATTTAAACAACCGGTCAGAGACATCATAGACTTTGAACATATGGAAGGCCATTATGACAAATTCATTACGACTTACATTACCCGATTTGTAAAGAATGATTAATTTAAGGATCCGGTCAGAGACATCACTGACTTTGAAACATATGGAAGGGCATTATGACAAATTCAATACGACTTACATTACCCGATTTCTAAAGAATGATTAATTCAAGGATCCGGTCAGAGACATAATAGAGTTTGAACATATGAAAGGCCATTATGACAAATTCAATACGACTTACCCGACTTTATCCGATTTCTAAAGAATGATTAATTTAAACAACCGGTCAGAGACATCATAGACTTTGAACATATGGAAGGCCATTATGACAAATTCATTACGACTTACATTACCCGATTTGTAACGAATGATTAATTCGAAGATCCGATCAGAGACATCACTGACTTTGAAACATATGGAAGGCCATTATGACAAATTCAATACGACTTACATTACCCGATTTCTAAAGAATGATTAATTCAAGGATCCGGTCAGAGACATCATAGAGTTTGAACATATGGAAGGCCAGTATGACAAATTCAATACTATTTACATTACCCGATTTGTAAAGAATGATTAATTTAAGGATCCGGTCAGAGACATCACTGACTTTGAAACATATGGAAGGCCATTATGACAAATTCAATACGACTTACATTACCCGATTTCTAAAGAATGATTAATTCAAGGATCCGGTCAGAGACATCATAGAGTTTGAACATATGGAAGGCCAGTATGACAAATTCAATACTATTTACATTACCCGATTTGTAAAGAATGATTAATTTAAGGATCCGGTCAGAGACATCACTGACTTTGAAACATATGGAAGGCCATTATGACAAATTCAATACGACTTACATTACCCGATTTCTAAAGAATGATTAATTCAAGGATCCGGTCAGAGACATAATAGAGTTTGAACATATGAAAGGCCATTATGACAAATTCAATACGACTTACCCGACTTTACCCGATTTCTAAAGAATGATTAATTTAAACAACCGGTCAGAGACATCATAGACTTTGAACATATGGAAGGCCATTATGACAAATTCAATACGACTTACATTACCCGATTTCTAAAGAATGATTAATTCAAGGATCCGGTCAGAGACATAATAGAGTTTGAACATATGAAAGGCCATTATGACAAATTCAATACGACTTACCCGACTTTACCCGATTTCTAAAGAATGATTAATTTAAACAACCGGTCAGAGACATCATAGACTTTGAACATATGGAAGGCCATTATGACAAATTCATTACGACTTACATTACCCGATTTGTAAAGAATGATTAATTTAAGGATCCGGTCAGAGACATCACTGACTTTGAAACATATGGAAGGCCATTATGACAAATTCAATACGACTTACATTACCCGATTTCTAAAGAATGATTAATTCAAGGATCCGGTCAGAGACATAATAGAGTTTGAACATATGAAAGGCCATTATGACAAATTCAATACGACTTACCCGACTTTACCCGATTTCTAAAGAATGATTAATTTAAACAACCGGTCAGAGACATCATAGACTTTGAACATATGGAAGGCCATTATGACAAATTCATTACGACTTACATTACCCGATTTGTAAAGAATGATTAATTTAAGGATCCGGTCAGAGACATCACTGACTTTGAAACATATGGAAGGGCATTATGACAAATTCAATACGACTTACATTACCCGATTTCTAAAGAATGATTAATTCAAGGATCCGGTCAGAGACATAATAGAGTTTGAACATATGAAAGGCCATTATGACAAATTCAATACGACTTACCCGACTTTATCCGATTTCTAAAGAATGATTAATTTAAACAACCGGTCAGAGACATCATAGACTTTGAACATATGGAAGGCCATTATGACAAATTCATTACGACTTACATTACCCGATTTGTAACGAATGATTAATTCGAAGATCCGATCAGAGACATCACTGACTTTGAAACATATGGAAGGCCATTATGACAAATTCAATACGACTTACATTACCCGATTTCTAAAGAATGATTAATTCAAGGATCCGGTCAGAGACATCATAGAGTTTGAACATATGGAAGGCCAGTATGACAAATTCAATACTATTTACATTACCCGATTTGTAAAGAATGATTAATTTAAGGATCCGGTCAGAGACATCACTGACTTTGAAACATATGGAAGGCCATTATGACAAATTCAATACGACTTACATTACCCGATTTCTAAAGAATGATTAATTCAAGGATCCGGTCAGAGACATCATAGAGTTTGAACATATGGAAGGCCAGTATGACAAATTCAATACTATTTACATTACCCGATTTGTAAAGAATGATTAATTTAAGGATCCGGTCAGAGACATCACTGACTTTGAAACATATGGAAGGCCATTATGACAAATTCAATACGACTTACATTACCCGATTTCTAAAGAATGATTAATTCAAGGATCCGGTCAGAGACATAATAGAGTTTGAACATATGAAAGGCCATTATGACAAATTCAATACGACTTACCCGACTTTACCCGATTTCTAAAGAATGATTAATTTAAACAACCGGTCAGAGACATCATAGACTTTGAACATATGGAAGGCCATTATGACAAATTCAATACGACTTACATTACCCGATTTCTAAAGAATGATTAATTCAAGGATCCGTATAGAGACATAATAGAGTTTGAACATATGAAAGGCCATTATGACAAATTCAATACGACTTACCCGACTTTACCCGATTTCTAAAGAATGATTAATTTAAACAACCGGTCAGAGACATCATAGACTTTGAACATATGGAAGGCCATTATGACAAATTCATTACGACTTACATTACCCGATTTGTAAAGAATGATTAATTTAAGGATCCGGTCAGAGACATCACTGACTTTGAAACATATGGAAGGCCATTATGACAAATTCAATACGACTTACATTACCCGATTTCTAAAGAATGATTAATTCAAGGATCCGGTCAGAGACATAATAGAGTTTGAACATATGAAAGGCCATTATGACAAATTCAATACGACTTACCCGACTTTACCCGATTTCTAAAGAATGATTAATTTAAACAACCGGTCAGAGACATCATAGACTTTGAACATATGGAAGGCCATTATGACAAATTCATTACGACTTACATTACCCGATTTGTAAAGAATGATTAATTTAAGGATCCGGTCAGAGACATCACTGACTTTGAAACATATGGAAGGGCATTATGACAAATTCAATACGACTTACATTACCCGATTTCTAAAGAATGATTAATTCAAGGATCCGGTCAGAGACATAATAGAGTTTGAACATATGAAAGGCCATTATGACAAATTCAATACGACTTACCCGACTTTATCCGATTTCTAAAGAATGATTAATTTAAACAACCGGTCAGAGACATCATAGACTTTGAACATATGGAAGGCCATTATGACAAATTCATTACGACTTACATTACCCGATTTGTAACGAATGATTAATTCGAAGATCCGATCAGAGACATCACTGACTTTGAAACATATGGAAGGCCATTATGACAAATTCAATACGACTTACATTACCCGATTTCTAAAGAATGATTAATTCAAGGATCCGGTCAGAGACATCATAGAGTTTGAACATATGGAAGGCCAGTATGACAAATTCAATACTATTTACATTACCCGATTTGTAAAGAATGATTAATTTAAGGATCCGGTCAGAGACATCACTGACTTTGAAACATATGGAAGGCCATTATGACAAATTCAATACGACTTACATTACCCGATTTCTAAAGAATGATTAATTCAAGGATCCGGTCAGAGACATAATAGAGTTTGAACATATGAAAGGCCATTATGACAAATTCAATACGACTTACCCGACTTTACCCGATTTCTAAAGAATGATTAATTTAAACAACCGGTCAGAGACATCATAGACTTTGAACATATGGAAGGCCATTATGACAAATTCATTACGACTTACATTACCCGATTTGTAAAGAATGATTAATTTAAGGATCCGGTCAGAGACATCACTGACTTTGAAACATATGGAAGGGCATTATGACAAATTCAATACGACTTACATTACCCGATTTCTAAAGAATGATTAATTCAAGGATCCGGTCAGAGACATAATAGAGTTTGAACATATGAAAGGCCATTATGACAAATTCAATACGACTTACCCGACTTTATCCGATTTCTAAAGAATGATTAATTTAAACAACCGTTCAGAGACATCATAGACTTTGAACATATGGAAGGCCATTATGACAAATTCATTACGACTTACATTACCCGATTTGTAACGAATGATTAATTCGAAGATCCGATCAGAGACATCACTGACTTTGAAACATATGGAAGGCCATTATGACAAATTCAATACGACTTACATTACCCGATTTCTAAAGAATGATTAATTCAAGGATCCGGTCAGAGACATCATAGAGTTTGAACATATGGAAGGCCAGTATGACAAATTCAATACTATTTACATTACCCGATTTGTAAAGAATGATTAATTTAAGGATCCGGTCAGAGACATCACTGACTTTGAAACATATGGAAGGCCATTATGACAAATTCAATACGACTTACATTACCCGATTTCTAAAGAATGATTAATTCAAGGATCCGGTCAGAGACATAATAGAGTTTGAACATATGAAAGGCCATTATGACAAATTCAATACGACTTACCCGACTTTACCCGATTTCTAAAGAATGATTAATTTAAACAACCGGTCAGAGACATCATAGACTTTGAACATATGGAAGGCCATTATGACAAATTCAATACGACTTACATTACCCGATTTCTAAAGAATGATTAATTCAAGGATCCGGTCAGAGACATAATAGAGTTTGAACATATGAAAGGCCAATATGACAAATTCAATACGACTTACCCGACTTTACCCGATTTCTAAAGAATGATTAATTTAAACAACCGGTCAGAGACATCATAGACTTTGAACATATGGAAGGCCATTATGACAAATTCATTACGACTTACATTACCCGATTTGTAAAGAATGATTAATTTAAGGATCCGGTCAGAGACATCACTGACTTTGAAACATATGGAAGGCCATTATGACAAATTCAATACGACTTACATTACCCGATTTCTAAAGAATGATTAATTCAAGGATCCGGTCAGAGACATAATAGAGTTTGAACATATGAAAGGCCATTATGACAAATTCAATACGACTTACCCGACTTTACCCGATTTCTAAAGAATGATTAATTTAAACAACCGGTCAGAGACATCATAGACTTTGAACATATGGAAGGCCATTATGACAAATTCAATACGACTTACATTACCCGATTTCTAAAGAATGATTAATTCAAGGATCCGGTCAGAGACATAATAGAGTTTGAACATATGGAAGGCCAGTATGACAAATTCAATACGACTTACCCGACTTTACCAGATTTCTAAAGAATGATTAATTTAAACAACCGGTCAGAGACATCATAGACTTTGAACAGATGGAAGGCCATTATGACAAATTCATTACGACTTACATTACCCGATTTGTAAAGAATGATTAATTTAAGGATCCGGTCAGAGACATCACTGACTTTGAAACATATGGAAGGCCATTATGACAAATTCAATACGACTTACATTAACCGATTTCTAAAGAATGATTAATTCAAGGATCCGGTCAGAGACATAATAGAGTTTGAACATATGAAAGGCCATTATGACAAATTCAATACGACTTACCCGACTTTACCCGATTTCTAAAGAATGATTAATTTAAACAACCGGTCAGAGACATCATAGACTTTGAACATATGGAAGGCCATTATGACAAATTCAATACGACTTACATTACCCGATTTCTAAAGAATGATTAATTCAAGGATCCGGTCAGAGACATAATAGAGTTTGAACATATGAAAGGCCATTATGACAAATTCAATACGACTTACCCGACTTTACCCGATTTCTAAAGAATGATTAATTTAAACAACCGGTCAGAGACATCATAGACTTTGAACATATGGAAGGCCATTATGACAAATTCAATACGACTTACATTACCCGATTTCTAAAGAATGATTAATTCAAGGATCCGGTCAGAGACATAATAGAGTTTGAACATATGAAAGGCCAATATGACAAATTCAATACGACTTACCCGACTTTACCCGATTTCTAAAGAATGATTAATTTAAACAACCGGTCAGAGACATCATAGACTTTGAACATATGGAAGGCCATTATGACAAATTCATTACGACTTACATTACCCGATTTGTAAAGAATGATTAATTTAAGGATCCGGTCAGAGACATCACTGACTTTGAAACATATGGAAGGCCATTATGACAAATTCAATACGACTTACATTACCCGATTTCTAAAGAATGATTAATTCAAGGATCCGGTCAGAGACATAATAGAGTTTGAACATATGAAAGGCCATTATGACAAATTCAATACGACTTACCCGACTTTACCCGATTTCTAAAGAATGATTAATTTAAACAACCGGTCAGAGACATCATAGACTTTGAACATATGGAAGGCCATTATGACAAATTCAATACGACTTACATTACCCGATTTCTAAAGAATGATTAATTCAAGGATCCGGTCAGAGACATCATAGAGTTTGAACATATGGAAGGCCAGTATGACAAATTCAATACGACTTACCCGACTTTACCAGATTTCTAAAGAATGATTAATTTAAACAACCGGTCAGAGACATCATAGTCTTTGAACAGATGGAAGGCCATTATGACAAATTCATTACGACTTACATTACCCGATTTGTAAAGAATGATTAATTTAAGGATCCGGTCAGAGACATCACTGACTTTGAAACATATGGAAGGCCATTATGACAAATTCAATACGACTTACATTAACCGATTTCTAAAGAATGATTAATTCAAGGATCCGGTCAGAGACATAATAGAGTTTGAACATATGAAAGGCCATTATGACAAATTCAATACGACTTACCCGACTTTACCCGATTTCTAAAGAATGATTAATTTAAACAACCGGTCAGAGACATCATAGACTTTGAACATATGGAAGGCCATTATGACAAATTCAATACGACTTACATTACCCGATTTCTAAAGAATGATTAATTCAAGGATCCGGTCAGAGACATAATAGAGTTTGAACATATGAAAGGCCAATATGACAAATTCAATACGACTTACCCGACTTTACCCGATTTCTAAAGAATGATTAATTTAAACAACCGGTCAGAGACATCATAGACTTTGAACATATGGAAGGCCATTATGACAAATTCATTACGACTTACATTACCCGATTTGTAAAGAATGATTAATTTAAGGATCCGGTCAGAGACATCACTGACTTTGAAACATATGGAAGGCCATTATGACAAATTCAATACGACTTACATTACCCGATTTCTAAAGAATGATTAATTCAAGGATCCGGTCAGAGACATAATAGAGTTTGAACATATGAAAGGCCATTATGACAAATTCAATACGACTTACCCGACTTTACCCGATTTCTAAAGAATGATTAATTTAAACAACCGGTCAGAGACATCATAGACTTTGAACATATGGAAGGCCATTATGACAAATTCAATACGACTTACATTACCCGATTTCTAAAGAATGATTAATTCAAGGATCCGGTCAGAGACATCATAGAGTTTGAACATATGGAAGGCCAGTATGACAAATTCAATACGACTTACCCGACTTTACCAGATTTCTAAAGAATGATTAATTTAAACAACCGGTCAGAGACATCATAGACTTTGAACAGATGGAAGGCCATTATGACAAATTCATTACGACTTACATTACCCGATTTGTAAAGAATGATTAATTTAAGGATCCGGTCAGAGACATCACTGACTTTGAAACATATGGAAGGCCATTATGACAAATTCAATACGACTTACATTAACCGATTTCTAAAGAATGATTAATTCAAGGATCCGGTCAGAGACATAATAGAGTTTGAACATATGAAAGGCCATTATGACAAATTCAATACGACTTACCCGACTTTATCCGATTTCTAAAGAATGATTAATTTAAACAACCGGTCAGAGACATCATAGACTTTGAACATATGGAAGGCCATTATGACAAATTCATTACGACTTACATTACCCGATTTGTAACGAATGATTAATTCGAAGATCCGATCAGAGACATCACTGACTTTGAAACATATGGAAGGCCATTATGACAAATTCAATACGACTTACATTACCCGATTTCTAAAGAATGATTAATTCAAGGATCCGGTCAGAGACATCATAGAGTTTGAACATATGGAAGGCCAGTATGACAAATTCAATACTATTTACATTACCCGATTTGTAAAGAATGATTAATTTAAGGATCCGGTCAGAGACATCACTGACTTTGAAACATATGGAAGGCCATTATGACAAATTCAATACGACTTACATTACCCGATTTCTAAAGAATGATTAATTCAAGGATCCGGTCAGAGACATAATAGAGTTTGAACATATGAAAGGCCATTATGACAAATTCAATACGACTTACCCGACTTTACCCGATTTCTAAAGAATGATTAATTTAAACAACCGGTCAGAGACATCATAGACTTTGAACATATGGAAGGCCATTATGACAAATTCATTACGACTTACATTACCCGATTTGTAAAGAATGATTAATTTAAGGATCCGGTCAGAGACATCACTGACTTTGAAACATATGGAAGGGCATTATGACAAATTCAATACGACTTACATTACCCGATTTCTAAAGAATGATTAATTCAAGGATCCGGTCAGAGACATAATAGAGTTTGAACATATGAAAGGCCATTATGACAAATTCAATACGACTTACCCGACTTTATCCGATTTCTAAAGAATGATTAATTTAAACAACCGGTCAGAGACATCATAGACTTTGAACATATGGAAGGCCATTATGACAAATTCATTACGACTTACATTACCCGATTTGTAACGAATGATTAATTCGAAGATCCGATCAGAGACATCACTGACTTTGAAACATATGGAAGGCCATTATGACAAATTCAATACGACTTACATTACCCGATTTCTAAAGAATGATTAATTCAAGGATCCGGTCAGAGACATCATAGAGTTTGAACATATGGAAGGCCAGTATGACAAATTCAATACTATTTACATTACCCGATTTGTAAAGAATGATTAATTTAAGGATCCGGTCAGAGACATCACTGACTTTGAAACATATGGAAGGCCATTATGACAAATTCAATACGACTTACATTACCCGATTTCTAAAGAATGATTAATTCAAGGATCCGGTCAGAGACATCATAGAGTTTGAACATATGGAAGGCCAGTATGACAAATTCAATACTATTTACATTACCCGATTTGTAAAGAATGATTAATTTAAGGATCCGGTCAGAGACATCACTGACTTTGAAACATATGGAAGGCCATTATGACAAATTCAATACGACTTACATTACCCGATTTCTAAAGAATGATTAATTCAAGGATCCGGTCAGAGACATAATAGAGTTTGAACATATGAAAGGCCATTATGACAAATTCAATACGACTTACCCGACTTTACCCGATTTCTAAAGAATGATTAATTTAAACAACCGGTCAGAGACATCATAGACTTTGAACATATGGAAGGCCATTATGACAAATTCAATACGACTTACATTACCCGATTTCTAAAGAATGATTAATTCAAGGATCCGGTCAGAGACATAATAGAGTTTGAACATATGAAAGGCCATTATGACAAATTCAATACGACTTACCCGACTTTACCCGATTTCTAAAGAATGATTAATTTAAACAACCGGTCAGAGACATCATAGACTTTGAACATATGGAAGGCCATTATGACAAATTCATTACGACTTACATTACCCGATTTGTAAAGAATGATTAATTTAAGGATCCGGTCAGAGACATCACTGACTTTGAAACATATGGAAGGCCATTATGACAAATTCAATACGACTTACATTACCCGATTTCTAAAGAATGATTAATTCAAGGATCCGGTCAGAGACATAATAGAGTTTGAACATATGAAAGGCCATTATGACAAATTCAATACGACTTACCCGACTTTACCCGATTTCTAAAGAATGATTAATTTAAACAACCGGTCAGAGACATCATAGACTTTGAACATATGGAAGGCCATTATGACAAATTCATTACGACTTACATTACCCGATTTGTAAAGAATGATTAATTTAAGGATCCGGTCAGAGACATCACTGACTTTGAAACATATGGAAGGGCATTATGACAAATTCAATACGACTTACATTACCCGATTTCTAAAGAATGATTAATTCAAGGATCCGGTCAGAGACATAATAGAGTTTGAACATATGAAAGGCCATTATGACAAATTCAATACGACTTACCCGACTTTATCCGATTTCTAAAGAATGATTAATTTAAACAACCGGTCAGAGACATCATAGACTTTGAACATATGGAAGGCCATTATGACAAATTCATTACGACTTACATTACCCGATTTGTAACGAATGATTAATTCGAAGATCCGATCAGAGACATCACTGACTTTGAAACATATGGAAGGCCATTATGACAAATTCAATACGACTTACATTACCCGATTTCTAAAGAATGATTAATTCAAGGATCCGGTCAGAGACATCATAGAGTTTGAACATATGGAAGGCCAGTATGACAAATTCAATACTATTTACATTACCCGATTTGTAAAGAATGATTAATTTAAGGATCCGGTCAGAGACATCACTGACTTTGAAACATATGGAAGGCCATTATGACAAATTCAATACGACTTACATTACCCGATTTCTAAAGAATGATTAATTCAAGGATCCGGTCAGAGACATCATAGAGTTTGAACATATGGAAGGCCAGTATGACAAATTCAATACTATTTACATTACCCGATTTGTAAAGAATGATTAATTTAAGGATCCGGTCAGAGACATCACTGACTTTGAAACATATGGAAGGCCATTATGACAAATTCAATACGACTTACATTACCCGATTTCTAAAGAATGATTAATTCAAGGATCCGGTCAGAGACATAATAGAGTTTGAACATATGAAAGGCCATTATGACAAATTCAATACGACTTACCCGACTTTACCCGATTTCTAAAGAATGATTAATTTAAACAACCGGTCAGAGACATCATAGACTTTGAACATATGGAAGGCCATTATGACAAATTCAATACGACTTACATTACCCGATTTCTAAAGAATGATTAATTCAAGGATCCGGTCAGAGACATAATAGAGTTTGAACATATGAAAGGCCATTATGACAAATTCAATACGACTTACCCGACTTTACCCGATTTCTAAAGAATGATTAATTTAAACAACCGGTCAGAGACATCATAGACTTTGAACATATGGAAGGCCATTATGACAAATTCATTACGACTTACATTACCCGATTTGTAAAGAATGATTAATTTAAGGATCCGGTCAGAGACATCACTGACTTTGAAACATATGGAAGGCCATTATGACAAATTCAATACGACTTACATTACCCGATTTCTAAAGAATGATTAATTCAAGGATCCGGTCAGAGACATAATAGAGTTTGAACATATGAAAGGCCATTATGACAAATTCAATACGACTTACCCGACTTTACCCGATTTCTAAAGAATGATTAATTTAAACAACCGGTCAGAGACATCATAGACTTTGAACATATGGAAGGCCATTATGACAAATTCATTACGACTTACATTACCCGATTTGTAAAGAATGATTAATTTAAGGATCCGGTCAGAGACATCACTGACTTTGAAACATATGGAAGGCCATTATGACAAATTCAATACGACTTACATTACCCGATTTCTAAAGAATGATTAATTCAAGGATCCGGTCAGAGACATAATAGAGTTTGAACATATGAAAGGCCATTATGACAAATTCAATACGACTTACCCGACTTTATCCGATTTCTAAAGAATGATTAATTTAAACAACCGGTCAGAGACATCATAGACTTTGAACATATGGAAGGCCATTATGACAAATTCATTACGACTTACATTACCCGATTTGTAACGAATGATTAATTCGAAGATCCGATCAGAGACATCACTGACTTTGAAACATATGGAAGGCCATTATGACAAATTCAATACGACTTACATTACCCGATTTCTAAAGAATGATTAATTCAAGGATCCGGTCAGAGACATCATAGAGTTTGAACATATGGAAGGCCAGTATGACAAATTCAATACTATTTACATTACCCGATTTGTAAAGAATGATTAATTTAAGGATCCGGTCAGAGACATCACTGACTTTGAAACATATGGAAGGCCATTATGACAAATTCAATACGACTTACATTACCCGATTTCTAAAGAATGATTAATTCAAGGATCCGGTCAGAGACATAATAGAGTTTGAACATATGAAAGGCCATTATGACAAATTCAATACGACTTACCCGACTTTACCCGATTTCTAAAGAATGATTAATTTAAACAACCGGTCAGAGACATCATAGACTTTGAACATATGGAAGGCCATTATGACAAATTCATTACGACTTACATTACCCGATTTGTAAAGAATGATTAATTTAAGGATCCGGTCAGAGACATCACTGACTTTGAAACATATGGAAGGGCATTATGACAAATTCAATACGACTTACATTACCCGATTTCTAAAGAATGATTAATTCAAGGATCCGGTCAGAGACATAATAGAGTTTGAACATATGAAAGGCCATTATGACAAATTCAATACGACTTACCCGACTTTATCCGATTTCTAAAGAATGATTAATTTAAACAACCGTTCAGAGACATCATAGACTTTGAACATATGGAAGGCCATTATGACAAATTCATTACGACTTACATTACCCGATTTGTAACGAATGATTAATTCGAAGATCCGATCAGAGACATCACTGACTTTGAAACATATGGAAGGCCATTATGACAAATTCAATACGACTTACATTACCCGATTTCTAAAGAATGATTAATTCAAGGATCCGGTCAGAGACATCATAGAGTTTGAACATATGGAAGGCCAGTATGACAAATTCAATACTATTTACATTACCCGATTTGTAAAGAATGATTAATTTAAGGATCCGGTCAGAGACATCACTGACTTTGAAACATATGGAAGGCCATTATGACAAATTCAATACGACTTACATTACCCGATTTCTAAAGAATGATTAATTCAAGGATCCGGTCAGAGACATAATAGAGTTTGAACATATGAAAGGCCATTATGACAAATTCAATACGACTTACCCGACTTTACCCGATTTCTAAAGAATGATTAATTTAAACAACCGGTCAGAGACATCATAGACTTTGAACATATGGAAGGCCATTATGACAAATTCAATACGACTTACATTACCCGATTTCTAAAGAATGATTAATTCAAGGATCCGGTCAGAGACATAATAGAGTTTGAACATATGAAAGGCCAATATGACAAATTCAATACGACTTACCCGACTTTACCCGATTTCTAAAGAATGATTAATTTAAACAACCGGTCAGAGACATCATAGACTTTGAACATATGGAAGGCCATTATGACAAATTCATTACGACTTACATTACCCGATTTGTAAAGAATGATTAATTTAAGGATCCGGTCAGAGACATCACTGACTTTGAAACATATGGAAGGCCATTATGACAAATTCAATACGACTTACATTACCCGATTTCTAAAGAATGATTAATTCAAGGATCCGGTCAGAGACATAATAGAGTTTGAACATATGAAAGGCCATTATGACAAATTCAATACGACTTACCCGACTTTACCCGATTTCTAAAGAATGATTAATTTAAACAACCGGTCAGAGACATCATAGACTTTGAACATATGGAAGGCCATTATGACAAATTCAATACGACTTACATTACCCGATTTCTAAAGAATGATTAATTCAAGGATCCGGTCAGAGACATCATAGAGTTTGAACATATGGAAGGCCAGTATGACAAATTCAATACGACTTACCCGACTTTACCAGATTTCTAAAGAATGATTAATTTAAACAACCGGTCAGAGACATCATAGTCTTTGAACAGATGGAAGGCCATTATGACAAATTCATTACGACTTACATTACCCGATTTGTAAAGAATGATTAATTTAAGGATCCGGTCAGAGACATCACTGACTTTGAAACATATGGAAGGCCATTATGACAAATTCAATACGACTTACATTAACCGATTTCTAAAGAATGATTAATTCAAGGATCCGGTCAGAGACATAATAGAGTTTGAACATATGAAAGGCCATTATGACAAATTCAATACGACTTACCCGACTTTACCCGATTTCTAAAGAATGATTAATTTAAACAACCGGTCAGAGACATCATAGACTTTGAACATATGGAAGGCCATTATGACAAATTCAATACGACTTACATTACCCGATTTCTAAAGAATGATTAATTCAAGGATCCGGTCAGAGACATAATAGAGTTTGAACATATGAAAGGCCAATATGACAAATTCAATACGACTTACCCGACTTTACCCGATTTCTAAAGAATGATTAATTTAAACAACCGGTCAGAGACATCATAGACTTTGAACATATGGAAGGCCATTATGACAAATTCATTACGACTTACATTACCCGATTTGTAAAGAATGATTAATTTAAGGATCCGGTCAGAGACATCACTGACTTTGAAACATATGGAAGGCCATTATGACAAATTCAATACGACTTACATTACCCGATTTCTAAAGAATGATTAATTCAAGGATCCGGTCAGAGACATAATAGAGTTTGAACATATGAAAGGCCATTATGACAAATTCAATACGACTTACCCGACTTTACCCGATTTCTAAAGAATGATTAATTTAAACAACCGGTCAGAGACATCATAGACTTTGAACATATGGAAGGCCATTATGACAAATTCAATACGACTTACATTACCCGATTTCTAAAGAATGATTAATTCAAGGATCCGGTCAGAGACATCATAGAGTTTGAACATATGGAAGGCCAGTATGACAAATTCAATACGACTTACCCGACTTTACCAGATTTCTAAAGAATGATTAATTTAAACAACCGGTCAGAGACATCATAGACTTTGAACAGATGGAAGGCCATTATGACAAATTCATTACGACTTACATTACCCGATTTGTAAAGAATGATTAATTTAAGGATCCGGTCAGAGACATCACTGACTTTGAAACATATGGAAGGCCATTATGACAAATTCAATACGACTTACATTAACCGATTTCTAAAGAATGATTAATTCAAGGATCCGGTCAGAGACATAATAGAGTTTGAACATATGAAAGGCCATTATGACAAATTCAATACGACTTACCCGACTTTACCCGATTTCTAAAGAATGATTAATTTAAACAACCGGTCAGAGACATCATAGACTTTGAACATATGGAAGGCCATTATGACAAATTCAATACGACTTACATTACCCGATTTCTAAAGAATGATTAATTCAAGGATCCGGTCAGAGACATAATAGAGTTTGAACATATGGAAGGCCATTATGACAAATTCAATACGACTTACCCGACTTTACCTGATTTCTAAAGAATGATTAATTTAAACAACCGGTCAGAGACATCATAGACTTTGAACATATGGAAGGCCATTATGACAAATTCATTACGACTTACATTACCCGATTTGTAAAGAATGATTAATTTAAGGATCCGGTCAGAGACATCACTGACTTTGAAACATATGGAAGGGCATTATGACAAATTCAATACGACTTACATTACCCGATTTCTAAAGAATGATTAATTCAAGGATCCGGTCAGAGACATAATAGAGTTTGAACATATGAAAGGCCATTATGACAAATTCAATACAACTTACCCGACTTTACCCGATTTCTAAAGAATGATTAATTTAAACAACCGGTCAGAGACATCATAGACTTTGAACATATGGAAGGCCATTATGACAAATTCATTACGACTTACATTACCCGATTTGTAAAGAATGATTAATTTAAGGATCCGGTCAGAGACATCACTGACTTTGAAACATATGGAAGGCCATTATGACAAATTCAATACGACTTACATTACCCGATTTCTAAAGAATGATTAATTCAAGGATCCGGTCAGAGACATCACTGACTTTGGAACATATGGAAGGCCATTATGACAAATTCAATACGACTTACCCGACTTTACCCGATTTCTAAAGAATGATTAATTTAAACAACCGGTCAGAGACATCATAGACTTTGAACATATGGAAGGCCATTATGACAAATTCATTACGACTTACATTACCCGATTTGTAAAGAATGATTAATTTAAGGATCCGGTCAGAGACATCACTGACTTTGAAACATATGGAAGGCCATTATGACAAATTCAATACGACTTACATTACCCGATTTCTAAAGAATGATTAATTCAAGGATCCGGTCAGAGACATAATAGAGTTTGAACATATGAAAGGCCATTATGACAAATTCAATACAACTTACCCGACTTTACCCGATTTCTAAAGAATGATTAATTTAAACAACCGGTCAGAGACATCATAGACTTTGAACATATGGAAGGCCATTATGACAAATTCATTACGACTTACATTACCCGATTTGTAAAGAATGATTAATTTAAGGATCCGGTCAGAGACATCACTGACTTTGAAACATATGGAAGGCCATTATGACAAATTCAATACGACTTACATTACCCGATTTCTAAAGAATGATTAATTCAAGGATCCGGTCAGAGACATCACTGACTTTGGAACATATGGAAGGCCATTATGACAAATTCAATACGACTTACCCGACTTTACCCGATTTCTAAAGAATGATTAATTTAAACAACCGGTCAGAGACATCATAGACTTTGAACATATGGAAGGCCATTATGACAAATTCATTACGACTTACATTACCCGATTTGTAAAGAATGATTAATTTAAGGATCCGGTCAGAGACATCACTGACTTTGAAACATATGGAAGGCCATTATGACAAATTCAATACGACTTACATTACCCGATTTCTAAAGAATGATTAATTCAAGGATCCGGTCAGAGACATCACTGACTTTGGAACATATGGAAGGCCATTATGACAAATTCAATACGACTTACCCGACTTTACCCGATTTCTAAAGAATGATTAATTTAAACAACCGGTCAGAGACATCATAGACTTTGAACATATGGAAGGCCATTATGACAAATTCATTACGACTTACATTACCCGATTTGTAACGAATGATTAATTCGAAGATCCGATCAGAGACATCACTGACTTTGAAACATATGGAAGGCCATTATGACAAATTCAATACGACTTACATTACCCGATTTCTAAAGAATGATTAATTCAAGGATCCGGTCAGAGACATCATAGAGTTTGAACATATGGAAGGCCAGTATGACAAATTCAATACTATTTACATTACCCGATTTGTAAAGAATGATTAATTTAAGGATCCGGTCAGAGACATCACTGACTTTGAAACATATGGAAGGCCATTATGACAAATTCAATACGACTTACATTACCCGATTTCTAAAGAATGATTAATTCAAGGATCCGGTCAGAGACATAATAGAGTTTGAACATATGAAAGGCCATTATGACAAATTCAATACGACTTACCCGACTTTACCCGATTTCTAAAGAATGATTAATTTAAACAACCGGTCAGAGACATCATAGACTTTGAACATATGGAAGGCCATTATGACAAATTCAATACGACTTACATTACCCGATTTCTAAAGAATGATTAATTCAAGGATCCGGTCAGAGACATAATAGAGTTTGAACATATGAAAGGCCAATATGACAAATTCAATACGACTTACCCGACTTTACCCGATTTCTAAAGAATGATTAATTTAAACAACCGGTCAGAGACATCATAGACTTTGAACATATGGAAGGCCATTATGACAAATTCATTACGACTTACATTACCCGATTTGTAAAGAATGATTAATTTAAGGATCCGGTCAGAGACATCACTGACTTTGAAACATATGGAAGGCCATTATGACAAATTCAATACGACTTACATTACCCGATTTCTAAAGAATGATTAATTCAAGGATCCGGTCAGAGACATAATAGAGTTTGAACATATGAAAGGCCATTATGACAAATTCAATACGACTTACCCGACTTTACCCGATTTCTAAAGAATGATTAATTTAAACAACCGGTCAGAGACATCATAGACTTTGAACATATGGAAGGCCATTATGACAAATTCAATACGACTTACATTACCCGATTTCTAAAGAATGATTAATTCAAGGATCCGGTCAGAGACATAATAGAGTTTGAACATATGGAAGGCCAGTATGACAAATTCAATACGACTTACCCGACTTTACCAGATTTCTAAAGAATGATTAATTTAAACAACCGGTCAGAGACATCATAGACTTTGAACAGATGGAAGGCCATTATGACAAATTCATTACGACTTACATTACCCGATTTGTAAAGAATGATTAATTTAAGGATCCGGTCAGAGACATCACTGACTTTGAAACATATGGAAGGCCATTATGACAAATTCAATACGACTTACATTAACCGATTTCTAAAGAATGATTAATTCAAGGATCCGGTCAGAGACATAATAGAGTTTGAACATATGAAAGGCCATTATGACAAATTCAATACGACTTACCCGACTTTACCCGATTTCTAAAGAATGATTAATTTAAACAACCGGTCAGAGACATCATAGACTTTGAACATATGGAAGGCCATTATGACAAATTCAATACGACTTACATTACCCGATTTCTAAAGAATGATTAATTCAAGGATCCGGTCAGAGACATAATAGAGTTTGAACATATGAAAGGCCATTATGACAAATTCAATACGACTTACCCGACTTTACCCGATTTCTAAAGAATGATTAATTTAAACAACCGGTCAGAGACATCATAGACTTTGAACATATGGAAGGCCATTATGACAAATTCAATACGACTTACATTACCCGATTTCTAAAGAATGATTAATTCAAGGATCCGGTCAGAGACATAATAGAGTTTGAACATATGAAAGGCCAATATGACAAATTCAATACGACTTACCCGACTTTACCCGATTTCTAAAGAATGATTAATTTAAACAACCGGTCAGAGACATCATAGACTTTGAACATATGGAAGGCCATTATGACAAATTCATTACGACTTACATTACCCGATTTGTAAAGAATGATTAATTTAAGGATCCGGTCAGAGACATCACTGACTTTGAAACATATGGAAGGCCATTATGACAAATTCAATACGACTTACATTACCCGATTTCTAAAGAATGATTAATTCAAGGATCCGGTCAGAGACATAATAGAGTTTGAACATATGAAAGGCCATTATGACAAATTCAATACGACTTACCCGACTTTACCCGATTTCTAAAGAATGATTAATTTAAACAACCGGTCAGAGACATCATAGACTTTGAACATATGGAAGGCCATTATGACAAATTCAATACGACTTACATTACCCGATTTCTAAAGAATGATTAATTCAAGGATCTGATCAGAGACATCATAGAGTTTGAACATATGGAAGGCCAGTATGACAAATTCAATACGACTTACCCGACTTTACCAGATTTCTAAAGAATGATTAATTTAAACAACCGGTCAGAGACATCATAGTCTTTGAACAGATGGAAGGCCATTATGACAAATTCATTACGACTTACATTACCCGATTTGTAAAGAATGATTAATTTAAGGATCCGGTCAGAGACATCACTGACTTTGAAACATATGGAAGGCCATTATGACAAATTCAATACGACTTACATTAACCGATTTCTAAAGAATGATTAATTCAAGGATCCGGTCAGAGACATAATAGAGTTTGAACATATGAAAGGCCATTATGACAAATTCAATACGACTTACCCGACTTTACCCGATTTCTAAAGAATGATTAATTTAAACAACCGGTCAGAGACATCATAGACTTTGAACATATGGAAGGCCATTATGACAAATTCAATACGACTTACATTACCCGATTTCTAAAGAATGATTAATTCAAGGATCCGGTCAGAGACATAATAGAGTTTGAACATATGAAAGGCCAATATGACAAATTCAATACGACTTACCCGACTTTACCCGATTTCTAAAGAATGATTAATTTAAACAACCGGTCAGAGACATCATAGACTTTGAACATATGGAAGGCCATTATGACAAATTCATTACGACTTACATTACCCGATTTGTAAAGAATGATTAATTTAAGGATCCGGTCAGAGACATCACTGACTTTGAAACATATGGAAGGCCATTATGACAAATTCAATACGACTTACATTACCCGATTTCTAAAGAATGATTAATTCAAGGATCCGGTCAGAGACATAATAGAGTTTGAACATATGAAAGGCCATTATGACAAATTCAATACGACTTACCCGACTTTACCCGATTTCTAAAGAATGATTAATTTAAACAACCGGTCAGAGACATCATAGACTTTGAACATATGGAAGGCCATTATGACAAATTCAATACGACTTACATTACCCGATTTCTAAAGAATGATTAATTCAAGGATCCGGTCAGAGACATCATAGAGTTTGAACATATGGAAGGCCAGTATGACAAATTCAATACGACTTACCCGACTTTACCAGATTTCTAAAGAATGATTAATTTAAACAACCGGTCAGAGACATCATAGACTTTGAACAGATGGAAGGCCATTATGACAAATTCATTACGACTTACATTACCCGATTTGTAAAGAATGATTAATTTAAGGATCCGGTCAGAGACATCACTGACTTTGAAACATATGGAAGGCCATTATGACAAATTCAATACGACTTACATTAACCGATTTCTAAAGAATGATTAATTCAAGGATCCGGTCAGAGACATAATAGAGTTTGAACATATGAAAGGCCATTATGACAAATTCAATACGACTTACCCGACTTTATCCGATTTCTAAAGAATGATTAATTTAAACAACCGGTCAGAGACATCATAGACTTTGAACATATGGAAGGCCATTATGACAAATTCATTACGACTTACATTACCCGATTTGTAACGAATGATTAATTCGAAGATCCGATCAGAGACATCACTGACTTTGAAACATATGGAAGGCCATTATGACAAATTCAATACGACTTACATTACCCGATTTCTAAAGAATGATTAATTCAAGGATCCGGTCAGAGACATCATAGAGTTTGAACATATGGAAGGCCAGTATGACAAATACAATACTATTTACATTACCCGATTTGTAAAGAATGATTAATTTAAGGATCCGGTCAGAGACATCACTGACTTTGAAACATATGGAAGGCCATTATGACAAATTCAATACGACTTACATTACCCGATTTCTAAAGAATGATTAATTCAAGGATCCGGTCAGAGACATAATAGAGTTTGAACATATGAAAGGCCATTATGACAAATTCAATACGACTTACCCGACTTTACCCGATTTCTAAAGAATGATTAATTTAAACAACCGGTCAGAGACATCATAGACTTTGAACATATGGAAGGCCATTATGACAAATTCATTACGACTTACATTACCCGATTTGTAAAGAATGATTAATTTAAGGATCCGGTCAGAGACATCACTGACTTTGAAACATATGGAAGGGCATTATGACAAATTCAATACGACTTACATTACCCGATTTCTAAAGAATGATTAATTCAAGGATCCGGTCAGAGACATAATAGAGTTTGAACATATGAAAGGCCATTATGACAAATTCAATACGACTTACCCGACTTTATCCGATTTCTAAAGAATGATTAATTTAAACAACCGGTCAGAGACATCATAGACTTTGAACATATGGAAGGCCATTATGACAAATTCATTACGACTTACATTACCCGATTTGTAACGAATGATTAATTCGAAGATCCGATCAGAGACATCACTGACTTTGAAACATATGGAAGGCCATTATGACAAATTCAATACGACTTACATTACCCGATTTCTAAAGAATGATTAATTCAAGGATCCGGTCAGAGACATCATAGAGTTTGAACATATGGAAGGCCAGTATGACAAATTCAATACTATTTACATTACCCGATTTGTAAAGAATGATTAATTTAAGGATCCGGTCAGAGACATCACTGACTTTGAAACATATGGAAGGCCATTATGACAAATTCAATACGACTTACATTACCCGATTTCTAAAGAATGATTAATTCAAGGATCCGGTCAGAGACATCATAGAGTTTGAACATATGGAAGGCCAGTATGACAAATTCAATACTATTTACATTACCCGATTTGTAAAGAATGATTAATTTAAGGATCCGGTCAGAGACATCACTGACTTTGAAACATATGGAAGGCCATTATGACAAATTCAATACGACTTACATTACCCGATTTCTAAAGAATGATTAATTCAAGGATCCGGTCAGAGACATAATAGAGTTTGAACATATGAAAGGCCATTATGACAAATTCAATACGACTTACCCGACTTTACCCGATTTCTAAAGAATGATTAATTTAAACAACCGGTCAGAGACATCATAGACTTTGAACATATGGAAGGCCATTATGACAAATTCAATACGACTTACATTACCCGATTTCTAAAGAATGATTAATTCAAGGATCCGGTCAGAGACATAATAGAGTTTGAACATATGAAAGGCCATTATGACAAATTCAATACGACTTACCCGACTTTACCCGATTTCTAAAGAATGATTAATTTAAACAACCGGTCAGAGACATCATAGACTTTGAACATATGGAAGGCCATATGACAAATTCATTACGACTTACATTACCCGATTTGTAAAGAATGATTAATTTAAGGATCCGGTCAGAGACATCACTGACTTTGAAACATATGGAAGGCCATTATGACAAATTCAATACGACTTACATTACCCGATTTCTAAAGAATGATTAATTCAAGGATCCGGTCAGAGACATAATAGAGTTTGAACATATGAAAGGCCATTATGACAAATTCAATACGACTTACCCGACTTTACCCGATTTCTAAAGAATGATTAATTTAAACAACCGGTCCGAGACATCATAGACTTTGAACATATGGAAGGCCATTATGACAAATTCATTACGACTTACATTACCCGATTTGTAAAGAATGATTAATTTAAGGATCCGGTCAGAGACATCACTGACTTTGAAACATATGGAAGGGCATTATGACAAATTCAATACGACTTACATTACCCGATTTCTAAAGAATGATTAATTCAAGGATCCGGTCAGAGACATAATAGAGTTTGAACATATGAAAGGCCATTATGACAAATTCAATACGACTTACCCGACTTTATCCGATTTCTAAAGAATGATTAATTTAAACAACCGGTCAGAGACATCATAGACTTTGAACATATGGAAGGCCATTATGACAAATTCATTACGACTTACATTACCCGATTTGTAACGAATGATTAATTCGAAGATCCGATCAGAGACATCACTGACTTTGAAACATATGGAAGGCCATTATGACAAATTCAATACGACTTACATTACCCGATTTCTAAAGAATGATTAATTCAAGGATCCGGTCAGAGACATCATAGAGTTTGAACATATGGAAGGCCAGTATGACAAATTCAATACTATTTACATTACCCGATTTGTAAAGAATGATTAATTTAAGGATCCGGTCAGAAACATCACTGACTTTGAAACATATGGAAGGCCATTATGACAAATTCAATACGACTTACATTACCCGATTTCTAAAGAATGATTAATTCAAGGATCCGGTCAGAGACATCATAGAGTTTGAACATATGGAAGGCCAGTATGACAAATTCAATACTATTTACATTACCCGATTTGTAAAGAATGATTAATTTAAGGATCCGGTCAGAGACATCACTGACTTTGAAACATATGGAAGGCCATTATGACAAATTCAATACGACTTACATTACCCGATTTCTAAAGAATGATTAATTCAAGGATCCGGTCAGAGACATAATAGAGTTTGAACATATGAAAGGCCATTATGACAAATTCAATACGACTTACCCGACTTTACCCGATTTCTAAAGAATGATTAATTTAAACAACCGGTCAGAGACATCATAGACTTTGAACATATGGAAGGCCATTATGACAAATTCAATACGACTTACATTACCCGATTTCTAAAGAATGATTAATTCAAGGATCCGGTCAGAGACATAATAGAGTTTGAACATATGAAAGGCCATTATGACAAATTCAATACGACTTACCCGACTTTACCCGATTTCTAAAGAATGATTAATTTAAACAACCGGTCAGAGACATCATAGACTTTGAACATATGGAAGGCCATTATGACAAATTCATTACGACTTACATTACCCGATTTGTAAAGAATGATTAATTTAAGGATCCGGTCAGAGACATCACTGACTTTGAAACATATGGAAGGCCATTATGACAAATTCAATACGACTTACATTACCCGATTTCTAAAGAATGATTAATTCAAGGATCCGGTCAGAGACATAATAGAGTTTGAACATATGAAAGGCCATTATGACAAATTCAATACGACTTACCCGACTTTACCCGATTTCTAAAGAATGATTAATTTAAACAACCGGTCAGAGACATCATAGACTTTGAACATATGGAAGGCCATTATGACAAATTCATTACGACTTACATTACCCGATTTGTAAAGAATGATTAATTTAAGGATCCGGTCAGAGACATCACTGACTTTGAAACATATGGAAGGCCATTATGACAAATTCAATACGACTTACATTACCCGATTTCTAAAGAATGATTAATTCAAGGATCCGGTCAGAGACATAATAGAGTTTGAACATATGAAAGGCCATTATGACAAATTCAATACGACTTACCCGACTTTATCCGATTTCTAAAGAATGATTAATTTAAACAACCGGTCAGAGACATCATAGACTTTGAACATATGGAAGGCCATTATGACAAATTCATTACGACTTACATTACCCGATTTGTAACGAATGATTAATTCGAAGATCCGATCAGAGACATCACTGACTTTGAAACATATGGAAGGCCATTATGACAAATTCAATACGACTTACATTACCCGATTTCTAAAGAATGATTAATTCAAGGATCCGGTCAGAGACATCATAGAGTTTGAACATATGGAAGGCCAGTATGACAAATTCAATACTATTTACATTACCCGATTTGTAAAGAATGATTAATTTAAGGATCCGGTCAGAGACATCACTGACTTTGAAACATATGGAAGGCCATTATGACAAATTCAATACGACTTACATTACCCGATTTCTAAAGAATGATTAATTCAAGGATCCGGTCAGAGACATAATAGAGTTTGAACATATGAAAGGCCATTATGACAAATTCAATACGACTTACCCGACTTTACCCGATTTCTAAAGAATGATTAATTTAAACAACCGGTCAGAGACATCATAGACTTTGAACATATGGAAGGCCATTATGACAAATTCATTACGACTTACATTACCCGATTTGTAAAGAATGATTAATTTAAGGATCCGGTCAGAGACATCACTGACTTTGAAACATATGGAAGGGCATTATGACAAATTCAATACGACTTACATTACCCGATTTCTAAAGAATGATTAATTCAAGGATCCGGTCAGAGACATAATAGAGTTTGAACATATGAAAGGCCATTATGACAAATTCAATACGACTTACCCGACTTTATCCGATTTCTAAAGAATGATTAATTTAAACAACCGTTCAGAGACATCATAGACTTTGAACATATGGAAGGCCATTATGACAAATTCATTACGACTTACATTACCCGATTTGTAACGAATGATTAATTCGAAGATCCGATCAGAGACATCACTGACTTTGAAACATATGGAAGGCCATTATGACAAATTCAATACGACTTACATTACCCGATTTCTAAAGAATGATTAATTCAAGGATCCGGTCAGAGACATCATAGAGTTTGAACATATGGAAGGCCAGTATGACAAATTCAATACTATTTACATTACCCGATTTGTAAAGAATGATTAATTTAAGGATCCGGTCAGAGACATCACTGACTTTGAAACATATGGAAGGCCATTATGACAAATTCAATACGACTTACATTACCCGATTTCTAAAGAATGATTAATTCAAGGATCCGGTCAGAGACATAATAGAGTTTGAACATATGAAAGGCCATTATGACAAATTCAATACGACTTACCCGACTTTACCCGATTTCTAAAGAATGATTAATTTAAACAACCGGTCAGAGACATCATAGACTTTGAACATATGGAAGGCCATTATGACAAATTCAATACGACTTACATTACCCGATTTCTAAAGAATGATTAATTCAAGGATCCGGTCAGAGACATAATAGAGTTTGAACATATGAAAGGCCAATATGACAAATTCAATACGACTTACCCGACTTTACCCGATTTCTAAAGAATGATTAATTTAAACAACCGGTCAGAGACATCATAGACTTTGAACATATGGAAGGCCATTATGACAAATTCATTACGACTTACATTACCCGATTTGTAAAGAATGATTAATTTAAGGATCCGGTCAGAGACATCACTGACTTTGAAACATATGGAAGGCCATTATGACAAATTCAATACGACTTACATTACCCGATTTCTAAAGAATGATTAATTCAAGGATCCGGTCAGAGACATAATAGAGTTTGAACATATGAAAGGCCATTATGACAAATTCAATACGACTTACCCGACTTTACCCGATTTCTAAAGAATGATTAATTTAAACAACCGGTCAGAGACATCATAGACTTTGAACATATGGAAGGCCATTATGACAAATTCAATACGACTTACATTACCCGATTTCTAAAGAATGATTAATTCAAGGATCCGGTCAGAGACATCATAGAGTTTGAACATATGGAAGGCCAGTATGACAAATTCAATACGACTTACCCGACTTTACCAGATTTCTAAAGAATGATTAATTTAAACAACCGGTCAGAGACATCATAGACTTTGAACAGATGGAAGGCCATTATGACAAATTCATTACGACTTACATTACCCGATTTGTAAAGAATGATTAATTTAAGGATCCGGTCAGAGACATCACTGACTTTGAAACATATGGAAGGCCATTATGACAAATTCAATACGACTTACATTAACCGATTTCTAAAGAATGATTAATTCAAGGATCCGGTCAGAGACATAATAGAGTTTGAACATATGAAAGGCCATTATGACAAATTCAATACGACTTACCCGACTTTACCCGATTTCTAAAGAATGATTAATTTAAACAACCGGTCAGAGACATCATAGACTTTGAACATATGGAAGGCCATTATGACAAATTCAATACGACTTACATTACCCGATTTCTAAAGAATGATTAATTCAAGGATCCGGTCAGAGACATAATAGAGTTTGAACATATGGAAGGCCATTATGACAAATTCAATACGACTTACCCGACTTTACCTGATTTCTAAAGAATGATTAATTTAAACAACCGGTCAGAGACATCATAGACTTTGAACATATGGAAGGCCATTATGACAAATTCATTACGACTTACATTACCCGATTTGTAAAGAATGATTAATTTAAGGATCCGGTCAGAGACATCACTGACTTTGAAACATATGGAAGGGCATTATGACAAATTCAATACGACTTACATTACCCGATTTCTAAAGAATGATTAATTCAAGGATCCGGTCAGAGACATAATAGAGTTTGAACATATGAAAGGCCATTATGACAAATTCAATACAACTTACCCGACTTTACCCGATTTCTAAAGAATGATTAATTTAAACAACCGGTCAGAGACATCATAGACTTTGAACATATGGAAGGCCATTATGACAAATTCATTACGACTTACATTACCCGATTTGTAAAGAATGATTAATTTAAGGATCCGGTCAGAGACATCACTGACTTTGAAACATATGGAAGGCCATTATGACAAATTCAATACGACTTACATTACCCGATTTCTAAAGAATGATTAATTCAAGGATCCGGTCAGAGACATCACTGACTTTGGAACATATGGAAGGCCATTATGACAAATTCAATACGACTTACCCGACTTTACCCGATTTCTAAAGAATGATTAATTTAAACAACCGGTCAGAGACATCATAGACTTTGAACATATGGAAGGCCATTATGACAAATTCATTACGACTTACATTACCCGATTTGTAAAGAATGATTAATTTAAGGATCCGGTCAGAGACATCACTGACTTTGAAACATATGGAAGGCCATTATGACAAATTCAATACGACTTACATTACCCGATTTCTAAAGAATGATTAATTCAAGGATCCGGTCAGAGACATAATAGAGTTTGAACATATGAAAGGCCATTATGACAAATTCAATACAACTTACCCGACTTTACCCGATTTCTAAAGAATGATTAATTTAAACAACCGGTCAGAGACATCATAGACTTTGAACATATGGAAGGCCATTATGACAAATTCATTACGACTTACATTACCCGATTTGTAAAGAATGATTAATTTAAGGATCCGGTCAGAGACATCACTGACTTTGAAACATATGGAAGGCCATTATGACAAATTCAATACGACTTACATTACCCGATTTCTAAAGAATGATTAATTCAAGGATCCGGTCAGAGACATCACTGACTTTGGAACATATGGAAGGCCATTATGACAAATTCAATACGACTTACCCGACTTTACCCGATTTCTAAAGAATGATTAATTTAAACAACCGGTCAGAGACATCATAGACTTTGAACATATGGAAGGCCATTATGACAAATTCATTACGACTTACATTACCCGATTTGTAAAGAATGATTAATTTAAGGATCCGGTCAGAGACATCACTGACTTTGAAACATATGGAAGGCCATTATGACAAATTCAATACGACTTACATTACCCGATTTCTAAAGAATGATTAATTCAAGGATCCGGTCAGAGACATCACTGACTTTGGAACATATGGAAGGCCATTATGACAAATTCAATACGACTTACCCGACTTTACCCGATTTCTAAAGAATGATTAATTTAAACAACCGGTCAGAGACATCATAGACTTTGAACATATGGAAGGCCATTATGACAAATTCATTACGACTTACATTACCCGATTTGTAACGAATGATTAATTCGAATATCCGATCAGAGACATCACTGACTTTGAAACATATGGAAGCCCATTATGACAAATTCAATACGACTTACATTACCCCATTTCTAAAGAATGATTAATTCAAGTATCCGGTCAGAGACATCATAGACTTTGAACATATGGAAGGCCAGTATGACAAATTCAATACTATTTACATTACCCGATTTGTGAAGAATCATTAATTGAAAGACCCGGGCAGTATGGCAAACCTTCTCAAAGACCTTCTAAACCTCGATACGACAAATTCAGTAATAGGTGTTTGCACATCGAAGCTTGACGTAGAGAAACGAAAGCCAAATAATAATATTCTGAAAATGTTATGAATATCGCTTTCTTAATACAAATTTTATTGCAAAAACATTGACTTGCGTAATCAAAGCTTATATTGTGTATCGATACATTACAATAAACGTTATTTCTAGTGGCCATATGTGTCTGAGTTTTTTATTTTCTTAAACAGTGAAATTATCAACCGGCCTATATATGTGTTTAACATTTATCACAGAAAAAACAGATACTACACTTTGATCCTGTTATTCGCCTTTCTGCGAGGTAAATTCGACACATCGTCTGTTTAATGGTAGGGGGACATATGTGTACGTCTCAGAAAGAAGAAAACTTGTCCAGGCCTCCGTGCATAGCGTCACCTGACGTTGGAATCTTTCGTCCCTATCTCGTTGTTGCAATGAAGGAGATGCTACTGAAAAGTTGAAATTCCATTGCCTAAGCTCACCTTATCGCAGATTCAAGGCAGAATCACGACGGAGAAAAACAGATACTACCCTCTGACAATGCAGAAGTGTCAATCCGTACCTAAATAATCTCTTTCTTTTCACGTATACTATGCTAGTAAAAATAATAACAATGAATATGTGTGGATTATCTCCATATTGTCTGCCAAAACACCTGCTAGGTGGCGATTTGATGTAATGGAATAAGCAGTCACACCCATGAATGATTACACTATAGGTAGTAAGTACCTATAAAATCAACTGTCTATGAGAGACTGGAGGAAGAGTGAGAGCGAGAAGACGCAAGGACGTCCGACTTTCCAATTAGTGGCACTCTCTACTAGACTGATTTGTGTGTATAACTGTACCGTATTTCATATTGTACTTGTTGTGTACATTAAACCATTCTTCTATTTTCCACCTGGTGTTAAGTATTTTTTATTTCCATAGCACAAGATATAACACGATGTTTCAAGACTATAAAAGCACGGCTTAATGAAACATCTTGCACTTTTTTGCTCACTCAGAAACGGGATGATGTGCCTAATCTTCCCGTCTGGAGAGATTTACTAACTCGGCAAACCGACTCGTTAATTTAAAACAAACCACATGGACGTCACACACATACACACACAACGGCTAATTACATAAATGTTTTCTATTCCATTTTTTAGCTACTTTTTTTTTACGTACATAAATATAAATTTTCTTGTTCTTTTTTGTGAACTGTGTTTGTTCTTTATATAAATGTGTGTAAAACTCCTCCACGAGTTGTAATTCATCTCTTTAAAATGTCGAATTGATTTCTTTTGAAAGTTCCCAAACTCATCTGCAACAAGTCATAACTGTTCCCGCTACACAACGCTCGTAATCAACAATAACCTCGTCCATTACAGTCATGTAGCATCCGTTCACTGCAAGCATAAATGGCGCCAACGATCGTAGTACCTTGCCTGATGTAACTGTACTACCTCACCGGAAACAATCATAGTACCTTGTCCGAAACAGTCGTAGTACCTTCTTTGAAACAATCGTTGTACCTTACCTGAAATAATCGTTAACATTGTCGGATTTGTCAGGGTGTCAGCTTACCCGATTACTCCCTAATGGGGTGGGATCCCCTATACCAAATAAAAATGTAATAAAGAAACAAATACAGACAACTGTTTTAGTAATAAAAAGGAATTAGAACTTTATAAAGTCATCTGAACACTATCAGTTACTCTAGTCAAATGAGGACATTTTCAAAGCTAAAGATCATGAAGACAAGCTTAAGAGATTCGCTGTCTGTAGAGAATTTGGAACCATACTGTCGCAGTTAGCTCCTCCTCAGTTTCCTTAATCCTTCAACAGGGGTCTCTATCCCCTGACTATAAATACTGGCTGACCCTTCTCTCTCTCTCTCTCTCTCTCTCTCTCTCTCTCTCTCTCTTTCGACCCAGGCCTTGGGCCGCAACCTCGCGCGGAGGCGAGGTAAAACTTTCTCTTTTTCACTTAGGCCAATATGTGACATCTCACAGATACAGCGTTTCCTATATTCTGGGAACACGCCAAGGACAATACGCGTACGTACGGACACTTAACACACACACATAACTTCTCCATACAAACACTATGTAACTTTTCATGTCTTCGTGTATTAATATGTTTGTTTACCCATAATATATATTTGTTTGCATATATGTATCGGTCTTGTTTGTTTTCTTTGTCTTCTTTGGACTTCATTAAAGTCCAACATTCCTATGTAGCTGGACCGGCCAGCAGGAAATCGTAGCCCAGAGATATCTTCACGTTTCACCCCCAGCGGTCGGCTACAATACCTGTTGCTATCCAATGAAAAGGAATTGTTAGATGAATGCAGAAGCAATTAGTGGCAGATTCAAACAATCATCTTGTGAACACGATTGCTCTTAATATAGTGGATTGCATGCAACATTTTATTCTGTTTTTGAGTGATTTATTAATGTGTAAACCATTTAAAAAATATCAGAAATATCAGCCAATTATGTTTTAAAAAATCAGATTTAATACTGAGTATTTACATTTGATATATATATATATATATATATATATATATATATATATATATATATATCCGAAGCGATGAGAACGAAAGTAATATATAAATTCTAACGTTCACAGCATCAATCCAAAAGAGGGCTCGATACCGATAGTAGAGCGATAATTATTTATTTATTTATTATAATTTTATCATATAGACGATTTTGTCTATATGACAAATAGAATGAATGGTTTTGTCTATATAATAAAATTATAATATATATATATATATATATATATATATATATAAGAATAATTTTCCTAAATTTAATCCATAAGCATTTTTAACCATTCGCCATCACTAAAAAAGATTTTTAACAAAAATAATGATAAGATCAGCTATAGGTGCGTTAATAACATAGACAAATCCATATCACAACATAACAACATTATATTAAACAAATATATTTCCAACAAATGCAACGTAATTTTTTCTAAAAACAAATGCAACTACCGAAGAAATATAATCTGTCCCTTAAACGGGCGATGTATGACTGATAATATTGTATACCGAGCGAGCATACATTCCGGTAACGATGTTAAATTTTATTATGGTACCACTGAAAATCCTTGGAAATTTCATTTCTAACATCAGCAAATTACTTTAGGTAATATAAAATATAAAAACAACACTGATCTCTCCAAATATTTCTGGCAATTAAAGAACAATGGCAACTCACCTTTCATCAAATGGAATATAACAAGACTCAAATCTTATAACAGAAAAGGAAATAAATGTAACTTATGTCTTCTTGAAAAATTGATTATCTTCAAACACTTAAATAACCCTAACTTATTAAACAAGAGAAATGGATTGATGGTTACATGTAAGCATAAAATAAACATCTGCTTAAATGCGTTGATCCAGATTAATTTTTAATATAAATTACGGTTTATTTTAAAGTAAATTGGTGTTTGTTTTGTTTTATTTTTTTAATATATAAAAGTGAAAAAAGAACAAGCAATCTCCCTTTAATAAAAAATTAATATTCACAACTCTAAAATAAAAAAATCTTTTAATTTTTTCATATATATATATATATATATATATATATATATATATATATATATATATATATATATATACACACACAAATCCCGTTACTTTTAAACGCCAAATATAATTTTTTAAATTATAAAAAATTAAGTAAAGTATAATATATAACTTCGCCAACATTGCCATAACCAGATATATATATATATTTTTAATTTAAATTATGTAACGGCCTGTCTATACCTGAAGATTGCGTTGTGCGTGAAACTCCGAGTCGTACTATCAGTAAGGGATAATATGTATATTTATTTATTAATATATATATATATGTGTGTGTGTGTGTGTGTGTGTGTGTGTATGTATGTATGTGTGTGTGTACAATGAACACTGTAATTACTAAGTCATGCACATTTTTTCCACAAAAAATATAACTGTTTTACCCTGTTTTTCCATATATATTTATAAAAAATTTATTTATTTATTATAAAAATTAAATGATAGCATAGTGAGTTTCGATAAAAACAAAATATATAAACAAAAATAAAAAAGAATTCAACTTAAAATAAGAAAATAAGGCGCTATCCGTAAAAAAAACCCTTATCTCTCTCTCTTTCTCTCTCTCTCTCTCTCTCTCTCTCTTTCTCTCTCTCTATGCTTCTCTCAACTAACGAGAAGGCAACCCTCAAATAAAAAGAGGAAGAAGAAAAAACTGAACCCGGTCGAAAAACGCCGGAAGTTTGCGGGAACCGAGCCTACTAATTTATGACTAAAAACTAACAAAAATCAGGGAGGCTATATTTCCGTTATAAGAAAAATGAAAAAGAAAGGAACACCTGAAAATAAAATAATTTTGGCCAATCAAAAAAAATTGACAAAAAGAGACTTTTGATGTTAGCCGAAACTAAGGTTCGCGCCAGAGTCTCGGAGCCTGGTCAAGAGGATATAAGCTGACAGCTCTGATCCAGAAGCAGAAGGGACGGCAAAACCAGCCGTACCCGACGTGTAAAGAAGTAGTTAAGAGATTGTAGAGGACCGAGTGGGTTTGCGTGTTGTATTTATAGTATAGAGAGTATGACCCCTAGTGACAAATTGGGAATTAAGGAGGAGCTAACTCCAGCAAGATCATCTGCTGATATTTCCGCTTTGCTTTAAGCCATAGAAAAACACAGTAGATTGTCACTGACTTATTTCTAATATTACTTCAAAACTACACTACTGGACTTTCTCCAATTTACTACCAATATATGTCATATAAGCGAACGTTTTGCTACACCGAATACCAAAGGACTCACTGTAAAGAAAATAAATATTATTTATTTTATACCCTGGCTTCGTTTTATTTCAAAGTTTCCAGTAAAGAAAATCCTATCACTTAAACACAAAAGCATTGTAGTTGTGGGTGAGCCCCCTTTGTCTCCTGGTAACCAATATTTTAGACGCAGTCTACCAGCGGTCGAAGTACCTTGGCTGAATCAGTCTTAGTACCGGGAATGAAATAATTCTCGTACCAGATTTAAAGCGGTCTACGTTGTGTAAAGAAGAGAATAATCATAGCAAAAGCAAAGTAATAGCCAGTCATTTTAACATAATCAGCAGAAATAATTTCGTTTTCTAACTCCAAAAGCCATCCGCGTAAAATAGACAATTAATATGACGACAAAGCAGACGACGAACTTGCAAGAATTAAGACTTAATTCAACGCTTATTGCAGCTGCCATTACGAAAAATAAATTTTACAACTGTCAAGAATTTCTTTCCTGTGGCAAATTTACTTCAACAAAAAAGACACCATTTAAAAAGAGTTCCGTTTATTTAATTATTTTTTAAAATTAAAAACAGGGAAAAAGCATTAAAATATCTTTCAGACAAAGGTAATTTAAGAATGGAGTCCACACCTGTTACCCAATTACCAGCTCTGACGGCTTTCCAAAGAAAGAATATGACAAATTCTAGTGGCTAAGAAAAAGAAAGATTTGGAAGAAGAAGAAGAAGAAGAAGAAGAAGAAGAAGAAGAAGAAGAAGAAGAAGAAGAAGAAGAAGAAGGAAAGAGAGAGGAGGGAGGGAAGAGAAGAGAAAAGGAAAACAACTGAAGGAATAAAGCGAACGAATGAGAATAAGGCGACAAAGATGAAGAAAAATAAGAAAATCGAGGAAGAATAAGAAAACATAGAGAAGAAGAAAAAAAAGAAAAATACGAAAACGAAGAAGAAAGAAAGACTAGTTAGGACAATAAATAATGACGGGGGAAAAAGCAATGACAAAAAAAAAGTCGTAAATTGATTTGAAGGTTTATGTCCATTTGTAGCAGTTGGGAATTAAAATTTATAAATTATTTGATAAGTGATCCACCACAAATAAAATCGATCAGCCATTTCGGAAGAATGAAAACAAACCAAAGGTTACAATGTGACGTCCATTTGTGACGTTGTGTGTTTATTCAGTGATTCAAGATGATACTGTTTATATTTGCGAGACGGAAAGAAAATAATTTGAAATGAAAAGTCAACCTTTTTAACATTTGGCCTTTTCGCAATGTCCATGATATTATAATGGCAACATGAGAATAAAGATCTTCTTGTCTAAAATGATCGACGGAGAAGAAGCTTTCCGAAAGAAAGCGAGATGATAGAAGGGTATAAAGAGGAGAGTCGAATTAAGTGTAGGAAAAGAGAAAGAGGGAATCAAGAGAGATGGCTGTAGAAACGAACGAAAAAAAAAAGAAGAAGGAAAGGATAAAACGAGAAAGAGATAAAATAAATGTTAAATAGGGAGGGGATGTCTCACAAATAGCAAAGAGATATCGAATGTCAGTGGTGATCTTTACGATTTTAAATATTTATAAATCGATATACAAAATATACACATGGATCAAACTTGAATTAGTTTAACCTATCAAATATTAGGAAACACACATATATATATAATATTATATAGGTATCTATCTATCTGGTGGTATCACCGCTATAACTCTTAGACCAGCTCTGACCAGCTTGGACAAGCTATAACCACCTAAGACCAGCGGCCCGAGTGAAAATACTCGGGTCCCCACGTTTAAAACTGACCTTGTGTCACAACCTAAGTTAGTGGGGGGTTCAAGTAAATATCTCTATATATACATATACATATATATGTGTGTGTGTGTGTACACACACATATATAGGTACCTATATAATATGTGTGTGTGAAATATATATATTAAATATGTTATCATCAAGACATGTCTCATTAAATAATTTAGACAAGTCTTGTCTACTTATTCTTAATAGGATCCTCTCATATGTACAGACAAGTTTGTTAGTATCCGTATTAAAGGAAGAAACGTGGTAACTTTCTTTCTTCCTTCCTTTAATAAGGATACTAAGAAACTTGTCCGTAAATATGAAAGTGTGGCGTACTTCACCACGTTAATTTAACTTAGATTAGGAAACCAAACTGACGTGAAGAAAAAGAGGATAAGCCAAAGACATCATTACACATAAAATTTGTATTTAACAAGATGTACAAACAAGGATGTGAAAGAAAGGCATCCATTGAGTAAAACAAGAGTTGTCTCTCTTTAACTATTATTTGTATTCCAAAGTTCACTGAAAGAAAGAAAGTTTGTGATAGTTTCTGGTAATAAATGTTTTCAACAGTTTTGCTGTGTAAGGAAAAAGATTATGTGAGTATAGGGAATATTCAGCATGTGAGTGGTGGTGTGAGTGAGAAGATTGGCGCATGGTTTCAACTGTCGTGGATTTCTTTGGCAGCTGAGATCTCACTAATTTACTAAGGATTTTCTTTGCTTATATAGTTGATCATCGGCTCCGAAAGCACTGCGCGGGAAGAATCACTCTTCACGTGCAGACAATCTGATTGGTTGGCATTGACCAATCAGCGAGCGAGCTTTGTGTAGAGTCACGAAAAGTTTGTGGGATCCGATTCTCCCAAAAGTGCACAAAATCGACTACATGAAAATATAGCGATTATAAAATTGTCGCATAGCTGCGATGTATAAATTGTCCATTACAGAGTAGTGTTGATTTATTATCCAATGAATGCTTGTTGTTGTATAAGTTGAATTTGTGTATGTATGTATGTATGTATGTGTGTGATGATGATGATCATTACAAAACGATCCTATAAAGAATAAGTAGACAAAATTTGTCTAAATTATTTAATGAGACACACACACACATATATATATATATATAGGGAGTATCAAAAATACTTTTATAAATTTTGAGGGCGGCTTCCTCTGACCAAAAACAAGGACAAAAGTCCATATAAACATATGTCAGCAAATCCTTCGTTTTTGAGTTAAGTTTCAAGAAAGTTTACGATAGATGGCGCTGTGTTGCCATGTAGACTAGGTTACATTTGTCATTCGTGTACATTTGTGGCTAGTCTATATTCAACGTTTAACATGTGTAGTAATGAGTTACCTGGGAAGAGTACTGGTTAACAATGGCAGGATATCCATATCGTGCGAAGGCAGATATGATTTTTACATACAGCCGCGCGAATGGTGATGAACGCGAGGCTGCACGGCTGTATCAGATTGCGTTTCCAGACCTAAGGCAACTGAGTCATCCAACCATTGCGGCCGTTTATCGTCACGTTGCTGGGATAGGATACGTGGGACCACAAACTATGAATCAAGGAAGACCGATTTTACATTTAACAGTGTCTACCGTAAACTTTAAACTTAATAACTCAAAAACGAAGGAATTGCCGACATATGTTTATGTGGATTTTTGTCCCTGTTTCGGTCTGAGGAAACCGCTCACAGTATTTGTAAAAGTATTTTGATACTCCCTGTATATATATATGTGTGTGTGTGTGTGTGTGTGTGTAATATATATATATATATATATATATATATATATATATATATATATTCAACATTAACTACCCGGTCCACCCAACACCAAAGTGCTGTCAACAACCACTATTGTTTCACTTAGATACTTTATGTATATTTTGTAAGTACATTTTTCTTCTCAAAAAATGGAAAAAGGAAGTGACGTTTTACATCCGGGCTTGCCTACAAACAGGATTGTTCATAACCATTTCCGACTCTCACCCGTAGATGTGCAGTTAAAATGCACTGAAACCAAGTTGCATCTTTGTTGTGAGTAAAATGGTTTTGTCTATATGATAAAATTATAATAAATAAATAAATATATATATATATATATATTTATATATATATATATACTTCTCAAAATCACTTGCGGTGAGCAGGAAGTTTCATCAGTGACATCTATTTCTGGCATCACTGCAGGGTTTCGTGTTTCGAAAGTATCAAAGCTTTCTCTCAGGTAATCCAACTAGCAACGATCACCTTCCGGCGAGTTACACAGCCTCTGTTGTATGAATTTGTGATGTTTTTTTATTTGATTATATATATATATATATATATATATATATATATATATATATATAATACAAATAAAATCTATCACTTAGCTGATTGATGTTATATTCAGCACCTCGATTCTTGGTTTTCGTAGACGAACCATTTAACAATTATTCTGTCCACTCGTCAAGAGATTTTTCACAACTCACTGCAGATTTTCTCATTTTCGTTATTTTTATATTAATTTAAAAATTCATATGTGCGCTAGATGTGAAGTTTTTCTCTTTGTGTATGTGTATGTATGTATGTGCATAGGTGTCGAATGTATTGATTAATTCTCCTCGTTGAAATTTCAGAGTGGCATCAAACAGTGTATATATATATATATATATATATTTAAATATGATTCCTTCGCTACATAAGAGTTCTCATGTTTTGTCTGGTCTCTGTAGTTTAATAAAAACCTTAAAAGCTCAGCCCAATCATTAAATAGAAAAACCCTTTATGGAGTCGCCAAAAAAACAAATTCTAATCCATTTCAACACGTTTGTAAAAGAAAATAGCCATTTGAATAAACAAATAAATAAAGAGATTAATAGACAGATAATAATGAAACAGAATCCTCTCGACACTTAACGACCTGCCGCAAGGCCATAAAATGCCTTTTTTGACCAACTAGACAGCGACCGCTACTATCAGACTTGAAATAGGGACCCCAACATAACCTGACATAAACTTTTCGAAGGGGACTGGTCTGTAGATAAAAATTAATTCTTAACTCTTAGACCACCTAACCAATATGGCTGACCCTAGCCGTTTCCATAGTAACTAATGTTGCAAGAGACCATACTTATAAACACGTGCAAACCACAAGATAGCTTATTCCCAAATTCTTCCTTGACGAGGAAGCGTGACCAGACACCTTAACTCAACATAATTTCAAAAATTATATTGAGGGTCTCGGCTCTCGCTTTTGAAACATGAGAACTCTTATGTAGCGAAGGAATCATAGTTTTTAAAAATATTATAATATAAGCTCTACTTCTGTATGGAGCACTGTCTTTTTAAAAATAATAGCAAAAATACTAAGGAACTCCGGATTATTTACCTAACGTGTTCTTTCCTATTTTTCTGCATACCTGCACACACACACATGTATATATATATAGATATATATAGATAGATAGATAGATAGATATAGATTTAATACAAGTAAAAGGTTTGTCATTTAGCTGACTGATGTTACCTTCAGCTTCTCAACTACACAGCTTTCTTGGTAGCCCCTCCGGTAATTACTCCGTCCATTCGTCAGGGGTATCAGCAACTGACTGCTTATACTTCTCGATTTTTATCATATATATATATATATATATATAAACCAAGTTTTGTTAAATGCAGCTGACAAATTTTATCTAATTTTATTTTAGTTTTCCAGTCTTCAAATAAGATGTTTTATATCGGGATTGAAATTGTGGCTAAACTATCGGAAGTTTATGTTTGTTCTGCTCAAGTACCTTATCGTTAGCTAGTGTAACTTCTCTTTCTATAAAAGAGAAATTAGAAATTTTATGCTGCTCGTATTCTTATTATAACCGATATGAATTTTCAAGGTTCTTTCTTAATTTATCATTATATATATATATATATATATATATGTATATGGGGGAATTCTATAAATTCATAAAATCCATAAATTCATAAAATGCTTGAGATTGCCAGAACCCAATCGCCTCAGCTTGGCCAACAGTCTACTCCCCTCCAACCAGCATAAGCTGTCTTGGACCGCAACCTGCCACTCACCTAACAGGAAAATCCACAACCAGATTGACTTCATTCTGGTCCCGTGTCAACAAGGCGAAAAGAAGGACATGCCCTGGCGCAGAGACCAACAGCAGTCATGACCTGGTGATCACAACCTTCAAGATAAAGCGGAAAACTAAGCATTGCCTTAAGCATCCTCCGCTCCCATCCCACATCTGCTTTGACCTTGAGAAGCTAAAGGATCCTGAAGTCGCAGAAGATTTTTCAGGCCCCACAGAAGGCGAAAAGCAGTTTACTAATACTGAACAAAGGGGTAGAAGCGTCAGTAGAGAGCCTGAAACCTGGCAAGTCACCTGGAATGGACAATGTATCATCTGAACTGGTTAAAAATGTAAGTGAAGAAACTGTTAAAAAGCCTAACAGCACTATTCCAGTGGATTTGGGAAGGGTTAGGGTTAGGGTTAAATAACCAAAAGATTAGACTAGTCACTGATGATACACGAACCAAAAATGGTAATCTCAAGCAATGTTAAAATTATGGAACAATAAGCCTGGTCAGCCACCCCAACAAGGGCATGCTTTGTATTATACTCAAACGCCTGAAATCCAAAGCTGAAGAATTACTATCAGAAGAGCAGGCAGGTTTTAGAGCCGGTTGGAACACAGTAGAATATCTCTTTAATCATAAGCTCCTCATTGAGAAACACCGGCAAAACCAGAAGAAACTGTTCAACAATTTCATTAATTTCAAGAAAACATCTGATCGGGTATGGCATGATGGCCTCTGGAACGTCCTCAGAGGATTCAGCATAGAAGAAGGGCTCATACAAGTCATCTACCAGGCCCTCTATGACCTTGCCATCAGCGCAGTTCTCTTGAGTAACCAAGTGTGAGATTTCTTCCAGACTATCGACGTTAGACAGGGATGCCTACTCTCCAACACCTTCAACCTGTTTCTAGAGAGAATTATGCAGGAAATCCTCCACGATCACAGCACTTCTATCTCCATCGGTGGCAGAGTTGTCTGCGACCTGAGTTTAGCCAACGATATTGACCTGATGGTGGTCAGTAACATTGGGCTTCAAAGCCTGAACAACAAACTTGTTGAAAGAGCCGGCGCATATGGAATGGAACTCAACACAGAAATCCAAAGTAACGGTGAATAGTAGAAGCAACTCCAGGACTTTGGTTCACCCACCCTAATCCGCCGATGCAAGGAAAACAAGATCCACTAATTCGTTGAAAAAGAAAGCATATTATGATGAAAAAAATGCCCCAAACATGATAAAAACTAAGATTTATCATCAAAATCTTTGTTATGATTAAGAGGAAAGACCAAAGTATTTTTAGATTATTTAATTACATTTTTAATCCTTTTTAGAATAATCGAAATTTTGGTTAAAAATCTTGTATTTTTTTTGCGTCAGCCAACAGCCAAAGATTAATATAGGAGATTTTAGCGTCTTTTTTTTTTTTTTTTTTTTTTTTTTTTGATTTGAAAATTCTTGCAAAAATGAAATAATTGTCGGATTCTGATAGGGAACCTGGTTTTAAGGTTTTTATAACTTTCAGCAACAACATCATGTAATTTTTCAGCCACAGCAAATGGCTGGTTCCGCACAGACACTTTCTCGGCACCTTCTTCTTTATTCATATTCACTATAATATTTGCCTGAAATAAAGAAAAATTGTTATTACTAAAACCTGCTTAAGTCATTAGGTCTTTAATCAATAAGTCAAAACCAATGACAAACTAATGAATATAGTCTGACAGCACAGAGCCTCATTTATATCGGTCATATAATACTACCAAACAGAAACATAATATCTATCTTAATTTCTGCAAAGAGAAGTTATCATTATTTACATGTGGACTATTGTCCCCATCTTTATTGTTATTATCACAACATTTCGGTTGTTGTGCTCTCCTGCCTTCATCAGGTGATTGTCGATCCAGGTAACCTTCAAGAAAATTCAAATGTAACCCTTTATTTTATCTACAGGAGTAGAGTTCAATGTGTCTCCTTGGACTCAGTGGAAATATGGTAAACAATAATTGAGCAATAGTAAAATAAGAACAAGATGAAAAATCCCTGGACATGGACACACAGTGGAATGAGAACTATCTGCCTCTTAAAAACAACTTATTAGTGTCGAGAGTTCAAGTCTCACTTTTAGGACCTATTCACAAGTGAATGAAATTATTTAAATTTTTCTTTTTTTTTTTTTAGGAAATCTTGGTAAAAATGTTTTTACGTCTGTTGAACCCCACGTAATTTTATGAAAACTTGAGAATAATGAAATTTTACAAGATTTGTATTCATTTTTTAAATTTTAATTAGACTATTTTATAAAGTTTTAAATCTTTTAAAATTCAGTTTCACTGGTGTAAATGTGAGAGAATATTGTGAAATAAAAATTACATTTACTAATCACAGATCGAAAAGCTTATTACAATTTAATGTCACCCAGTATTCTGAAAAGAATTTTGATTTTTTTTTTGTATGTGTATAAACCTGCTAATTTTTTTTAAATATGGAAGTTCATACACAACATTATAAGAAAATAAGAGCGATAATATATATATATACATACATACATATATATACATATACATATATATACATATACATATATATACATATATATATATATATATATATATATATATATATATATATATATATAATGTTAAATATACTTGGTTTGTTACAACTCTGACTTTCCTGCACGAACTGAAAACTGTCCGTTTTAAAATTTAAATATTAATATTTAGGACCTCCTGTTAAGATAGTGGAGAAGTCCATTTACTTATCAAAATATGCATATACACTTGTGTGGTATTTTTTATTATATATATATATATATATATATATATATATATATATATATATAAATAATAAGAAAGAACAGTAAGATTTATATTTCAGTGTTCTTAACAATTATTTCTATTTAAAAAAAACAGTGCTCGATACAGTCGAGCATAATATTATAATCATTTTCTTTTTAAAAAAATATGATTCCAGATGACACAGAAAATTTCTATGTTTCAAAACTGAATCCATTTTATGTTACTTAAGTCAGGTTAAGTTTAGGTGGGGTGGGGGTGCCTGATAACAAACGTATACTTTCGTTGTTCAGTGAGCTGTCTGGGTTTTCAATGAAAAAAAATGAGGAATTTTTACTCATCAGCTTAATTCATATTTTTATTTTCTAAAAGGGACATTTAAGTATGTGTAAGACATATTTTTAGTATTTAAATTTTGTTCTTACATATTTTTTAAACTACATCGAGATTTTCTTAAAGGGATTTAAAAATATGATTAAGTCATATTATATTTATATTTTGATTTATAAAGATCTAATATATTTATTATATTTGCTAACTATATATGGTATTGTAAAATTAAAATATTACAATATAATTACGCATTTATAAACTATTTATGATCAAATAATATATATATAATTATGCAAATTATTTTTATAATTATGTTTTAAGGAAAATATGAGACAATGTCTACAAATAACTGCTATTTCATTTCTTTGATTTAATAACTTTTCATTTTTCAGAAACTTAAGAATATATAACTTTTCATATAGGCGCAAAGGACATAGGCCATTTAAAGATCTACATGTTCTCCTTTTTTATTGGTTTTCATTTTACTATAGGTGTTTTATTTGTTTCTTTTAAATGCCAAAAATATGTGGATAGGAATGTTTGGTTGCGATACTTAATATTATTGAAGGAAGTCAGATGTTGGCTCCATCTTAATTTAAATTCATTTTTAGTACATCCAATATAAAATTTCACAATATTAGGATTTTCAATAAATGAGATAGTGCAAATGGTAAACTACAGATTCTGTGAGACATTTATTATTCAAAGGACAATTTTCAGCATGCCTAGAGTTACATTATTTTTCTTTACTATTGTTTATTCTTATTTCTGGATCACTGGCTTGAGTATTTATTTAAAATTTTATTATTAGGTTTATGTTTATAATTTTTTATAAACTGTAACTTTATTTTAGGGTATTTTTATTAAAAATTTTGCTAAGCTTATTATTTCGAGGAAAATGTTTTTCAATTAAAGCAAGAAATTTATGTCCTAACTTACTACTAACCATTTAGTTGAATGAAGGGGTGTGGGGGGTGGGGGTGTACCAAATGATTTTTCTATTTCTTCTCTGGTTATTTTTATTATTATTTTTATATTTAATGTCAGGGCATTTATAGCCACTATTCTTTAAAACTTTATAATAAAAATTACTGTGTTCATAGAATATTCTTTCATTAGCAGAATTTATACTTATTCTTTTTTAAATAGATGAAGGTATATGCTTTTATTATATTTAGGGTATGATTTGACTTCAGGTATATATATAAAGGATTAGTATTAGGTTTTTTATAAGTTTGGTATATATTATTCATTAAGTCTGAATGTTAGATTTAATAAAAAATATATAGTTTATTAGTAAATATAACAAATATAGTACTTTAGATCTTTATAACAAAAATATAAATAATAATCATATTTTAAAATCCCTTTAAGAAAATCTCAATGTAGTTTAAAAAAAATATGAACATAAATAAAAAATGCCAATTGTAGTGCAGCCCGAAATAAAAAAAAAAACAGACTGTGATGATACATTCACATTAAAGGTCAGTATCAACAGACAGAAATTTCAGACCCCCACCTAATCTTAACCGATTTTCACCTTGCCACATAAAAATATACTTGTATCTTGATTTGTCAAAAAAAGCCAACACCTCCTTAATAAAAAAAATGTTGAATTTTTATTCCTCCGCCAACTTAAACTATATAATACTATTTGGCTTATAAATAGAGTAAACCAATTTTTTTCCAAAGTTATTCAGCGTCACTTGAAAATGGAACTGAACTTCAAATTTTAAGTTTAATTTAAGATTTAGGTTTTGGTTTCGAAACACAATAATTTCTGTGTCGCAATGAATACATATTTTTAAAAGAAATAAAGAAATATACTCTTAAGGTGTGCTATATTTATGGGATAAAGTGCTCAATATCAGAGATAGAGTGTGTGTAAATATAAAATCGAACATTGAAGTCAACACTTAGAGGCGACAGTGTACACAGGCGACTTAGAAAATCAGCATAAAAATTCTTGGGTACCTTAAAGCAGTGTAATGGTTAACAAGCTCATCTTGCTAGAACAATTACAACTGAGACATTCGGAAGAAGCATGGCATGTGGAACTAGAACAATCTACCCCAGTAGACAAAATAAAGGGTTCACTTTGAAATTACCTGAAGAGGGCCAGAGTATAAAACAGCTGAAACTCTGTTCTCTCCTTAATAATGTTTTTTCTCATATTCGCTTTCATTCCTTGTGTCTTAGTGGCTTTATTACCTTGCTTGGAGTGAAATGATTAAAAAAAACATTATGGTAACATTGTGAAGTGCTGCAGCTGAAAAATTCTGCACTGGTCAATTATAGCATCACAATAGTTTTTCTTTGCTTAATTATATATATATATATATATATATATATATATATATATATATATATATATAGCTTGATGTGCAATACCATTTAGCTACAGAGGAAGCATCTGGTTAGCAAGGTTAAATTTAAGTAAATGCTCTGTTTATAATAAACAGTATTAACAACATTTACCAGCCTGAATGTCCGAGAAATTTCATAGAAAATATGTCTTCTGAATCGAACCTGTATCAGGCTGGTATGATGTTGTTAATACTGTTTATTATAAACAGAGCATTTACTTAAATATTTGTATCTAAAAAAATAATGTATAAACAGAAAATATATTAAAATAATTGTCAGACTTAGTCCATTTCATAATACATGATGTCATTTGTTTACATTAAGATATGCTTCAATCAGATATGAGCATTCGAGAGAAATCATAGGAAATTTGTATTTTAAAAACAGTAATTTGACCTTGCTAACCAGACACTTTCTCTGTAGCTAAATGGTTTAGCACATCAGGCTATACAACAGTTCCGTGTAAAATATATATATATATATATATATATAGAAAGAGAGAGAGAGATAGATAGATAGATAGATAGAAGGTATAACATTTTTATTTTAATTCATGAGAACTATATACTGAAAACTGTAATTCTTAAGTTGAACTTTATACCCAGACCAATTTGGTAGTTATATGCTGTCTTGTATCAGAAACAATGTCCTTCACCATAAGTACAAATTTGGTTATTTTTGTCATTTATCCAAAATTATACCCCCAGCCAGAAAGGTGACTTTACTGACATTAGAGTGGACACACATTCTGATACATCATAAAATTGTGACACCCCTCAGATGCTGCTAAAAGAGACTTTGCACTCAATATTCATCAGAGATGCCAATTGAATTAACAGATTAATCCAAGAGATAACCTCCTAGCTGCCAGGTGCAGAGCTGTGCCTTCTGATACCCCCCCCCCGATTTGCCAACATATGGTCAACCTATATGTGCCAAGAATGTGCACACGTGGGACAAACCAGATAACAGGTTTAATACCTGAGAGAGAAGAGAGTCTTACGTCACCAGAAGAAAATATAAGGAATTAAGATCGATTTAAATCTTAAGAGACCAGTTACTAAAGTTTCAGCATTACTAATTCTTGAGCCCAAAATGTTGGTAATGAGAACATTTTTGTAACTGGCCTCTTTAGTTTGAAATTGATCTTAATTCTTCATATTTAAGATTTTTCTTTTTTAGTTTGCAAAATCGTTTAAAAAGGATGACTAGTCTACACTATTATTATTGAGCATATACATGTATATATATATATACATATATATATATATATATACACACACACACACACATACATATATATATACACACACACATATATACACACACACATATATATACACACACACATATATATATATATATATGGTGAACTCTCGTTTCGTATTTGACGTCTGAGGGTCAAGCAGCTCAGTTCCTAGGAACCGACAGCCGAGACACCAGCACATATGATTTGATTATAGTGGAGAAGGCTTCGTCTGGAACCATCCACACATTTTGAATGGCCGAATACAGAAACCTGGTGCACTACATGCCACAAGTACCCAAACGACCCTCGGCAGGTTTTGAATTCAGAGTTGTCCTTCTAGACCAGTTGCCATCCAAGGCTATAGAACCCAGTATGTCTTGCTATTTACCCATAGCTGGAGGGAGAAGAAGAGGAATAATACCTTTCCCAAGGGGATTACCATGTAAGTGAATGTAATGGATTTGACTGGAATTCAAACTCGGCTCTCCAATTCCTCAATCCGAGCCGCTATCCACTACTCCACCATGCCTCCCTATATATATATATATATATATTATATTACATTACAATGAATCATTCATGCAATGATATAAAATGGCGAAATCCCTTCACTAACAAAATTTTTAAGATGCATTAACCTACTAATCACTCGGTGAATGTTATGATCCTTGTTTTTTTAAATTATAAGCTGTATAAGGTCTTTCTTAAATATGCAAGTACTTTCGACTGTACATTCAGTCATCTTCAGGCATGGAAATTGTTTTATTTTTTGGTAAAATTTCAAGTAACATCAGAGATGAAAAAATATATTTAAAATTTTTAAAATTTAAGTGAGTGCGTTTTTTTACTAATAAAAAAAAAAATTCAACCTTAGTGTCGCGACTGCATGCTCCAAAAGTTTGTATCTATTAACAATAACACATTTAAAAAAAACATTTTGATTCGCATTATATTTTTTCGGCGCTAATGCTACCTGAATGATTTATTGTAATGTAATATAAATTGAACTGAACTTCATATTTTATATATATATATATATATATATATATATATATATATATATATATATATATATATATATATATATATGCGTGTGTAAGATGGTAACTCTAAACACAAGCTAGTAGGTATTCAGTATTTAATATTCTAAAGATGAAGTGAATAATGAATAACCATGAAATATCTGTCTATATTTCTGAGATGAAGTATTGTAATTATTTACACTATTTACATTGTTCATATTGTTGTCCTCATCTTTGCTGCCATATTCACAATGTTTCAGTCATTGTACTAAAGGTCAAGTCACTGGATTACTTCATCCAACCGTTTTATAAAAAGCCTGGCCACAGCAGAAGTGAACAAATAACTTGGAGAATTGAGTTAAAGGGAAATAACTGAAACTGAGATATCCAGAAGAGGCATGGCACATGGAACTAGAACAATCTACACCAGTAGACGAAATAAAGGGTTTACTTTGAAATTACCTGAAAAGGGCCAGAGTGTAAAACAGCTGAAACATTGTGAATATGGCAACAAAGACGAGGACAACAGTCCGAACATTATAAATTATGTAAATAATAGTGAAATATTAAAAAACAACTTCTTGTTCATCAAATATTAGCTACAAGCAGGTTTTTCTAAATTATTTTTTTTTTCCTTTATTTTAAAATTATCTGACAAAGAAGTTACGTGTATGAGGTTGTTATAAAATAACACAATCTCTGGGCTTTGTGTATTTTTTAAAGCTGCCCTTTAAGATGAATTAAAAATGAAAACATTTCAAAAGAAAACATGTGAAAAGTTCAGCAAAACCTCCTTAGAGAAGAGCGCATCTCAAGAAAGATAACTGAGGAAGACTTTACAAGCAAACTGACAACTTGTCATTTTATTGAAGATAATTGCTTTGCAAAGAAATGAATGAAAATGATGAAATGAGTGAAAGAATGACATTGATGTGAACTTGATGAAAAAATAAACAAAGGAAATGATTCAGTGAAACGAAAAAAAAAGGGGGGGGACTGTCTCTGCTGGGGTAAGGAAAAAGGAGACAAAAAATATATTAAAAAAAAAAGTAGGTAAAGAGATAAAAAGAGATCCCCCTCCACCAGAAAATTGGAGGGTGGGTACTTATCTCTAATAGGTATGTAAAAAAAAAAAAAAAAATTCAGGAATACTTAATCGAAAGCAACAACATAGTCCTGATGCGTTGTGACAGGTACTAATTAAATGCAAAAACGAATCAGATTCAAGAGTCAGCACGAAACAGCCAAATATGTTAAACGTTCAACAAAAAGAAAATGAAAAAAAATATATTATTAACTTTCTCTCGTCTGTAAAATGCTTGGTGTTGTAAGATTTCCAACTGGTGTTGTTGATAAAGTGATGGACGTAGCAATTTCTGGCAGAGCAGTTGCTATAGTAGCAGGAATTGTAGCCACACCATCCACCACTGGTGTAGATATGGATACATTTGGTGTGGGAGCGGCTACAGGAGTCCCAGGTGCAGATGAAGAGGGCGTTGTTGTTCCCAAAGATGGAGGGGCAACGACATCATCAGATTCTTCCATTTTCAAGATTTCATTTTTGTATTTTTGTATCACTTCCTTGCTCTGTTTTAGACGTTCATTCAACTCGGCAATTTCGTAGCGGATTTTGTTTTTGGCATTGAGGATATTACTTACAGTTTTCTCACGCTTTTCTTCAACTGCAAAGAACAAAAAAATACAAATGGAATCTAAGCTTTCTTTCAATGCAAAATGGATTCAAATTTTTTTTCTTTCAATGTAGAATTGTTTTAGGCACAATCAGCTCTTTGATTAAGCCAAATTGTTTGAATAAAAATTAAAAAGAAACTTTGCAACAATAACAAAGGGTGATATAGTTAAATGGCAATATTATATTTGCTGTGATGTCTTGAAACATTTTTTTTTTTTTTTTTACACAAAATTTTCTACTTTTGTCTACTGAATAATTTCAAAATATATGAAAGGAAAATAACTCCAGAAAAAATATTCATAATTAATCTTCGGTTGTTAAAATTAAGAAATGGAATGTTTGAATACATACCGACATCATCCTCAAAACATTATATCAACAAAATTAGCTCCACGTTTCTTGTTAATTAAATACTGATTACCTTGAAGTATGTTTATATTATGGGAGATATTTATCCATTGAATAAAAAGAATTTCCTTTGCATAAACTGTTTCCTATTTTATCTCCTAAATACGAATTCTATTTAAGGTCTCAAACTTTACAAATGCGTTTCAGTTCTTGACGCATGAAAATTCATAAAACGAAATATGCCTTACAATTTTCCTTACATGATTTAGAAAATAAACACATAAATAAATGGTAGAATAGATAATTGTTATTATTTAATTATAATGGAAATCTATTATACATTAACACTTTCACTGCTGCGTTGCAATAGCATTGTTGCCGGCTATACTGGCCCATTTTGAGAAAAAAAATGGGAAAATATTATTGACTGGAAATAAATGATTATAATAATACTGACAGTAATTTCTCATGGGTGCTACTGTTTTGGGTTTGATCAGATCCTCTGCAGTACAAACCGTTTTGGGTTTGATCAAATCTTCTGCAGTACAAACTAAGCTAAACAATACTCTCAACATAAAATATAATAAAAAATACTTCAGAAAACAGATTGTGCTGTATATGATAATAAGTCATTACTGGTTTGGAAATAGAACACAGTCGTATTTATTCTATCTGCTTTTTCTTTATAACAGCAGAGAAAATTTGTCTTAATTTTTGGGATGAGGAGACTTGTTTGTTTAACAGCATATCAACTCCTCATGGGCCATTTAATGCCAAAATTTAATTTTCTTGGCAGCTTTGAAGTAATAAAAATATGATACATGTTATTCTGCTTTCACAGTTGAATACATGGTAAATGATACTCAGCTTTTGTGCATATATATGTTTGTGTAGACATAAGTACAAAAGGCGGTGATGTGTGTGTTTTACGTTTTATTTTGGTTTAGGATATTATATGGATTAATGTCGTGAAAGGGTTCTTTCATGTTGGTTGTGGTTGATTTCCTTTAGTGGCAAATCAACATCTCTATGGGTTATTTAATGCCAAAATCTAAATTTTTTTAACATAATTTTATATTTTGAATGCAATTGCATGCTTTCAACTACAGATAAAAACTATTGTTCGTAATTCTACTATAAAATGTATCGCTGGTCATTTTGCTATAAATTGTTGGTGATTTTACTATAAATATGTATTTTTATACTTTCATAGTGTTTTGCTTTTGTTTGGGGGGGAGGGGTTCACTATTTGTCCAAAGCTGGAATCCTAACAGGTGCTACCACATTGAGGTCAAAGTGGACTTAGGAACAACAGCAACTCAAAACCTCCAATCTCCCAATCAAAGGCCTTGCTGCCAGATGTAGTTTATCGTCAAACCCAGGACTGGAATGAGGAGTTGTCATTATTTACACTATTTACATGCAGACTATTATCCTTATCTTTGTTATTGCTATCACAACATTTCAGCCATTTAGATATCCCTAGAAGTGGGACTTGAAATTGGTTCCAGCAAACATGAGAAAGCTAGAGTTAACCAAAAACAGTTCCATAAATAGAGACAATTCTTGAAACGAATGTAGTAACATTCGAAAGTACTCAGAGGAAAAAAAAATAATATAAAATAAATATAAATATGAACTTTGGCAAATTTATTGATAAAATTAAACAAATAATTTTTAAATTAAAAAAATTTGATAGACAAATTTGCTTATATTATTCAACCAAACATGTTTGAAAGATGATATATATTATATATATATATATATATATAGATAGGGTGCGATGGATAAGTTGTCGTCTAAATTATGCAAAAAAAAAAAATAAATAAATAATGCTGACATCTCGTTTTAAAAAGATATATTTACCAAAATGACACAAAAATATCTTGAAATAATAAAGAGTAAATTTATTCAATAAAATCACCATTGACTTCAAATATGGCCTCCCGACAACTTCAAAATCTCCTGCATCTCTTCTGGTTAGTCTCCTTGTTTAATTTGGTGAATACTGTCATAATCCTTGCCTTCAGTTCATCTTTGGTGTTACAAGGAGTTTTGTTTGTTTGTCACTCAACTATGCCCCACACATAAAAATCAAGTGGGGTTTCAGTCTGGGGAGTTAGGTGGCCAGAATTAAGGGGTGATATGGTTAAAGAAATTGTCTGTCAGCCCGGACTGGGTTCTTGCGCTTGTGTGGTAGAATGCAGAGTCCTATTGCCAGACATAGGGTCTTTAAGCAGCACAGCATGCCGTTTCCAAATTTCTGAAGTGCGTCATGGTGCTCTTTTTTCTCACAGATGTGGTGCCGAACTGAACCTATTATAGTGTGCAATCAACAGAATCAAAAACAAACGTGCATGAACAAAATTAAAAATAAAAAATGGCTAGAATTTACGCATTGCACCATATATATATATATATATATATATATATATGGAGAAATATAGTCTTAAAGTGTGTTATATTTATGGGATAAAGTGCTCAATATCAGAGATAGAGCGTGTGTAAATATAAAAGTGAACATAGAAGTCAACACTTAGAGGCGACAGTCTGTTTCATGCTAGATGCAATCGTCGGGCCACTGATATATATATATATATATATATAATGCCAACAGAATAGGCATTATTCTGTAGTGACATAAGTATGTTCACAGCAGTGGAAGCGTTAAGTATGTTTAGTAGCTATTTTAATATTTTATTACTTTCACTTTATACTATTATGACTTATAAGGAATTTATTAGTCAAACTAAAAAAAGTAAATTAGGTGAGGAAGACAACAAGCAAGAAAGTCTCACAGTCTGTTTCATGGCGATAAGTTCCCATCATGATTGGTCGTACATTTGTTAACATTTGTTGCATGACTTGTGTTGGGTCCTGGAACATCTGAAATGGAGGCAAAAAGAAATCCTGATTAAAATAATATCTTGGTGCGTTTTTTGCCATTTTATTTTTTTGCTCTGACTTTACAGAAGCAATTCATTGAATGACAACTTACATTTCTGTACACTTGATCGCTACAGATTTATTGATCAACCCACACATTTGCAGCTGAATACTTTGTTCTAAAAGAAGCATACAATGGGGTGCTGAAAAGTTCTTAATTTGACCAAGACCTTCTCCCAAAAATGTCTAATGTTCAGTTATTTGCAATAAGAGATGAATGTATTGCATGAGTTTTTAAACAAACAAATTTTTGCTTCCTTTTTTGGAGTTTTGATGAAATCATTTGTGAAAAAAAACAGATCATATGTGCCACATTTAGAGCTGCATAAAGGTTGGAAAAATTTGATTTTTGTTTTTTTTTCTTTCTGTAAAGATGTACCTGGGAAGTGGGCAGAAACTTCACCTGACCTCAGTCATGCCAGTAATCTTACATGCACCATAAAGAAGCATATTGAAAATGTCCCATTGTACTTGCTTAAAAGACATCAATATTCATGGCAGTATTTGATTGATAAACTTTGGGACAAGTTAAAAGATGAACAATAAATGTCCCCAAATCTTCCCTCATTGTTAAAAATTACATTTGATTTTTTGAAGGCTTCTGATGAGAAACCGATGAAAAAGAAAAAATTAAAATTACATTAGTTTGGTGTTGCTTGCAAAAGAGACACTTTATCATATCAGTCCAATTATATATATATTTGTTCCTAATAGGCATTATGTGAAATGAAAAATAAAAAAATATTTTTAAAAAATACCTGGATATATATATATCCAGGTATGAGATAAGAACAAATGGAGTATAATTGCACTGTCTGTAAGGGTTCAATACAGAGTAGAGTTTAATATTATTTATTATAGTAGATTAAGAAAAGACGAAATAACAACAAATCAGAATGAAAAAGAGGCTTGTGGGTTTACCTTGATAAACCAATTATGTGTCAGGTATGCTAAATTCAAAATTAACCTAGAAAAATGGGTTATTTTGATCATGGTAAAATGTGGTCTTCTTGTCTGCCACTTATGATCTTGTCTAGGATTCTATTTCAGACCACATTCATCTTCTCTTCTCTTTTGAAAAAAAGAGCAGGGTATTCTGCTTTTGAAATTTAAAAATAATTATTTATTCCCCAGTCATTTACCATTGCCTGAAGAGGTACAACTTTAGTGCCGAAACACAAAAGCCATTGGGTAGCAATTTTTAACATGTTTTTGTTTTAATCTACTATAATAAATTATATATATATATATATATATATATATATATATATATATAACTTTAAAAATCAGAAGGTCAGTTGAATCTACTACCTTGGTTTCAACCTTACAATATCCACGGGCAATTTTTTATCAAATGACTGCACAATATTTTTTTTATTTAAAAAAAAAAAAAAAAAAAACAAAGAACGCTACATTATTATTTTCAAAAATAAACAAATAAACAAACACACGATGATCAAACTCATGACATTGGGTGTAATAGAAAGAGAGGAGAAGAATGTGAAGAAGGAAGGAAAAGAAAGAGAAGAGAAGAAAAGGAAGCGCATCATAAATGTATTAAAGGAAGAAGGGGGAAGAGAAAAAAAAGCAAGTATATTGTAAATGTATCAGTGGGGGTTTAAATTACTTTTTTTTATCCAGCCTCATACACACTTAAGAAAAATTTTCTGAAATTTGGGCAAGGACTTAAAACTTCAGATTTTTGGATCTGGAAATGTCATAATCACTAATTTTTCATGTTGGCAAATACTGTAGAGATTGTTGTACTGTTTTGCCTTTTTTAAAACTTTCCACCTTACGAACAGATCCCTGTTGTTTTTTCCTTTTAAATTCCACACATGATTAACAAGTTTGGTGGAGTACCTAAGATTTGCTAGCTTAAACAATGACCTATGGTTGCACCATCTACATTTAAAAGTACCTTCCGTGCACCTTATGTACGTTTTATTTTGGCCATTAATATCTGTTACTTCTGCTTTATAAGCTCCATCCACACACAACACCTAAGGTAAATATACAACTAAATTTTTTTATATATTTTGACAATATCATATAGCCTTATCAGAAAAAGGAATTAATTTCACAAGAACAAAATACACATTAGCAAGACAAAACATGATCCACATTAAGTGTCAGAAAGCTTAACTTTCACTGTATCATTATAGAAATGAAATTTTGAACTAATTTCAATGCACTTTTATTTATTTTTCATAGTTTGCATAGAGTTGCAGTACCAGTTTCTTCCTCTCACTTGTGAAACTTCCTTCCAGCTTCTTGCTTTCCAGTCAACTTTGATCTTCAAAAATTTACAAGCGATGTCCATATAAATAGTCCAGTTATGTGTATTAATGGTAGAGGGATTCACAGATCGGCAATTTCAATGCATCCTCGTCTGCATAAATTATATTTCTCTCTTTTCCTTTTATCAAAACGCCATTTTTCAGGGCAGCACACAACAAAATGTATTGATTGTGTTGTATGATTTTAAGTCCTTTTTTTATGCCCATATATTCTTTTCCTTAAAAAAATCTCAGCATGTTTCATCAATGTACAATGGGGGATTATTGTTTACATTCTATTTTGTCGACTCCTGCTTCTGATGTAAAATTACACATCTATACATGCAGACACAGATTATGTATATGGATTGATTGATTTTTACGGCTTATCAACCTTTTGCAGGTTATTTAAAGCCAGAAAATATTTTAGATTGAAGAATATTTTAGAGATAATAATGGTTTACTGATACAAGTCCTACTAATTAACCCATAGCTGAAGGGAGAAGCGGTGGATTCATAACTTTCCCAAGGATATTTGAGAATAAATGAATATAAGAAATGCAACAAGGATTTGAACTCTGCTCTCTGATTTCAAATTTCATGCTGTTATCTATTACACCCTTAGAGCACCTGGTATTCCCAAGCAGTCACCCAGCTAGGTACTGACCAGACTTGACATTGCTTAACTTCAGTAATTGTACAAGAACCACTGTTTTGATATGACATGGCCCATTACACCACTTACACAACTAAGCTCACAACACCTGGTATTCCAAAGTTGTCACCAATCTAGATACTGACCAGGCTCAATGTTGCTTAACTTCAGTGATCATACAAGTTTCAACGTGATATGTCTAAAGGCCTATAAACCTGGAGTGTGTGTGTGTGTATATATGTGTATATATATATATATATATCCGATACGATGAGAACGAAAGTAATATATATATATCCAACATAATTATTAACTAAGCTTAGGTCAGAGAATCAAACTGACTTGATTAACAGTGTGGGGAGACAAGATTATTAACCACTGCTCCAAGGCAGTTATATATATCAATATTCAGGGTCAGGCCTTTTATCTATTGATCTTGTCATTGATTATCTGGGCTGTCAGATTAGGGCCGGGGTGTGACAGAAGTAAAACAAAAAGTAAGAGTAAATAAGCAATTTTCTTTTTTCACAAATATTATAACAAAATTACAGCTATATCTATTACAAGTTGTGACAAAGCAAATGATTTTCAACAGCTGGAGGTTTACAATGGATACTGAAAGGCAGGCTCACCAATTCATCATAAAATTCAGACACCAAAGACTTTTTTCCCAACATTATGTCCGTTTCACTTTGAAAGAGCTTCAGCAAATGGTAAAGTGTCACCTGAAATGAAATAACAAAAAAATCAACTTTAGCAAGCAAAAAAAATGGTGGGTTGGGGTCTGCATTATTATAAAAGTGTTTCTAAATCATTTCTTAAACAATTTTTTCTTTTTACATTTGCCTCATTTTGAGAGTATGTCTTATAAAATTAAGAATACTTTATCCGACTGGGATATTCTTGCATTCTAATCAGGGTGCTGAAAAATTGTTGGCTTGACCCAGTTTCCAAAAATCACTATTCTGTGATTTGGACCATGATGAGTATTTGGTGATTTTTTCAGGCTGGAACTCAAACAGAAATGTCAAAATAATTTCTTACTGGACGCTCGTTGGTGTCATTAAAATAAATTTTGATGACAACTTCAAATTCTCCCCATCCAGTTTCTGTCACTTCATACGGTGGTTTTGTCACAACTGAAAAAGATATAAACAAAGATAATAGCAAAACTGTTTATTAAAATGTTGGGTTTAAGATTTGTTATTAAACACTTACATTATAATTTTATCTTACATTTTAATTAATAGCAATTATAATAAGAATTAATTTTAAATAATTTACCCCAGATTGATGTTGGACGTTAGCAACAAGATGATGCACATATTAATCACAATAAGGATAAAGTTATACATCTGTTCAATTTCTGAGATAAAATTGATGAAGCATAATTTTTTTAAAACAAAGTAGGAAATAGTATATTTTTTATTTTTAATCGGTATCACCCTATGCAAGGCAGTAAAGCCACTAAGACACAAGGGGTTACTGGGTCTGGAAGAATTAGGAACAGAAACATTAATAATGAGCAGGAAGAGGAAAGAGTAATCAGGAGGACAGTAGATAACGATTGATATTGCATTTAAATTTTTGCAGATTAAAGATGGCTGGAAAGCATCGGTCCAGAAGGGAGTTCCACAAGCGAGAAGTGTAAGAAAAGAAACTGTTAGCATAGAATTTATGGCTACATCTGCAGCTCAGAAGTAAATTGATGAGATTTGGTTATTTTTCTTACCTCTGTTTTGGTTGGGATAACTTTCATGTAACTTAAAATGGACCTTCTTTACATAACTTGACATGTCCTGCAATGACCAAAAACACTTTGTCAGAGAAATAATGTTTAACAAAATATTTTTGACATATTTTATGAGAAGGTTATCTTTATGACAAATCAAAAAGAAATTATTTCTTTATTTGTTTAGTGTTTTTTTCCCTATTAAAATTAAAAAAAAAAAAACACTGCCCTGTCTGAAACTAATACAGTGCGAGTTGGACATTTTCGGCTAAAAGAAATTTGATATCAAAACAATTATTAATCTAAGAAAAGAATTTTCAGACACATCTGTCTTCTAAACTACCCTATTGACAGGGACATAGAATATCCCTTTGCTGAAGTGTAAGACTCTTGCTCCCCAAAGAGGATTACCTTGTGAAGCCTGAGGATAGGACTGCAGCAGCTGATTGGTTAATGAGCATGCAGATTGAGTAGATAAATATTTATAAAAAATCCCCCACCTCAAAAACTTAACCAAATTAAAAACTTCAAATAAATACTATATTATGGCCTATAAGATCATCCACGAGAAACTCTTGTCAAAAAGAATTAATGTCTTTATTAAATTCTTCAGAAGTTTAAATCACTTTAGTTTGGTGGTCATACTTGATTACAACCTGTTTTTTCTCCCTCACAATCACTGCTAAAGAAACATTTACCATAACATTGTTATAGCAAGAGTTACCTTTCCCTTGTTTGCAAAAATATTTTTAAAATGTTATTTCCATTTAATTCTAAAATTTAAAAATGTTTGTTTATATTTAAATTCTATTTTCTAAATTAGAAAAAATAAAATAAAATTTATTTTATTTTTTTAACCATACAAAACATTAAAAATATTTATGGAACTATTTTTGATGGTAATTAATATAGAAAGGCAAATATTAAAACTATTTATTCATTATGATAATTGTCCTGTAAGACTTGTATATTTAGTTCTTGATTTTTTTTAAAAAGACCTTATTAAATAACCAAGCAAGTATAGGCATACCATTAAAGCAACCAACATAACTAATCTGTCAATTAAAATACCATCAATGCAAAATACTATTGAAAATCCGGGACTGAACCAGGGACATTTAAGCTTGCATTTTAATTCAGTTCCAATTAAGCTAATTTGGCTGATAAATATCAGTTTGAATATATCTTTTTGTCAATGTACAACAAAAAAAATTTGCTTACTTTGCTGAATACCAAATTTGTTTTGTTCTGAAGACTGAAAAAACATTCCTTTCTCTATTTCAATTAAAATAAAATAAAACTGCACAAGAAAATAAGTCATTTCTCTAATGATTGTAACAAAATGTATTTGTCTAATTATTTACCTCGTTCCTGAAGGACTTAACATAAACTGTCCACTGATGTGTATGACCATCTTCTTCTCTCTTCTTACCAAAATAACGAGCAATGTTTCCATACACAATTGGCTTGATGATGGTGATTCCCTGAAGAAATAGAAAAACAAATCATGAAATATCAACTCTTACTGCGTTGTGATACAGAGATTTGATTTGGATAATCAGCAAAGCAAAAGGATATCAATATTTAAAAGGTTTGATAAATTAGGCTTTATATATTTCGTACTGCTCAGTTCACAGACAACGTTTGTCATCATTGGGAAAATGTCTAAAACAGGAAATGAACTTGAAAAATGGTATCTCAATTTGGTTATTTGGTGAATAAGTGGAATGGTAAATGGCATTGGTGAAATTATGTTTCCTTATAAGCAAACTGTAGTAGAATTTTGTGAGGGGATAAAATTCTATAGCAGTTTCTCATCTCAAGAAATCCTCCTTCACACCATAATGACTTGTAGAATTGATTCACATACGGCACCTATTTATATCCATGCTAAGAAGTCAGTGACTGGTTGAGGTGTGACCAAAAATTTGCATGACATTCTCATATATAAACAAGAAGTCACATACAATTTTTCTTTCTTTTCTGACGTAGGATACATGTGACACGCTGTCACTTGGTTTGATGAGGTAATTCACCATTTCCTTCACTACAGAAACATTTGGCATTCATTGACCAAACAGTGTTATTGGTGGTTGAAGTTTATAAAATCTTTTTCTTAAAACAGTTTTTCAGAAAATTATACTTCTCAAATCCACTCTTTATGGCATTTGATGTGAGTTTCCTTCCAAACCTTTTAAGGTATTGTGATGCTTGATTATATCGGTATTTTTCCCCTTTTATAGTAACATTTTTTATTGTTGTTGGAAGTGTTCAAGTGATATGTTTTTTTGTTATTTGGTAAAGATCTTGGAAAGCTGCTCTTAGACTTCAAAGTGATAATGTAATTGAAGACAGAAGGCTGGACAGCATTACTGTCCATAAGGAAGATAGTATTATTGGATCATTGATATATAGCAACAGCAAGGGATGTAAGAATAGTTGAGAAAGAGAAAAAAGGGCGAGGAGAGTATCAAGATTTGAGATATGCTTGTGGGTGGGTAAAAAACGTAGATGTTTCTTTTGTTTTCGTAGAGGCCCGCAGAATTGTGATAGACGGTAAAATTGAGACTGTGATTCGAATTTCAAATGCTTGGGACAACCAAAATTCTGAGAAAGGTTTCATTGATGTAGACTAGAGAGGTGAAGCAATGACAAGAAACCCCATGGTCATTTGTTGACGTGTTCATGGTCATTAAATAAATTACAACATGGGTTCTGCTTGAGATTATGAATATTAATAATGTTTTTTAATCATAATATTTTTGATTGGCTAATTTCCTCAATTGTACTTTTCCAACTTAATTTCAAAATTTGTTATTTCAGGATTACGTCAGATTAGTATCCTCACCTTTCATGTAAACTGTAAAAGTGTAAACAGTAAACACTACGTTTCAGCCAATACATCACCGACTTTTAAAAACAATAACCAGGAAAAAAAGAAAAGAAAAAAAACACGACTGGAAATAAGAAATAAAGTTTTATGAAAATGTCATAATATCCCAACTCAACTTTTGTGTAACCCTTCGAAAATAAGAATAGTTTAAAAAAAAAAAAAAAGGTCAGTCATTCATTCTAGTTCCGTTGTTGTTGCGACATCGCGGCAACAATGACATTTTTCATTCGCCGCTTAAAATAAATTGAATGGAAATTTGTTAAAAAGAGTTCCATGCAAAACTGTAAATCTATTGAAGAAAATAATCAATTAGTTATTGCTGCTCATTTGGGCACGAAAAATCGGCTTTTCATAAATTACTGGGCATTGATTGATATGGTAACGTTTCTCTTTTTGTCAAGTCAAAAAAAAAACAACATTTGGTTGGAAAGGGCAGTTCTTTCATGTTATTTTTGGTGATAACGAACGTCATATAAACCGAATATATGAAACTAAATCTCAGATCTGCCACTTTTCAGTTATGATAATTATTAACCAAAGAGAAAAGAAAAAACATCCAAGAAATAATTTGTTTATGTATATGAAAAAGTCTTTGTTTATTTTATTTTTTTACATAATAGTCACGTGTCTTCTACATTTTATCACGCCTCATATTGCGTGAAAATTCTTTTTTCTTTTATTTGTTTTTTTAACATAAGTAAAACAAAAGAAAAACTTATTTATTTGCTTTTAATAGTAATGAAAATAATGGAATTTATCGAACACAATTTGAGTAACAATATTAAAAAACAAAGGAAGATTTTTAGTAGTTTCAACTAAATATTTTATTTCAAACTTACCTTAACTCTGCCGCCAGAGTCCGGTCCGAAGTCCCCCATCACAATAATAATAAGGAATAACCAAGCTCATAAGTTTAAAAACTGGCCGTGATAAAAACTATACAACTTTTCTTGAAAAATCGGAACCGGGAATTTTACTCAAATTCGTAAAATGGGAAGCGCCATTTTCTTTCTACTCTCGACATCAAGCAAATCAAATTCACTCATAAAGACGAATTGAAAATGTTAACATTTAATTGCTAAATTTTATTTAGAAAATGTAATTACTTGAAACATATCTACAAGATTATAACTACCAATGTTTAAATAATTTACACAAATCAACAATGAAAAGGTTTTTTTGGAGAGTATAACATTTGATTGTATATAACGTAGGCCGTACAAGCAGTTATCTCCAGGGGCCTCAACCGAATCATATTTATTTTTCATTTGAGGCGAATATATTCCTTTTGAATCAAAAGAATAAGTCAAATAGTGGCAAAAAATAACAAGTTTACCCATCTAAAGAGAGACTGCTGGGAACATTCGATATATATATATATATATATATATATATATATATATATATATATTGCCAGCATATCTTCATTTGTGCAGGTTTCATTAAATAATATAGACATATATCTATTTTATAATAATCCTTTCTAGTTCTCTAATTATCTTCTTGATATTAAGTTGAAATTCATCAAGTAATGCGCCATAGTTCTTGTTAACCCAAGCTAGTATATAGGTATATAAAGAGAGAGATAGCTAGATAGACCTAGCAAGCTAGATATAACTAGATAGATAGAGATATTAAACAGGTTTTGTGAAATTCAACCAGTGAATTTAATGTTTAATTTTTATTTTCCATTTCCGATTTGTGAGAAAATCAACCAAAATTCATTTTTTGTTCTGTTTTATTCAAGTACTCTCAACCATCTCAGTCATTATCAAGAACTGGGTGTTGTCAGCATTGCAGACAAGTGGCCAACAAATGCTTTTCTACTGACAACATCCAGTTATTGATAATGACAGAGAGTAAAAAATGATCAAACAAAAATGTGAACTTTGGATAGTTTATTCACAATTTTGATTTGGATGTACAATTTATTTGAAAAATGGGAAATTACAGTAAAAGTTCAACAGGCCTTGTAGGCTGAATTTATCAAAACTTGTTTAAAATAAATACTTGTTACCTAAATATATAATGAACTTTTCTGTTGTCTTTGAAATATGGTGGACCAGCAGCCCAGTTCTTAGAACCAAACTACCTGCACATGTGACTTGATTATCGCTGTGAAGGTTTGTGCAGAATCAACCACACTTTTCAGAGAAACTGAATGCAGAGAATTGATACACTCGTGTGTCATGAGGTTGCCAAACAACCCTCCTAAGGTTTTGCATTCAGAGTTGTCTTTCTTATAGAGATTCTCAACCCAGGCTAAAGTTTTCCTACTATTTAACCTTTAGCTAAAGCAAGACAAAGAGATGAATTCACACCTTTCCAAAGGATATTTGAGCATATGTAAATGTAACCAGAATTCAAACTCGGCTCTCTGATTTCACATCCTGAGCTATAACAAGCATTTGGCTGCAAAGGAAAGGAACAAACATGGATTAAGATTTCAACAATGTGTAATGGTGAAAATTCAGAATATATACATAGCTGTGTGAAAAGTGGCAAAAATTTTTCATATGTGGTTCCTTAGTCGCTGTTGATAAGGAAAGCCATTAGATGTAAAGGTGTTGTTGGTAGGTCTGAGAGTTGACCAATTTCTTGGGTTGTTTGGCCAAGGTTAGACTTAGTGTAAGGAGAGAGGCCTATGGTGAAGTGTTTGATGATTTGGCAGTCATGTGGCAAGACCAAAGTGTTGAAGCCAAACTGCATGTCAACAGTGATGAGTGTCATTTATATATCTTTGTTTTGACAGTTATAAGCTCACAGCCACATCCTTTTTTTGTGTAAATGTTTGTGACTGACAATTGCATTTTGGGATTTTTGCAGGGGATTTGTTTTGTGGGCTGTGATGCTTGGAGCCCCTGCATGGAAGACAACTTTTTCATTTTGTGTTTTGTTTTCTTAGCATTCACATCTGGCTGACATACCTGGTGAAATGTATTTGTGAATCAGACAGATATTTTGATTAAGCAGTGTAACAAATCCATTACACCATTTGCACATCAACAGTCAGAATAGCCAAGCCATCTAAGGTGCTGGATCCAAGGTATTTAAGCAGCAAATGTTCTTCAAGACAAATATTATCATGTGTCGATTAATTTTACTGATCAGCTTTTCCAAATTACGGGATGATTCTTCTCAAACACGGAGGAAAGTCCATCATAAATTGTCTGAAGGTCATTTCAGAAGAAATATGGTCCAAGCTTTCGACTTTCTTAAATCATCATCAGGATAGGTAGAGACAAATAATGAGTGTTGTGATGTAGGCAAGGTGTGACAGGTGTGTTTTTTGTCAATTTGTTTTTTTTATATATAAACATATAAGGATGCAGGGTCTTTTATAGATGGTTGTTTTTGTTGTATAAGTATTGCTTTGAGGATCATAAGTCTCTTTTTACTATTTCATTTTGTTAGTATTTTGGTATTATTTGTGAGTAGCTGTCTCGTGTTACTATGATCCTTATGATGACTTAAGGTCAAACGTTTGGACCATATTTTTTCTGAAATGAACTTCAGACAATTTGTCAAAATTTCTTCATTGTCTGAGAAGGATCATTTATAATTTTGAAAAATTCATCAGTAGAATTAATCGACACAAAATGTGTTTGTCCTTAAAAAAAAATATATATATGATAGCTGTTGACTTGTTAAGTATGACTATTTATAAAAATAAAAAAAAAAGGAAAGAAAAAGAATATAATAATAATATGCCACATAAAAAACAATTAGGTGTTCAAATGGACTATTCTCAATATGCCTTGATTTTAAGTCTATTTGTGGCGATGCTACGTCAGGCTCAGTGCAATAAAATTTGAATGTTTTGGAAAGAAAGGATTGAGATGGAAAACTCTTCCAACGAATTAATTTCCACTAATCAGAATTTCAAACCCACAGTAATTTGAAAAGATAACCAAGTGATTATGGCAAGCTAAATAAAAGGGAAAAACATGTCAGGATAGTCACACAAACATGGTGACAACCTTAATAATTAACATTTGCAGATGAGAGGAAGATGATTTCAAAACATCAAGTGGCTAACCAAAAATTCTGGACACCATAAACTAAAAACTAACAATTTATTCTGAAATCAAACCTCAAAGAAACGCAGACCAAGCCTGTGTCACATCAATGTTAACCAAAATTTGCCATTTAGTCCTCCTCACCAACATTCTTCTCAGTTGCTGACGGGGGGCAGAATATCACAACTACAAGAGAACTATCACTGTATCCTTATGACGAGGACATTATAAATTTTATCAGTTCTATAAGTCCCACTTTTAAATGAACACTAACTCTACACAGCTTGAAATATTTTTTTAGGTTTTCAAAAGAATATTTTGAGTAAAACTTTATACTATTCCTTCCAATTTAAACTATTGTAAATAAAATTCTAAGTATCCATTGCTTGTACATCTAATGACCAAGTAATTTTGAAAAAATGTTTTCAATGTAGGGAAATTCCTATATTAGATGGTTCAGAAAATAATGCCCAATTTTAGGATAAACCTTTTGTGTTCTAATATATTATTCTAATAGTTGCACAAAAATATATTACTCATTCTATCCTCTTTGTTGATTTTATATCAATCTCTTTCAGAATTTAACTTAAAACATTACATACCCCTCATCTTGAACATGGAAAAAGGAGAGATCCATTTACTTTTTTTTTTTTTGCAAGTGTTCAAGCTTTGTCTTAATGCTTCTCAAACTTCTACCAACATTAACAGAACCTAGAGAGAAGGATCCCCCAGTGAGCAGACAGTACGGTGCTGGTTTCTGAAGTTCCACAGTGGGGACATGAGTCGAAGATCAAAGTGGTAGAGAACATCCATCTGCAATTGACAATCAACATCTGCAAACACTCACCAAACAAAACCCATATCAGAGATAATAGGTGACAGCATTTCGACAATATGGGACCATTTTTGAGGAAATGGACAATGTGAAAAAAGTCAATAAATGGGTTCCATACAAATTTAGAGAAAGTCAAAGAGTTTGACATTCTGAAGCATGTTTGATGCTGTATCTGCAAAATTTGAAGGATTCCTTTCTTGACTGAATAGTGACTTGTGACGAGAAATGGATCCATTATGACAACCATATACAATCGGCTCAATAGGATCCAAACACTTTCCAAAACCGAAATTGTACCGACAGATTATGGTGACTTACATTACAGCTTTCTGGAATCTAACCAAAAACTCACTGCTAGTAATCGGATGAAACGAACATTCAGTTAAGCAAAATGTGACTATTGGTTAATAGACACAGTGATTGTTTTGTAACAACGCTTGACCACGTTACCAGGACAACACTGTAAAAGTTAACTTGGGATACAAGATTTTGCCACATTCTCCTATTTTTCATCCATAGACTAAGTTTTTTTTAAGCACTGTGACAATTTTTTAAGCTGTTGCAAAGATGCAGAAAGTGCATCTCAAAATTTCTAAGCATCCATCCTTTAATGTTTTATTGTAAAGGCATAAATAACCTTGTAACTCAATGGCAGAAATGTATCTATGCATAAACTTACATGACTCTCATCCAAGGTTTTCTATTGACTAGCCAATGATTATCTCCGCCCTACCCCCACATTGCATTTAAATTCTCAATCTCATCAATATCCACTGAAATCTGAAGGGCCCGCAGCTGCTCACAAGGTACCAAAATGTCAAATGCAACATTAAGAAATAAGAATGTGGAGTTTCCCATATTATAAAATAGATGCTGGTGATGTGGGTGTTGTGCATGTTGACCATAGTCTCTGAATATAGAATCCAGAGGTTGGCAGTGGATATTCGGAGAAAAAACAAAATGGCTGCCTTTATACACGTCGGATTGAATATTCAGTGCTTTCTGATTGGTTAACACTTTTCTTGGTGGACTATAAAATGAGTCAGCTCATTTTGATTGTCTCACTAGTATCTTACAGGACCCAAAAACTCCAACACCCCCCCCCTTTTTGAGTACATTATGAAATCTTTCAAAATATTAGTAAAGTCAATATTCATATGGAACAAATGCTTTAGTATTCATAAAATAAAATTTTCTTCCCTTTTTTTTTTAAATTTTTTTTTTTAAATGAAAAATTAATATCCACAAAAATTAGTTATATCATTTTGTCCACTGTTAAGTACTTCAGGTTAGTAAACATTAACAACAATATTATAAATTTGGGTTGCGATCACAACAAAAAAAGTGGAAAAAAGTTATTTTACCCATAGCTGGGATCCCTTAAAACAGGCACTATCACTCCGGGTCAGAATGATTCTAAGAGTTATTCAGGAAGAGGATTGGGCTAAAAGTAGGACTATTTATGTTTATACCCCGAAACTAAGGACTCACATTCATACCAAAAACTGACGTTTCTTAGGACAATAACTAATGGATGCAGTTTTATGTCCTACCCAGGACTAGGAGAACATTATAAGTCAGTACCAAATATGACAGGAATGAAAGCCCGTAATTTCAATTTTGTAATTTGCTTTGTAAACAAATCCGACACATTATTTTTCGATTGAACATATTCAATTTGTACTGTTTTCTTTTGTACCTGATCTCTAACAAATTGATATTTAATATCAATATGCTTTGATCTTTGATGTATTATTGCATTTTTAGCCAAAGCAATACTAGCCTGATTATCACAGTAAATAGTTATAGGCTCACTTATTATTAGTGTTGTAATAGTTTTTATTAGTAATTTAAGAAAAATAGCCTCTTGTGTTGCTTGCGACAATGCAACGTATTCTGCTTCGCAGGTTGAAAGTGAAATCATCCCGTTTCTTAGATTTCCAGCTAATTATTGGATTATCTTTTGCCAATCTAAAGCAATAGCCTGTGATACTCTTACGATCTGGTGAATTTGCCCAATCAGCATCACAAAATCCTTCCAGTTGTAGTGGGTTTTTTGATTGTCGAAATACTAGGCACTGATTCTTATTTCCCTTCAAATAACGTAATACTTGTTTTGCTCTTGTTAAATGCACAGTCCTCGGTTTATTTAAGTTTTGAGACAACTTAGTAACCGTATAGCAGATGTCTGGCCTTGTTGATATCATGACATAAATAAGACTCCCTATCAACATTCTGTATTCTTTCTCACATGCCGCTATACCATCTTCATTATTCATAATTGTGTTTAAATCCATTTCACATGGAGTAGTTCGTGTTTTACAATTTTGCATGCTGAATTTTGATAAAGTTTCTCGATGTATCTAGATTGATTCATTGTAATAGTGTTGTCCTTAAATTCCAACTGTATACCAAGAAACCATGACAGTCGACCCAAGTCGGTCATTTTAAACCTTATATTTAAGGAATTTTTAATAGAGCAGCTTTACATTTTGAAGCAATTAACATATCGTTGACCCAAATAATTAGAATTGCTAATATTTCATTATTAAATGTTCTTGTGTACAGGCATGGGTCTACTGGGGAGGGTTCAAAAAGTTGTTCAATTAAATAGGAATGTAGTAATTTATTCCACGTTCTTCCGCTTTGTTTGTGCCCATATAGTGACTTTTTGAGTTTCCATACATAATTATCACCTTTTTCAAAACCTTCTGGCAGTTCTATGTATATTTCATAGTCAATTGGTGCATTCAAATAGACTGCTTTCACATCCATATGGTGTATATCCATACCATAATGTGCGACCATTTGTATTAAAATTCTGATTGTTGTTGGACTGAATGTTTCTACATAATCTTCCCCGTATATCTGCGAAAATCCTTTAGCTACAAAACGAGCCTTATACACTGGCGAGCCATCCTCAGTTCGCTTTACAGTATAAACCCAACGGCAGCCGATAATACTTTTTTCATCCGGGGCCTTTTTCAATTTAAAAGTATCATTTGATACTAGAGATTCCATTTCTTTTTGCATGGCGGCTATCCATTGTTTGGAATTATCAGAATTTATGGCTTCTTGATAGTTCTTCGGGATACATTGCACTGAATAGCAAGTCAATGTCACAGATATTACATTGACCCATTCCAAAATAGTCTGGCTTTCTTCTTATTCTGGTCAGATAACGCGGAATTTGTCCCCCCTCATCGGTTGTATTTTCTTTTAACTCAAGGTTTGCATCTGATTTTTCCTCGTCTATATCATCTGGTATAACACCTTCCTTTAATTGTGGATCTTGAACGGGTTTTCTATTTATAGGCCCTATCCCATAATTAGGCCATACTAATTCGTGTGGGACCAGCTCCTCACAATTAATATTCTTTTCATCGGGATCTTCAACTGGCTCAAAGGAATCTGTAAATCTGACGCATCTGATCTTCCTTATTATTTTACTTTGTGGGGAAATAAATCATATAGGCCGGACTTGTTTTGTCATAGCCAATGAATATGCCTCTTTCACTTTTGGGATCAAGTTTTGCTCTGTGGTTGACATATGTGTAGCAAATTGTACCAAAAAATATGCATACAACTTATGCTGGGTTTGTAGTTCGTATAAGCCTCGTAAGGAGTCTTTTCAATGTTACTATTATAGCAACAGTTTCTTATATATATACAGCTGTATTTAATGCATAGACCCACAGATTTTTTTCTTTAATTCTATTAGCAAACATCTAGCCATTTCGAAAAGTGTCTGCCAACTATGTTCAGCGATTCCGTTCTGGTGAGAAGAATTAGGACAGGTTTTCTCATGTTTCATGCCTTCATTTATTCGGAGGTTTTCATAATCATTAGAAGTAAATTCCCCACCATTATCTGTTCTAATTATGTTAACTTTTCCATCAGGTGAAATATCAGATAAATACATTCTTGTAGCTTGTAGGGTATCAGATTTGTTTTTCAGAAAATATATCATAAGTCCCGAAATTTTCGTCACACAAAATTGAATACATATGAATAAGTGCCTATACCCATTGGTGAAATTGGACCCACTAAGTCGCAATAAACTGTGAACAAGATATCTGTTGATTTTGGAATTTGGTCCCTATTTCTATATTTCATTATTTTTCCTTTAATACATGTGTCACAATGTTGTAAGCCCTTTGAAGATGTAATTTTCATGCCAGTGACATGTTCTTGTAATCTTTTAACATCAAAATTATTACAGTGGCCTAATATTTTATGCCAAGTCGTTAAATCGTGTGGCTGTTTTCACAGATTTAATACTTTTCAAATAATACAAACGTCCATTCTGTTGTATATTAAATTCAATTCTGTCTGGGTATACTAACTTTGAATTGTCGTGGTGAAAATTAACTTTAACAGCAGACTGAACCGAGAAAATATTTTGTTTAAATTTAGGGATATATTTATACACGTCGGACTGAATATTCAGTGCTTTCTGATTGGTTAACACTTTTCTTGGTGGACTATAAAATGAGTCAGCTCATTTTGGTTGTCTCACTAGTACCTTACAGGACCCAAAAACTCCAACAGTGGGTGAGTGGTACAACTTCTGCTATGTTAAACTAACAGCTCACTCCCACCCACCCTTGGCCCATTTACTTATCCTGAAGTGATGGCTGGCAATACAAATAGATGGCGCACGAACCACACAACGGACAAGTCCATCTCCTGCAAAGGGTAGAACAGAACTCAATGTGATACCTAGCACGATTGTTAATATCGACCAGTACACTCAGATATAATCTATTCCTGGTTTTGTTGCCCTCTCTCCAGGGCTTTGATATGTTTTTGGTTTAATATCAAGGTTTTACAAGAGTAATGAAGAGAGCACACATTCTCTATAAACCACAATCTTAGTATTTTTAATATCTCTCTGCCTAAACACGGTCTTCCAGATTCTTAAAATCTGGAGTAGCTTTTGGATGTGAATTGTAATTTTATCACCCAAAGAACAGTGATTTCAAGTACTTCCAAGTATAGAAATTTCTTAAATTTTAGGTTAATGTTATTTAGGAAACTCCTTGGCTATATATGTTGTAGCTGAATTATCAAAAACAGTAGAAAACCGAAATTGGTTTAACAAGTTTATTAGCTTTTGGTACAGGGAAACAATGTAGAATAGAAACTAGGGAAGAGAATGTATAGCCATGAATAACCGTTTTCAGAAATAGCTACTGCTCCTCTTCTTAATGTAGTATTTTTGTTTTTTGTCTGATGGCAGAGCCCAAACTTGTAGGGAAATATTCTCCCTCACAACAATATATATAATGGATTTATCTTTAAAGCAAGCAAGAAAGAACATAATAGGACAAGATCTATAAACACAACCCAATCCAACTGACCAGAGGAGCCAACTGCTTAGTGATCCAGTAGCGGAAACTTTTTTTTATAGTTGATTCCCTCTGTTTTACAACTGTTATCCACAAAGTGCAGGTTTATAATATTGCCATAAACCAAGATGGGAACAACAGCCTGAAGAGACAAGTGTACAGTGATAATTCGTTTTCTCAAACATTTAGACAAAAATACAGATTCATTTTTTAAATTTATTTATTAATGAATGATAACAAAAAGAAAATCGGTTCAATATATAACAGAAGAGTAAAACGACAGACTGAAATTCAAAAGAAACCATTTTTACCCCCCCACTCCCACCTAAAAGCTGAACTGACCAATCAGGTTGAAGCTTGGCAATGAAGTGATTCCATTTTCTTCTTCTTTACTGGATAGAATGAATGTCAATTTGTATGAAATTATGTACAGATCATTTGTGTGCTGAATAATTTTTTTTTTTTTTTTTATTTTATTTTATTATTTTATTTTATTTTATTTTTTACAAGGTTTGAATGATCATTTTTCGTTTGCCATCATGATTGAAACGATTTGCTTTGAAAAGGTCACTATCAAAAAATGTTGTCAGGTTGTGAATGTTTATTTGCCGGGCCTAAAAGAAAAGAAAAACAAATCAATCAAATAAATACAAATAAAGCAAACAGAAAAAAAAAAAAAAAGAAAAAAAAAAGGGTTTTTCTTGTTCAAACTAAAAATGAATCACTCTTCATAAATCTGGCTCAAATGATGTTTCAGACAACACACTGAAATCAGATCTGCTCTGTTTTCAGATCAAATTTAAAATCCTCCAATGTGTGATTTTAGTTTTAATAACATTTTTTATATAACCATTTAATTTGAATTTTATTCAATAATTACCAAAATAAAGAAGTTTTTATTATCAAACTTAAATTGTCATGGTAAAGTCCATTGGTTTACAAAATACTTGCTAAAGTAGAATTTTTCTAATTTTTAAATTTCCAAGGAAAAGTTATAAAATAATGAACTGATGATTATTAAGCGAGCTCCCCCACCCCATTTAAATTATTAATGGGACAGGTAGGAAAGGGGAGAGACTCATGGTCAAATCACGCTGTAACACCAGTTCTCATTTGATCACTGCAGTTAAGCCCAGTCAGTATTTGAATGGGAACTGCTTGGGAACACAGAGTACAAAATAAGCTGAGCATGTGGTAAGCAACTTTATCCTGTAAAACATTATTAGCTATGGAAACCACGGTAACATGAGCTGTGAACCCTAACTCCTTAGTAGAGTGTAAAAGACTGAAGGAAAAGTAAAGTAAATCTTATGCAGTACATTTTACTATATTTGATGGCATTTTTAAGACTCTCCCCAACTTTACAGTATTGGTAAGTCTATGGTGTCTGTGGCAGACACACCTTTGCATATAAATCTACCCTATTTACATTTCATATTAAAGTATTATGGATTTAGGCTAGAAGTCTCGTCTTATTAAATGACTTTTGGTCAGTTGGCTGATTTTGTTTACTGGCATATCAGCACCTCTATGGGTTATTTAATGCCGAACTCTAAACACAATTTTATGATTTCAACTAAATATATTTTGAATATAATTATTATGCCTTCAACTACAGCTAAAATGTACTGTTCATAATTTTACTATAAATAGGTACTGTTGGTAGTATTTTCATAAAAATGTATTTTTATACTTTCATAGTGTTTTTTCTGGGGGGGAGGAGGAGAGTTCACTATTTGCACATAGCTGGATCCCTAACAGGTGCTACCACCCGGGGTCAGTGTGGACCTGGGAACAACAGCAATTAAGGACCAACTTTTTGGCCTTTGAGGGAATAGAATTATATAACCCAATTAGTTTTCTTTAACTTCTACCAGAAATATTCAATCAATCAATTTACTTTTAATTACAAGCAATTATTTTAGTCAATTTTAATAAATTCTTTGAAATTGAAAATGAAGGAAGCAAAAAATTTGGCCACTTGTTGTAATGCTTACTTTGTCTGCTAAATCTTTCTCGTTGATTTCAATCTGTTCCTGTTGGATACCAAAACGATTCCTTTGGAATGTCATTTGCTCCTGGGCCAGTTGTTTCAGGATAAACAGCAACAATTCATTGTTGTCTTTTCGGAAAGCCAAATAGCGGCTGAAAGTCTGAAGGAGAGAAAAGAAAAAGTTTTTAGAAAACAATAACATCACAAATTCCCCCTCAATGACACGTTTGTCATTGTTACACACACAAAAATGTAGGTCACTCTTTTGAAACATATTCAACAATTATAGCAGGATACAGGATGCCCACATGAAGAGTTGCCAAGCAGAATGAATTCCTGTGAAGATTGGAGAGAAAGAGTAAACCTGACAAACGCATATAGAGTGTCCATAAATTATGTCTACAACTTTCGGTTTATTGTATCTACTAACCCTTTGAGCCCTGACCACCGCTTTACCACAGGTTGAACAGTGGGTAAACACTTGTAACTATTTTTATATCTACCGTGAAATATTACATACCAATTATTTTTTAATTTTAACTCAGGAGCTCAGGCAGAGGGGTTAAAATTGCTCATGAACACAGGACTCAAAGGGGTTAAAGTTACTGCGATCGGTTACAAGAATTTATTGTACTGTAGATGCACCACTTGCAACCAACAGATTTTCCAGCACGGTGCTGTACAACCTCATTGGGGATTGGCTGTTTGTGAGTGTCTCAATGAAACGTTTCCAAACCAAGGAACTGGAAGAGGCAGTCCAGTTCCCTGCCTACCCATATCACCAGAGCTAACCCTTTAGACATCTTATGGGACTATGTTACAGACAGAAATCTGTCATAGAAGAGTTCAAGAACTCGATGATCTGAAAAAAAGAATACACCAACCCATAACGACCATTAATAAGGAGGGAATTCCGAAAAACATGCAGAGAAATTGAGAATCGTCTAGATGTGTTGCATGCAACCAATGGGGGCCGTGTGGCAGGGTTTTGATGGCACTAAACAAAACTATTTGCTTACTATGTTCCCCAAATAAACCTTGTATAGTCATTCTCCATTTCTTTTATAAGTTTTAGCATTTTACAGATAATTTATATAGATGAAAGAGAAAAAAAAGAAGAAATAATCAGAGAGTATAAGGAGACGTAAAAATTATGAAAAGAAATAATAACATTCTACATGTGCACACACGCACACAAAGGAAGTGTGTGTGTGGGGGGATCAACTAATCACCAATAAAAAAGCTCATTTAAAAAAAACAAAACAAAAAAACTCAAAACCAATGAAAATGAGAAAAATCGGCAGATATTTGCTGATACCTCCTGACAAGTGAATTCGACCCTTCCTATAATTCAAAATAGAATTAAGCAAATAGTATGAAATTTATATTGACTGACTTACATTTTATTTAACCTTTAACCCTGCTGCAGGCGACAATTGTAACCATAGAATTCTCTCTGTTTGCTACTCTAGGTGCATCCTAGAGGAGGAGATGATAGTTGTACCGGAATTTCTTGGTCCTGGAGAATTGTTTGGCCCTTACCGATTCTTTATTCCATTATTTATGGGTTCTGATTAAGATTTGGAGCTGGTTTGTTCTCTCATTGATCCCCATTTAATCTAATTCTTTCAATTCATTTTAATACTACAAACCTACCGAGGGCGTATTCACAAAAAAAAAAAAAAAAAAAAAAAAAAAAAAAAAAAAACCTATCCGGTTACACCAAAAAACACTTCCCTGAAAATATTTTAATGTTTGGGTCCAACAAAGAACTTGAGAGAGAGAGAGAGAGACAGGATTTGCTAAATATATATCGATGGTAAAAGTGAGACTCATCTGACTTCCCAATAATCACTAATTGTGCAAAGGGGGTCAGGCTGTGAACTTTTCAGCAACCCCTCATCACATAGAGAAAGAAATGTTTTTGATGAGGAAAGCCAGAGTGAATTTGATCTGCTTACCCATCAAGTTCTCTTTTGGAAAGATAGACATATTTCAAAGTAATCACTGCAATTCCATTTAAATGTTTGTTACCATAGTAATAACAACAAATTAACATCTAAGGTCACATGACAATTTTGGCTGAAGATCCTGGAAAGGGCATGAATCCACCTTTTTTCCTGTACACCCCCCCGCCAACTTTAAAATATCTGGTTATTGACTCACTATAAATAAAACAGCTAGATATGTGAGTGAATGACCATTTGTATCAAAGCACTCTCCTAAAATTCCCTTACCAGGCAAGTGGCTAACATGATTTAGTTGCCACAGAACAAGATTAAAATTAGCAAAACATCTTACCTTTCTCATGCTTCTCATAACGCTAAACTTTTGGGTGCTGATGAAGCTTTCGAGCATAATCCGAATGGCCATATTGACATCATCTTCATTGACATAATCCCTGAGATGCATACGGGCATGGGACTCAGCCATTCGTATCATGGATTCAATGTGACGCACTGTGATAGGGATGCTGCCAGTGGCCTAAAGGGACAAAGAAATAATAAGGTCAGAGGTCAGATGTCATTTTGAGGAGAGAGATAGAGAGACAGAATAATAAATATATATAAAAACACCTTACCATAGATTCTCGTCTCAATTCGGAATACATTTTGGCTACTTTGTCCTGATCCATTTGGTGGAGCTTTGGATGGGCTTTCTCTTTGGAGTAAATGATGTATTTCTTGAGAAGATCTTGAGGAATTGGTTCAATCCCAGACACATTTAAAGAAACCTGAAATGTCAGAACACAATGCTGAATAAGGAACAAATCCAGTTATGATTGGACACACACACACACACATTAAGCAACTCTATTTCTGACACAAAAATTAAATTGCTAATCCGAAAGAAATATCAAGCCTACCATTGTTTCATCCCATTGGATGTCGTCATTGCTGTTTGGATGGTGTTTCATGTGACTGCTGACCACAAATCTTGCTAAACGTTCATCCTTAAAACAAACAAGAAAAAAATTAATTGATTTTAATCTGCAATTTTGAAATTAATTCTTTTTTGACATTCAAATTATTTTTCTTTTCAGTGTGTGTGTTTTAGGGAGGAAAAAAAAATTATAGGAAAAGAGGGAAGCAACAACAACAAAAAAAAAAAAAAAGAAAAAAAAAATATTTTTTTTCTCAATAATAATAATAATAAAAGAAACAAGAAAAACAAGAAAGCAGCAAAACTATTTTGCTTTAACAGAGAATTTGCTAAATGGAGAAATACAGAAACAACTTTAAAACAAACTTAAAATCCTAAATATTAAAAGATTTAATCATCCATAAACATCTCATAAGACAAATTACAAAAACTCATGATAGCCAAGGATAGTTGTCTTTTAGTTTTCTTTCACCATTTTTTTTTTTTTATTTAAATCCCATGCTGTATTTTTGATGCCCTAATAGTTTGATTTGTTTTATGGCATATGCCAACAAGATTTTTATTGCTGGTAATTAAAAAAAAAAAAAAAAAAATGTATAGCTGGCAATACTTTTATTTATTTGTTTTTACAAAATATTTCTGGTATTAAAACCTATTTTTACACTTTCATAGTGTTTTGACCCCAGTTTGGGAGGTTAACTATTTTAATTGGGATCCTAACAGGTGCTACCACCTCCGGTCAGGGTGGACCAGGAAACACCAACAATTAAGAGGTGGTCCCACGCTCCTCAAAGCCTCCTGATCAGAGGCCTTGCTGTTGGATGTAGTTTATCGTTTTACCCAGGACGGTAATAGTGTTAAGTTGCTTATAAGAGTTTCAAACAAATGAAGTAGTTTGAATGAAAAGGGTAGGTGGAACCTTTTCTTTTTTTCATTACCAATAAAATGCTGTGACCTAGAATGCCTGCAGCATAAATTTAAGGGCGGGAGGAAATTTATTAAAGATTTAATAAAAGGGGTGGCTAGAATAAGGAGGTCACGAAAACAAAAAAACGGAAGCCTATTCCAAGACTGAGGGACAACATTTGAGGATTGTTTTGTCCGTGAAACTGAATGTTACCCACAGAAAGTTCTCTCTCTCTTCAATCTTGGAAGTTGACCAAGATTATTTACAGGATGCGATGGGTAAATTGTCGCCATTTTGTATATTTTTAAAAAAATTTGCACATGCATGTTGTTTGCCAACTGCACAGAAGAGCAGGGTCAGTTGGGCATCATCTGTGAGAAAAAGAGCACCATGATGCAATTTCCTCCACCAGAAATTTGGAAACAGCATGCCGTACTGCTTGGTATTCGCACCAGAAGCTCCAATATAAACATTTCAAAGTGTTCGGATGTCAATCCGAGGACACTGTAAAGGATCCGGAAGGAGTTGGATGATACGACAACTCGGAAAAAAAAAAAAAAAAAAAAAAATCACTGATCGTTCTGATAAGAACTCCTGAATTTGTTGGTAAGGGCCTCAGACTCAACTTGCCTACATCAAGCACCTTGAGGAGGTAGTGCTGATGGAAGACCCTATGTCTGGAAACTGGACTCTGCCATGCCCTACAAGCAGGAGGACCCAGTCATGGCTGTTAGACAATTTCTGTGACCACATCATCTCTTACATCTGGCCACCTAACTCCCCAGAGTGCAACCGCCTTGATTATTATGGGTGGGGTGCATTTGAGCGAGAGACAACAAAACTCATTGTAACACCAAAGATGAACTAAAGGCCAGGATTAGGGTGGCATTCACCAACTTAAACAAGGAGACTGTCCAGAAGAGTTGTAAAAGATTCAAAAGTAGTCTCGAGGCCATGGTTGAAGCCAATGGTGATTTTTTTCTAATAAATGTACCTTAGTATTTCAAAATATTTTTCTATAATTTTAGTATATATATCTTTTAAAATGAGATGTTATTTTCACCTTTTGCATAATTTAGACGACAATTTATCCATAGCACCATTTTTTTTTTTTACACCAACAGATTTTTTTTAGTAGATACTTGTATTAGAGTAGATATCGCAGATGAAAATTTCAAACAGTTACTAGGTGTTATCTAATTGCATCTTCTTAATCTTCTTAATGATTAAAGAAACTTAGCAGTTTTTATTTCATCAAAATATCTCAAACCGTTTAATTTTGGCAGATTTATTTTTATTTTTACACATGTGCTCGACTTTTTTGTCGATTATGAATTAGGACAAAATACCATATTTGGACTCCTATATTTTAAAAAGCAATTAAGAACAACAGTTAAAATTAGACTAGCTTGTTAGGTACATAACAAAGAAATTAATAATAAAATTACAGATAGTATCACTGCATATTTCTTAAATAAATTCAGTCTGAATATGCAAATTT
>OZ038494.1:101432428-101727428 GCA_964036315.1 Acanthosepion esculentum | reverse complement strand
CCTACGCGTGCCCCATGTTGGGAAGCATTGATATAGATGACCCTGAGTGGGGAAATTGAAGATCATCTATATGGCAGGCAATAACATCAATATGCGGCAGCATGCAATTAATGAAGGCACTAAGATCTTCCAAGAACATGCAACCAGTTGGGCAAATGTCAAGCGTGCAGCTTGGAAAAGGGGAAATCATTGATCCAACAATCTATCTTTTTTACATGTATGTCTCTCGAATGCAGGACTTGTCAGCCACAAGAAGCCATGTTGGTAGACCTTTCACAAATTATGATCAGTACTGGAAATAATTTAACATGTAGGGTATGTCAGAAAACCTCCAGAAGCCACTTTAGTCTCAGCTGTCACATGAAAAACTCCTGAGCAAACTGAATAGCTTTTTAAAATAATAATTTAATAAAAATCAAAGACAGATTCATTATGGTGAACAACTAATGCAATGAGTGTTGTTTTGTAAAAGATCCCTTTTGTGATCATATAATCTTTATATTTAAATTCCTTGAGGTTTCTCCTATGTAATCCTTGTGGCAATTATTACAGGTGATAAATTCACCCTTCAAATTTTAACTTATTGTTTTGTATTAAGTCATTGTTTTAGAAGTAATTGTAAATAACTTTACCTAATAATAAAAATGATAAAAACAAAAGCATGAAGAAACAATGAAATTGGCTAAACTACATGCCCAGTAAATCAGAGAGGGACTTTTCCTGTCAGCACATAATTATAACCTACACTTAATTTGCCCTTCTCCTTCATACACATATATAATTCCATCCACAAAAAAATTACTTTACTCCAATGATGCCCTAAAGGATGAAACACATTACAAAGAATTTTTTCCACTTTGTCACTTTATATTTAGGGGAGCATGTAAAGTTTATAGGAAACAATTCACTTATAGAAATATTTACCTTATCAAACTCATCAATGAGACAAATTCCTTTATCAGCCAAAACCAGAGCACCAGCTTCCAGAGTCCACTCCTTGGACACTGGGTTCCTTTGCACATATGCAGTCAAACCAACTGCAGATGCTCCCTGGCCTGTGGTGAAGACAACACGGTGGCCAATCTTTTCGACATACTTCAAGAATTGGGATTTGGCAGTTCCAGGATCACCACAAACCAAAACATTCAAGTCTCCTCTTACTTTGTGCTTTCCACCTGCAGAAAAAGAGAAACATTTGAAGTAACCTCAATCTCCAAGTTCTAACGTTTTTGTTTAATGTGTAAGCTAGATTATGCCCATTATGTAAGGTGTGGTTCCTTGAAATGGACATCATGCTCTGAATGATTAAAGACAGGCATTCAATTGTCATTGCATAAAAAAATCTGTTAAAAAAAAAAATCAAAAATCAAATTAAAAAAAAAAAAAAATCAATGCCAAATTACAAAGAGAAATAATCTGTAATTTAATTATACAAATACACAATGTTATTAATTGGTTCCATAGTTTTTGATATAAACTGGACATAATACTATAAAATGTGGACAAACACTGAAAAATTAGTAGTATGAACAGTCACTGAATTAATATTTTAAAAAATAATGAACATAAAAAGGTTATTTGCCTTGTGGTTTTGCCTTAAAAAACACCAAGTACGATGACAAACATCTTACAATTAGTGTAAACATGAGGAAGACTAACTCATTAAAGCTTTGATAGTTAATTTGTATGCATTTTATTTAATATTTATTTAATATATTTTAAAAGGAAAATTTATTATTTCATGCCCTTTTATTATGACATAGATGATGTTGCCAAGTGACGTGATGATTGCTGAACTGAAATTTACTCTAGAAAAGTGGCATAAAAGCAAATTTGCAATGAGCCAAAATATAAAGCAGGGTATTACTGCATTTTTCAGTATGGCTAAACACACACAAACATTGTCTCTCAAAAATGATTAGAATTTTTTTTTTATTTAAAAAATAAGCAGTTTGGGATTTCAACAGTAGGTTGCTTTAGTTTGGTACAAGAATTAGTAGTCAAAGTTGCTGAAATAATTTAAGCTCAGGACTAACAAATAGAAAAGATATTTCACTGTAACTAAATTAGTAGAATTCTTGAGTAAAGTATAAAATAGTGTATTAAGTAGCTCTTTTGCTTTTTTGATTTTACATTTTTCTTTTTCAGGAGTTGCTTAAGCTACATCAACATTGTTTAAGAATTGGTCAAATTTGTGTACAGTTGCTTATAAATGAATCGCTTTATTGTGCTAAGTTATTTATGTATGAACTGAGACTGCTGCTTAGGATCAGTGTAGTATCTGTGCACTCAGTATTTACAAGTTAATTTTATCATGCTGTTTAAACAGAACATTGGTATAATGGCTGCGCCATTTGTCTGCTTATGTCAGATGTTCAGTCAGGACAGGATTCACTTAATCATGTACAGTTGCGGCCAAAATGTTCAGAACGGCATTTCTTTCATCAGAAAAGTAGGTATAAGTTTTTATCAAAGTTGTTTTATATTCTATAATTTTCACAGACAATAAATACAATATTAATTGTTATTGTCTGAGATTTGGGTGTAATTTGGGATGATAATACAAAGGTTATGGATGATTTAGTGATTTACTGCAAAACCCATGGTGGCCCAAATGATCAGAATGGTTGCTTTTACACCGTGTTTCAGTATATTTAACCAGCGAACTCTAATTTTTTTAATTTGTTTACGTGACGGTTCGTTTACCAAACATTGGTAAGAATATCTGCAGTGTACTTTGTTAATATAATGCCACTTACTCCCTTACCAATTCGTCAGCAGATTATTAAGCTTCGAAAGAAGGATAATTTAAGTATTGGGTCTATTGCAAAGATTGTTAACAAGTCAAAAAGTGTTGTTCACGGTATTCTTAAGGTCTACGATGATTGTGGTTCGTGTGAAGCAAGAAAGTCTACGGGTAGGCCAAGAAAAACGACCAAGAGAGAAGATCGTGCTATGGTAAAGTTGGTTAAAAAGGACAGATTTAAAACTGCTGCTGCAGTTTCTCGGGAAATGAGCATTGTACTGAAGAAAACTTTATCTCGAAAAACTATCTCGTCGTTTAGTTGAACATGACCTACAAGCAAGAACACCTGCAGTGAAGCCACCGATCAGCTCCAAGAATAAAAAGTGTCGTCTTACCTTTGCAACCGAACATGTGTCGTGGTCTCAAGAAAAATGGCAAACTGTGCATTTCAGTGATGAATCTAAGTTTATGTTATTTAGCTCAGATGGGAAAAGTTAGGTTCGTCGAAAAATAGGTGAAAAAATTGTCGCCTAAATGCCTTAAGACTAGTGTTAAATTCGGTGGAGGAAGTGTCATGGTTTGGGGGATGATATCTGGAGATGGTTTGGGCCCTTGGGTGCGATTACATGGAAAGGTAAATGCAGGAGTTTATAAACAACTTGTAAAAGATCATGTCTTGCCTGTGCTGAGAAATTCAACTAAGCGACCACCCATATTCATGCAGGACAATGCCCCATGTCACAAGGCTAAGGTGGTCATGAACTTCCTCAAGGCTGAAAAGGTTATTATTATGGATTGGCCTGCTCAAAGGCCAGATCTCAATCCTATTGAAAATGTGTGGAATATTCGAGGAGAACGTTCGAAAGCCAGAAATCCTAAAACAACCGAGCAATTATGGAATGCCCTTCAGGAAGATGGGAATAAGATCACCCAGCAAGAAATTGAAAATTTAATTTCCTCATGCAGTCGAAGATGTCAAAGTGTGATTGAAGCTAAAGGGCTTCACAATAAATATTAAATAATTCCAGTATTCTGTCATTTTTGATTATTTTGTTATTTTTTCAACCATTCTGATCATTTTGGCCGCCATGGGTTTTGCAGTAAATCACTAAATCATCCATAACTTTTGTATTATCCTCTCAAATTACACCAAAATCTCAGACAATAACAATTAATATTGTATTTATTGTCTGTGAAAATTATAGAATATAAAACAACTTTGATAAAAACTTATACTTACTTTTCTGACAAAAACAATGCCATTCTGAACATTTTGGATGCAACTGTACGTCGATGTCAAATGATTTGAAAATGAGCAATCATTATTATTGTTATTATATATCTTCGCATTCAGATTAGTATGCTCATTTTGACCGTTATATTCACAATGTTTCAGTTATTGTACTGCCAGGTTTCTTCTTCAAGTGTCAGTTGTACTTTTCATTTCTTTCCACCTCACCTTTAAAGTTCTAAAGCAAATTCCAAACATTACTCACTTGAAGCATCTCAAAACCCATTAACTATTGTAGAAGTATTTAATTTGGCATTTTCTATTTTAAGATCATTTTACAACGAAACAAATAAACCGAGTTTAAGAAAATTATTTTAAAGTAAATGTTCATCTTGAAAATTAGGACTTTTCTATTGAGGTATTTTCACAACGTTTCTATCTTGTCAATTTTTTTCTCAAGAATTCTTAGATGAATTTCAGTTTACTATAATTTCCAACACAATTTGAAGAATAATTCCAGCATTCTAAGACATTAATCAGGATTGGTTTCCATAATTTGACATCCAAAGTTCCAATAAAAATGAAACATTTTTCTTAACTGCTTTGCATGTCAAGTTGATCGAAGCTTGATTGGTGATTTTTACACATTCACAAATCTTTCGATAATAACAAACAAAAAAAAATCACCTTCTGAGACTAAAATAGTTTCTGGGGACAAATTGATTGGAGCAAGGAAAAAGTATTTGATGATATGACTCTAAAATAGAGTTTAATTTCCACCAATCACAAAAATGGAAATTTTCATAATGCCCCAACTGAGCCAAGGAACTGACTTGCAATTTCAAACTGAATCCTTAATTCAATCCTCCGGGATAATTTCTCATTTAACTCTCTAGGATTATATCTCACATCAATTATCCTTCCCAGTCTAAATGGTTCTATGCAACTTCCACTGTAGCAGAGGTTATGATTTTTTTTTTTGCACTATCCAATCTCAAGATTGAACTCAAAATGTCAGGAAACTAGCTACATGTTAACTAATTTTACTTCTTCCTATTTCTCATTATCTGACTATATTTCTGAGATGAGGTATTATGTACATTATTTACATTATTCGGACTATTGCTATCTTTGTTGCCATATTTATTACATTTTGGTCGTTGTACATCCTGGCCTTCTTCAGGGGGTTGGAATGTCAAACTGAACCCTTTATTTCGCTCACTGGAGTAGACTGTTCTAGTTCCACGTGCCATGTCTAATGGATGTCAGTTATCTCCTGTTAATTCCCCACTGCCTTAACCGGGTACTGAACTCGCACTCTTTGGGTCCTGTCACTGGATCTAACCAACACCATTATCCAGTGTGCCATGTGTCCTTGAGTGTGAGTTCAATACCCAGTTAAGGACTTGGAGAGGGAAATTAACAGGAGATAACTGACATCCATTAAACATGGCATGTGGAACTAGAATAGTCTACCCCAGTGAGTGAAATAAAGGGTTCAGTTTGACATTCCAACCACCTGAAGAAGGCCGGAGCGTACAACGGCCGAAATGTAATAAATATGGCGACAAAGATGAGGACGATAGTCCAAATAATGTAAATAGTGTTCTTATTTCTCTTTCAGACATTTTCCAAATTCGTTCCCACTCGATATTATCAATGTAGGTTTCTTAGTCAGAAAGTTCATTCCAGAACAGAAGAGCACTAAACACTTAAGTCAAGGTAAACATTACAAATAAGATGAATAATAAGCAAACTTTGAGCATGTATGTTTTCTTCATGTTCCCTTTTTAGATTGGATAAAATCATTTTTGCTGATTGACTTCTGATGAGGGGGGTTAGTCCATCCTTTATAGTAGTTTCTCTTCTCCTCCTTGCTCTCCTATTTTGTTCTCCTATTTTCAGATTGCCGACTTCTGGAATTGTTTGATGCACTTTTTGGTACCTTTTAATTTCCTTTCAGATAAATTTGATACATGGAAGTTGGTTTTAATTTCTGCATTTTTTTATTTTTCTTCTGATCGCTAAGAACTTCATGTGAAATAGAATACTGCATTCTGACTTGCCCCAAAGGCAGGATTGCACAATGAAAAAATGCAAAGGGCTACATTAATGGCATAAAATTAGTCATGAGCCACAAGAGTAAATTAGTGAAAATGAGTGAGAGAAACGGAAGTGAATATGCATAATATTCAATGCTGATAACACTACTCAGAGTTCCATGCAGTTTATGCAATATTCAGGTGCAAATTCTGACCCTAATCGGGCGTGTTCTCGTGATTGTGCATGTATGTAAATTTTTTATCCTATCCATGCGCGCGCGCGCATATATATATATATATATATATATATATATATATATATATATATATATATATATATATAGAGAGAGAGAGAGATAGATAGATAGAGAGAGAGAGAGAAAGATTATATATATATATATATATATATATAAAATAAAAAAAGAGGGAGGGATGGTATAAATCATCTTTTTGTTTCCCCTACAGAGAGCTAAAAGGATTATATACAAAGACAGGGAAATATTGGCTGAATAAAGTCAGATGTAATCAGTGAACAAATTTATTATGATGAGAAAAAAAATTGACTATTTTGAGAACCCTCTGAAGGCCACACAAAGTAGTCATGCGGACCACATTAGGGCCAGGTTAAAAGTTATGCTTGCATTTTTACTGAAAAAAAGTTCTAAACACACAGGAATCAATGCAGCAGCAGCAAGATTTATACGAAAAACAAATAAAATCTGTTGAAAGGTTTCCGTCTACTCACCTGGATTTTTAGATTCACCCCCAAAAAGGGAAAGTGCAATTGCTTTTTTGATATCTTCGTGGCCATAAATTGAAGGAGCCATGCTGGCAAATATCTGCAGAGAGAGGGGAAAAAATACAAATAAATAAGGATTAAAAGCAATAGTTACAACCCTTACTGCATGCACATCTGCATCTCAGTGACATCATGCAAATCATGGTGCATATTAAATTGGCACTGAAATTACAATTTTGAAGAAATCTAGGGTTAAACATAAGTTTTTGAATTGGCAATATATATATATATATATATATATATATATATATACATAAATAAAAAAGAGGAATATTTTGTTAATTTTTCTTATTCAAATGTACAATTCAAAATGGATAAAAATATAAAAATAATTCAATGAAAAATTTACTTAAAAATTAAAAAGAAAAGATAAGCAATTAATTTTGCCTCAGTTTGATAAAGATAGTTTAGACATTTGAACAAAGAAAACAAAAATAAGAAACTGGATTTCAGATTCAACAAATAAAGTGTTAAACATGAATTTTATAATATCGCCCAGTTCAGACCTTCACAGCTAGTAACTGCCATGCCCCATACACAGATTCGACTCATCTTTATTCTCGTCATACACCATTGTTAAGGAGGTAGTTTCACTCTGACGGCTTTTTAGTAAGAACTGTTACTTTGTAGAACACACTTCATAGAGGACGCTCTTTCCAATCATCACAATCTTAAACACTTCATGTCTGGGGTCAGCTGTTATCTATCCTACATATCCTCATAATCTGCACTTCTTACTTCCATACAACAATCTCATTCAGTAACGCTCTAACTTAAGTGGCTCTTGGGCCTTGTATTGGGTGAACAAAAGATAAAAATATAGTATGTCATATTTATGGGTTAAAGTGCTCATATAAAGGATAGAGCGAATGTAAATATGAAAGTGTACACTGGAGTCAACACCCAATGGCGACAGTCTGTTTCATGTTTAAACTCAATCAGTGCTTGCATCTGTTTCATGTTTAAACTCAATCAGTGCTTGCATCTGTTTCATGTTTAAACTCAATCAGTGCTTGCATCTGTTTCATGTTTAAACTCAATCAGTGCTTGCATCTGTTTCATGTTTAAACTCAATCAGTGCTTGCATCTGTTTCATGTTTAAACTCAATCAGTGCTTGCATCTGTTTCATGTTTAAACTCAATCAGTGCTTGCATCTGTTTCATGTTTAAACTCAATCAGTGCTTGCATCTGTTTCATGTTTAAACTCAATCAGTGCTTGCATCTGTTTCATGTTTAAACTCAATCAGTGCTTGCATCTGTTTCATGTTTAAACTCAATCAGTGCTTGCATCTGTTTCATGTTTAAACTCAATCAGTGCTTGCATCTGTTTCATGTTTAAACTCAATCAGTGCTTGCATCTGTTTCATGTTTAAACTCAATCAGTGCTTGCATCTGTTTCATGTTTAAACTCAATCAGTGCTTGCATCTGTTTCATGTTTAAACTCAATCAGTGCTTGCATCTGTTTCATGTTTAAACTCAATCAGTGCTTGCATCTGTTTCATGTTTAAACTCAATCAGTGCTTGCATCTGTTTCATGTTTAAACTCAATCAGTGCTTGCATCTGTTTCATGTTTAAACTCAATCAGTGCTTGCATCTGTTTCATGTTTAAACTCAATCAGTGCTTGCATCTGTTTCATGTTTAAACTCAATCAGTGCTTGCATCTGTTTCATGTTTAAACTCAATCAGTGCTTGCATCTGTTTCATGTTTAAACTCAATCAGTGCTTGCATCTGTTTCATGTTTAAACTCAATCAGTGCTTGCATCTGTTTCATGTTTAAACTCAATCAGTGCTTGCATCTGTTTCATGTTTAAACTCAATCAGTGCTTGCATCTGTTTCATGTTTAAACTCAATCAGTGCTTGCATCTGTTTCATGTTTAAACTCAATCAGTGCTTGCATCTGTTTCATGTTTAAACTCAATCAGTGCTTGCATCTGTTTCATGTTTAAACTCAATCAGTGCTTGCATCTGTTTCATGTTTAAACTCAATCAGTGCTTGCATCTGTTTCATGTTTAAACTCAATCAGTGCTTGCATCTGTTTCATGTTTAAACTCAATCAGTGCTTGCATCTGTTTCATGTTTAAACTCAATCAGTGCTTGCATCTGTTTCATGTTTAAACTCAATCAGTGCTTGCATCTGTTTCATGTTTAAACTCAATCAGTGCTTGCATCTGTTTCATGTTTAAACTCAATCAGTGCTTGCATCTGTTTCATGTTTAAACTCAATCAGTGCTTGCATCTGTTTCATGTTTAAACTCAATCAGTGCTTGCATCTGTTTCATGTTTAAACTCAATCAGTGCTTGCATCTGTTTCATGTTTAAACTCAATCAGTGCTTGCATCTGTTTCATGTTTAAACTCAATCAGTGCTTGCATCTGTTTCATGTTTAAACTCAATCAGTGCTTGCATCTGTTTCATGTTTAAACTCAATCAGTGCTTGCATCTGTTTCATGTTTAAACTCAATCAGTGCTTGCATCTGTTTCATGTTTAAACTCAATCAGTGCTTGCATCTGTTTCATGTTTAAACTCAATCAGTGCTTGCATCTGTTTCATGTTTAAACTCAATCAGTGCTTGCATCTGTTTCATGTTTAAACTCAATCAGTGCTTGCATCTGTTTCATGTTTAAACTCAATCAGTGCTTGCATCTGTTTCATGTTTAAACAGCCTTCAAGCATGAAAGACTGTTGCCAATGGGTGTTGCCCTTGATGTTCAGTTATTTATTTATATATAATACATGCTGTACTGATGATAAAGAATAATCGAAAACACAAGCTTCTTCAATAAAGAATCACTAGAAATTTTTTTTTTTCAATTCATAGTAAAATAAACTACAACCCTTGCCAGAAATCATCAGTTTTGATTGTAAAAACTGAAAAAGCAATCATGTATTTATTTAATTTCCGTCATTGCAGTTGCTTGGCTCAGTCACGGCATAATGAAAATTTCCATTTTTATTGTGATTGGTGAAAATTAAACTTTATTTTAGAGTCATATCATCAAATAGGTTTCCCTTGCTCCAATCAATTTGCCCCCAGAAACTATTTTAGTCTCAGGTGATTTTTTTTTTTTTTTTTGGTTATTATCAAAAGTTTTGTGAATGTGTAAAAATCACCAATCAAGCTTCGATCAACTTGACAAGCAAAGCAGTTAAGAAAAATGTTTCATTTTTATTGGAACTTTGGATGTCAAATTATGGAAACCAATCCTGATTAAGGTCTTAGAGTGATGGAATTATTCTTTAAATTGTGTTGGAAATTATTGTAAACTGAAATAGAGCGAGGGAGGGAGGGGGCGCGTACAGAAATAGAGCGAGGGGGAGGGGGCGCATACGGAAATAGAGCGAGGGAGGGAGGGGGCACGTACAGAAATAGAGCGAGGGAGGGAGGGTTGCGCGTACGGAAATAGAGCGAGGGAGGGGGGCGCGTACGGAAATAGAGCGAGGGAGGGAGGTGGCGCGTAAAGAAATAGAGCGAGGGAGGGAGGTGGCGCGTAAAGAAATAGAGCGAGGGAGGGAGGGGGGCGCGGAAAGAAATAGAGCGAGGGAGGGAGGGGGCGCGGAAAGAAATAGAGCGAGGGAGGGAGGGGGCGCGTAAAGAAATAGAGCGAGGGAGGGAGGGGGGCGCGGAAAGAAATAGAGCTAGGGAGGGAGGGGGCGCGGAAAGAAATAGAGCGAGGGAGGGAGGGGGCGCGTAAAGAAATAGAGCGAGGGAGGGAGGTGGCGCGTAAAGAAATAGAGCGAGGGAGGGATGTGGCGCGTAAAGAAATAGAGCGAGGGAGGGAGGGGGGCGCGGAAAGAAATAGAGCGAGGGAGGGAGGGGGCGCGTAAAGAAATAGAGCGAGGGAGGGAGGGGGCGCGTAAAGAAATAGAGCGAGGGAGGGAGGGGGGCGCGGAAAGAGAAAAGAAACGAAAAGAATTGGACTTACTCTTTCTGCGATTCTTTCATCCTTAGACAAAGCGATGATTGCCTTCACATCATCATCAGTCATACTGGCAGCAGCAAGTTTCTCATCCTTTCTGCTGATGAAATTTGCTTGGATGACAGTTGCGAACACAGGGAAACCATTGGCTGTGTTGAGGGACCCATCATAGTTGTTGTGATAAATTCCAGTCAATTCCTGTCAATCATAAACAATAATGACCAGAAAGGGGAAAAAAAAAAAAAAAAAAAAATTTCATTTGTCACTTGGAAACAAAAGCTAATCTTATTTATCTTTTCAAGTCAAACAATCTTTTGCTTGAGAGAACCACAGGACTGGGTGTTAAGTCTCATGTCAGTCAGTAGTGGGAACTAGAGAACAACAGACAAGATGGGATCTTTAGAGTTGACTGGAGTTCTACTGCGATAGAACAATAGTTAGCATGTCTATAACTAATTTCAGTAGTTAAGAGCCTACCAAATTGGCCTTGCACCATATACTGTTTGAATGGGTATACAGATAGCAAGTACTACAGCATGACCATTTAAAAATAACATTATGTTCTGGACCCCTTTTCTTCCAGATGAAAATAAAGAGTGAATTTTCAAAGCCAATGCCACACCCATCTAAAGAATGTATTGGTCAAAATAGTGTGTAAAACAAGAAATTCACAGTATTAAACCTTTCTTTTCCAATAAGTGGATGTAATTTTTGTGAAACTCAAACTAGGAACAGAAAAGTGAATAATTAATTTTATTACTATTAATGTTTTACTTCTGGATACCAAGCAATAACGGGGGGGAAACTGCTTTGCCCGAAAAGGGAAATTGTTACTTTTCAGAAATACTTATATTAAGCATTTATTCATTTATGGCAAAACCATTTTTATTGTTATACATTTTTAAAACATTCACATGAGAGGGGGGTAGGTTTGATGGCAACTGAGTGCTCACTACTGCAGCCTTGTGCCAGATTAACTATATATATATATATGATTTCCAAATGGTTTATTTTTTTAATGAATAAGAAAATTGACAAGTATTTGGATGTAGAATTAATCTTCAAACTGGCAGTGTTACCTCATGCATGAAACCCAACACAAAAGTAAAATACGTGAATGTTAGATCCAACCCCACCCTGCCAGTATAATAAAGCAAATCCACAAAGGAAAGGAGTCCAGGTTATCTAGAAACTCCTCTAGTGAAATAATTTTCAAAGATAAAAAGAAAGAATATGAAAAGACTTTCAAAGAAGAGGGGGTATAAAATCAAACTGGAATTTAAAAATAGATGCACATTAGATGGCATTTGCAAAACTGAAGCAGATACAAATGGCCAGAAAAAAAAAAACAAAAAAAAAAATACAGTGTACTGAGGGTAACTTTAAAAAGGTGGTACAATAAGTCATCTTTTAAGCTAGAAAGCCTTCGAAATTCTACTAAACTAGCCAACCATGTGCGGAAATTAAAGTGGGGGGAACAAAGTAAAATAAAAAGATCCAATTGTAAACAGGAAAAACCAAAAACCAAAACAAAAAACCCCCAAAAAACAAAAAACAAAAAACTTTTGAATCAGATTGAAAATGATGTCCTGTTGTATACATGCTAAAAAGTAACTTAACTTTCTATAAAGTCGGATGAAAAATGTATATTTCATTTAATGCCCACCCCCCACCTTACACTTCCAATACTTGATTTTCCCCGCCTCCTCACCTTCTACCACACCTCACGTCGTCCGCTTATTCATTTCTTTACAAAAAATGAAGTGTTATGAAATCAACTGAAGATACCAAAAGACTGAAACCAAAGAAGCGGAATTGGTTGGCCTCTTAATTTTTTCCATACTTAAAAGTCCTGTACTTTCGTTTTTACTTTCATTCTGCTAAACACGATGCATGCATGCATTTCTAAATTTTCTATTTTCTTGAATTTGTTTTCACATTTATAGTAAATAAAAAAACAAAAACGTTATAACAAAGTAAATTTAAAAGAATATTAAATACAATTATATGACAAAAAATTTAATATTTATTTATTCAAATATTTGAGAGTGCGCGCGTGTGTGTGTGCGTGGTGTGATTAGCTACAACATAAATATACAGACTCAGTATCACCCGAAAGGCCAGATGCATGTTTGTGTGTATATTATTGACTTATTAATATTTTGGGGCCATCTTATGGAGAATATTTTTAGTCAATCTTTAAAAAATAAACTTCATTGTTTTTTGTTTTTTTTTTTGTAACTAACATAAAAAAGTAAAATATTTTAATGCTTAAATGGTAAATACACATGCACGCTCACTGATGGAACCTCTGTGTTGTGGAGAGACAATGACCACATTCTACACACTTTCCTCCCAAGCACTGCTATAAACAAGGAAAATGAGCAAAAATGATATGTGCCAGAGCTCAAGGTCAATCTGTGCCAAGTGGCTTCACTTTGCATATTTTAGCCCCATTACTATTTTAAAAAAAGAAAAAGGTACTTACAACTTCATCTCCAGGTTTGCACTGATCTACCAGATCATCAAGTAAAATAGCATCTTTGGAACGAGGCAATCTTCCAGGGGGAACTTTGCCTGGGCTTTCCTGGATTGTGATCCGTTGGTAATTTTTGTAAACAGTCTAAAAAGATATACATAAAAAAAAATAATGATTTCTGTGTCTAATCAACCCCACCACCAATTACAACACTAATGCTATTTACATGAAATGAAGTAACAAGAAATAAAACAGGAAAGGAAAACTTATTTCTGATGGGACTCCAGCCCTTAACAAAAAAAAAAAAAAAAAAATTTTTTTTACAACCAGAGCAAAATTACTGCCATTTACAAATGGAAGGAATACACCCAAGTACTTGAGACATAATAATGAACGTCTTATTCACCTGTTCCATATTGATTTCAAAAGGGCCGCTTGACTGACACTCAGGGCAGGAACCAGGACGCACTTCTTGGTTTTGAGATTGATAGAATGGTCCCAAAACAAAGTTACATTTGTTACAATCATATTTAATAACGCTCAGTTGGGGTAACACACCAGAGGTGCTGGTCACAACACCACTTGTCCGAATCAGTTGATTCAAGTGTAACTGCCTGTGGGAGTACAAAGAAGAAAAGATCTCCACATTAATTATATGAAAGCATGCAGAAGTTGTAACTAGAGAGAAAAATCTATATTATGGGGGATGCTGAAAAGTAGTTTTAATGACGCTAGTGAGTTTCAATAAATGCAAAATGAACATAGGGCAGGTTGGGTTTTTGATTTTTTATTTACATTAATTGAGTCTTGGAAATCCAAGTATTGTGGTGTCACAGTGGCCGATTTAATAAAATGATTGGATGTCAATAACATGTAGAGAAAACAAAATAGTTTTGTTCATACAAGTGTTAACATTTCCATTGCTGTAACAATATATAGCAGTGAAAGTGTTAGTGATTTTGCTTAAAGGAAGCTGAAAAACTCACCTAAGAGATCGGATGTCTTCGATAAGCGGCAATTCGGCAATCCGTAGGTGAATTTCTTTTGCAATCCTTTCATAATTTGGGTACATGTTTAAAACGACTTCTTTAGCGGCCTAAAAACAAATGACCAACGTGCTGTTAAGACTAAAAATAAAAGTCATTTTGGAGAGACCAAAAAAAAAAAAAAAAAAAAAAAAAAAGAAGAAGCAATAAACGAACAAATTAAACAATTTCAAAAATTTAAACTAATCTAAAATTTTAAAAAAATTTAAACTAATCCAACCAAATTAAAAACTCATCTGATTATCAAGTCTGGCACAAGACCGTAACAAGAGAGTTCAAAACACATGACAAGTAATAGTCGAGTAGATCTGCTTGCTAACTGAAGTTCAGTCAGATGTTCTTCACTTGATTTTTTTTTTTTAAATTTTAATATGGTTTTTAGGCCAATAATTTCATTACAACCATCAGGCATAGAAGTGGTCAAGCTATATACCCTACACGCAAGCCGCTAGTGGTCTGCTGGAAGGCCGCTGACAGCATTGCTAGCAGTCATCTGGTGGCAGCCATCAGCAAGCCAACCGCAGTAAATGCTCAGTGGCAGATTGGTGGCTTGTGTGTAGGGTGGATAATACAATGAAACAAAATGGATAATTTCTCTAGACCTTTTTCAATAGGAAATCTTAGAGAGTCCCCCCTTCAAGTGTAAATCCTTTAGGTGTCAAATGTGTGGGTGATCATGGTTCTTCCCTTCCCCTCTTCTATTCACATTTGTTGAATCTCCTTGCTTATCTTCCTTTCAATGTCATGCGAGTGTTAAATTCTCTAGGTCTTCTTTCCTCATTAAGTATCCCAGAAATTTCAACCATCCTTTTCAGATTGTAAGTAAGACTTCCATGTTGCCCACATGTTCTGCCCATGATATTCCTAGCATTTGTTGATAGAACCACATCTGTCAAAATTGTCCCACATTCACTGCCATAAAACAGGTTAGATATCATATAGCAATTCAGCACTTTGATTTCTAATGACATTTCCCGGTCTTATTTTACTTAGTTTCTAGAAAGCATCTTTACTGCCCTTATCCACTTTCATATTTCTACCACATTTTCCATCATTTGTTGCTACACTGCCCAGATAGTGGGGATGTTGGAAGCAGGTACTATGTAGCTTACACCGTACACTGCCTCTTTCGCTGATGACCATGCATTGTTTTCTTAATAGTTAAAATCCTTTCTGTTTTCCTTAACTAGCTTATCTAAGAGTTCTTTTAGTTTCCTTCCCAAAGAAATCTATGCATCCTTTAAGATGAGGTGTGCCAATAATAAATCCTGGTAGGTCTCCTAGGATCAGTTCACTATTTACGTTAAATAAATCTGGTGAGTAAATACTTCACTGTCCTCTCCATTTTCAGCCTGTTATACTTTGTAAATCTTTCATACATTTTGAGGGAAATATTATCACCATTTCTGTAAAAATGGGTCTTGGGCTCCAACCCCAAATATGAAAAGTAACTTAGCACATGATTTTTTTTTTGCTCCTACTTTTTCATCTTTAATAAGAATATTCACAAAACCTATAGATGTAAGGAAGGCCAGAGAACGTGTCAGCTGAAACATGTTAAAAAGCCTGAAGACAATGAGAAATATAATGAATAATAAATATGCTTCAATTGGAGAATGGCTATAAAGTGCACACGAACTTTATGGACACCCTGTATTTGTGATAAAAAGATTTGCATAAGGAAAATACGAACCTCATCAAATGTGGGCAACATTTCTGCTGGGGCTTCAGGTAAAAAGTAAGCCAAAACCTGCTCGGCTGAAGCCAACATATTGTAATCTATCACAAGGCTCTGTTGATTGGCTGAAAACAAAAACATTTTTTGAATTTTATTTGATGGTAACAATAGTGTGTGTGTGTGTGTGTGTGTGGATAATTTAATTAAAAAAAAAAAAAATTCATTTGTTCAAGAAAGTTATTTATATAAATAAGATACAAATGGTTAAAAATAAAAAAGTGACGGATGTTATATTGCATTATATTATAACACAGGCTTTTTTGCAAATAAAACATTTTCAAATTAGTTTCAATTTCTATTTAACAGATATACTGTCATGATAAAAACAATTACAGAAGTTATTCCCAATCAAACAAAGCATTGGCAGAAGCCTTAAAAGATAAAATTAGTAAGGAGCGGAGAGAAGGCAGTCAAAACAAGAGGAAAAGGGTAAGAGGCAGATATCATGGTAATTTTTAATCTTTTAACATTGTTAAATATTTTTAATTCACCATATCACAAATATCCAATACAAAATTGGCACACCTCATGGGCCAACATTATGTAGGCTGCTTAGTAACTAAGCTAGCTGCATATTTCCCCAACAGTTCCAGACGTTAATTATTAATCTTTACCATGCTAATTTCTTTCTACATTCCCCCCCACTTGCCACTACATTTTTTTTGAGGTTGCAAAAACATGAACGCCTACTGTTTTAGAATTGTTATTTTTTTCTATACTAGTAAAAGAATGGATGAGTGATATTTTGATGTAATGCATTACGTTTCGTATGCATGTTTTGCTTCCAAAGCAGTAGTAAGCGATTTCCAGCTTAAAATACTGGAAATAACAGTTGACAAGCGTTTATTTATAGCAACCATCTCAAGGTGACAGAATGCGCCTAGAGCAGCAAAGGGAGAGAATTTTACAGCGACAATTGTCGCCATGTAGCATGATAAAGGTTAAAAAGCATGCACACAAAACAGGCTCTCACCCAACTTAGAAAAATCGGTGCTATATAATTAGATATATATCAAAAGACCATCCAAGGGCAACATTTGAACAAATGAATATAAAACTTACCTTCCACCATTTGCCTAATCTTCTCTCTGTAAACATTATGGCCTTTGGAATCAATGAAAGTTCTCAGGAAATTTTTGAAACGGTTCTTAATTTCAGTCTTTGGTGCCAACATGGTAACCCATTCACGGACAGAGTGGCCCTTCATGTCTTCCAGATTCTCAATACTCTCAATCTGAACACAGAGAAAATTTCAAAATGGTCTTAATGAAAGTTAGTCACAAGAATTGACAGACTTATTAGACAACGAATTAGTCAAACAATTGTCCTCAGCATTCTTATCCCACCTCCCTAAATGTTGGATTTCTGAATTTCAGATTACCCATCAAAATCTAAAGGTCCTTTCACTATTCAATTTTACAACTTTGTTCTGAGAACCTCCAAAAAGTGATGATCAGGAAGAGAAATCAGTTGCACAGGTTGTTCTTAGTTGGCCAATTTAAAAAGAATTTCAGGAAAAATAAAATGAAGGATTTAAAGCAATGGCATCGTCATCAACTTCACTTTGTTTCCAATACCTGCCTGTTACTGGTGATGAAGTATATTACCTATCATATACAGTAATTGGATAATATAGTAATAATATATAGTCTATATATAAAATTCTGTGACCTTCATTAGTCTGTCCACACACCCTCTAAAATAGCCATTTCATTGATCAATCAAAACATAATTTTGAGGAGAAGTTAAAATAGGTAAGAGAGTAAAAAGTACAGTTAGTCTTACTAGGAAGCATAGCTTAGTACTATAAATTTTCATTCATTTTCTTGGAAGAATTAAGTTTTATTATTCAACATACAAAACACCCCTGTTTATCTATCAAATTCTGTAACTTCTGTTAGAGGGTGTGACAGACAAACTAAAATAGCCATACATTGACCAATCAAAACCAACTTAAAAAAAAATATTGCTTACCATGAAGTCCTACAAAACTAAAAGAAATTATTAAACTGCAAATTAGGGTGTGTGCCACCCACACCCAAACAAATCAGCTTATTCAAATTTCATTGATTGGTTTGCAAAACTGAACGAAATGTAGAGCTTCAATACTAAATACTGTGGATTTCAACCCATATTAGGGCATTGCAAAATTTTTTTTTAAGTAATATAGTAATATAATATATAGTAAATAGATAATATAGTAATATATATTGCTTGATTACACATAAATTTTAAATTGTGAATGACCTTTCAAGAGCAACAGAAAACCCAATTGTCAATAAAATTGGTAAAGTACTTTAAATGGGGTGAAGAGGAGGCTATATTCAAAGCCAATATTCCCCCACCCCGATTTTCATCGTGAATGTGTGTGTTTAACAAATAGCAAGGGAATGGTTGTCTGTCCGCAACTGGTTGGACAAAATCAACTGAAAACTGACCTCTTCGTCATCTTCATCCATTGCACCCTCTGCGGCCCTCTCAGCTACACGCCTCCGTCTAGTTGGGCGATCTTCATCTTCATCAGAATCATCTGTTAAAATTAAAATCAACAAAGGTCTGGAGAAAATACACACAATGGATGCGCAACCATTAAAAAACATTAGGAATGGACACTGAAAGAATTTTCAGTAGATAAATTAGTCAAACAATTATCCCCATATTTATTGTTTTATCATATCAGTGTCTTGGTTGATATACTCTTCAACCTTCATCCTCTTGTTTGTCACTACCTACAAAATACATACTATGTATATGTACTTACAAACAATACTTTCCAAAACCTCAAAGTAAATTCATTATCTTAACAGTTTTTCCATTCATTCTAAGGCAGTTATTTTGTGAATCTGAATAAAAGAGGTAATCCCATGAAGTGGGAATATTTTTTCTTCTTTAAATCACTTGAAGATTTCAAAAACAAATTGTAGACGGTTTCAAATCATACTGTAAGCCCTACTTTTCTAATAAAAGTATTCTCATGAAAATGTTGAATCACTGTCCATGTGTATGAGAGAGAGAGAGAGAGAGAGAAAAAAAAAAAAAGCTGTAAAATTGCTAAAAATTACCACCCCTCTCTTCGTAAAGCCTAATTACAGCTTTTTTCTCTTTACTCCCCCCTTCCTTTTATTTCTCTTCTCCCCCTTCCCTTTCAATATATCACTTCCGTTAAGTTAACCGATTAAATAGGCCGATGTCTGGTCCCTCTTCCCCTAATACTAAGTATGATAGATAGAAATATTCAAATAAACCCTCTCTAAACTCGATCATCTCTCTCACACCACTCCTCACTACCCTCTCTGTTAAATTACATAAACTTAATACTACCCGTCAAAAGTGTAAATTTTCATTTCATTTTTCGTTTCACCTTTTAGAAGTGATGTCTGATGATCCAGCGTCCTTTAAAAGGGCTATGGTGAAATAAATTATTACATGGAGCCTTAAAGTGGTCTGTTTTTCTTTAAATTATTAGCTCTGAATTTACATTGAGCTCTCAGGATTTCATCCTCCTTGGGACTACCTATACAGACGACCAAATTTTTCGTAACTTAAATATATATATATATATATATATATATATATATATATATATAAAAAACAAACTTGCATTGGAGGGACAAGACAGTCATTCGAAAAAATGGTTTCCGAATCAGAAGATTTGAGCATACTTCCAGTTAATTAAAACCTTGAAAATAAATATTTAACATTTATCAACCAATGGGCTGCATTCCCACAGACAGTGAAAAACATGCTTCGTGAACCCTTTGAAGAGAATATAAGCAAAGTCACCAGACCAGACAAGCCAGTAAGGAAAAAGAACAGCAACATACGACATGCATGGCTTCAAAGAGATTTCCTTACTCGTTCACCTCTCTTCCTCCCCAAGACATGTGATACCCCCACTCTTCCCCCCTCACTTTGTCCCTTTCCCCTCTTTTTCAAACATACACATGAAGAAATCAGTTTTCATTTTAACTATAAACAAGGACTGTAAAAAGCGTTCTCAAGTTTTTCTTTGTTGTACGTTGATGTAAGACTGCAACAAATATATGATCAGATGTTTCTTTTGTCCTTGTTTTTTTTCTCATTCAGAACAAAACAGACAATCAGCAACAATTCATTTTAACAGGATTTGAACCAATTACGAAAGGGGGGGGGCGCCCCCCCATGCATGCAGAAATGAAAGCTAGAAATTACATACCGTACATTAGTCCCCTTCGCATCCTTCCAGAGGCTAAGCCCTCTTCACGGTCACGTTTCTTCATTTCTTTTTCAGCCTCTTGGCGAGCCCCTTCGGAGAGATCCGAGAAGTCAGCATCATCATCCAAGCCGTCTTTGGCATAAACATCCAGGGCTGGAATAACACGATAATCCCTTAAAGAAAGAAAAAAAAAAAAAAGTTAGCAGAAAGATTAAAGAGAGAACCCATGGAATACAAGTAGCTTCATTTCAATCCATAAAAATAAGGAAATTCCCACCAAGACTTGAATTTGTATAAAATTATGTTGTGCTAATATGAGAGAGAGAAAGTTTCCCAACCTTGTCATTGAATAAAATTCCATGATTTACCTGTTTTGGGATGTCACATAGACAGCAGTAAGTAAATGAATAGACAAAGAAGCACATTGTATAACATGTCTACGCCAAATATACAATGAGAGAAATTTTACTACTTTTCATGTTTTGCAATGTAAGTTCTTTTTATGATTTTCTTTTAAGGTTTTTATCTGTTCAGCTGCTCTTTATTTTGCCTTCTGTTCTTCAACTGAAACATTTCTTGGTTATTTTTTAAATATTCTTAATACGAATGAGATTGCTTGTCTTCCCATATTACTAGCTAGCACCAAAAGGAATGCCCCGCAAGCACTATATATATATATATATATATATATATATATATATATATATATATATACACACACACACACACACATACATACATACATACATACATACATACACACACACACACACACAGATGAGTTTATGTCGTGGTGCCCTTAAAAACCAAGCCATGCCCACACCAATTTTTGCAGTCAGCTTAAAGGTGTGTGTGTGTTTTCCCTATCTTACACATTAAGAATGAAAAATGTTAAGTTTTTCTTAATAAGGTCGTCATGGAGATTTTCTAAGAAAAAATTTGACTTGAGCCTTATGCAGATATATTTTCAAAGAAAAAGATGTAGACGAAAGTAATTTCAACAAATGTTTACAAGTCCATTTCAATCTTGCAACATTTATGTCTACCGAAAAAGGAAAGAGACATCATATGCACACACACACACACACACACCACATCGTAAGTGTGTACAGCTAGGAGAGAGAGAAAAAAAAAAAAGTCACAAAAATAATTTTATCTATAAGAAATTGCTAATATTCAAGTCATGTTTTGACATTTACTGTACATATTTTTTTTACTTCAATAGTTACTTTTATTTCATACTGAAGCTTTATATTTTTATACAGTAATACAACAATGTGATTCTTTCCGCAACATATTCCAAGCTAATAATATTGTAATGTCTGATTTCATTTTTTTGAAAATGTTCCACTGCAATGTATAATTGTTTATAATTCTAGTCATCATAGTCTGTCATTTGTCAATAAGTTTTTTTTTTTTACCATTTTAAAGATTTTACATTAATATTGCTTTTTTTACAAATAAAAAAGCATAAATTTTGCAAATTCTAAAAAAAAAAAAAAAAAAAAAAAAAAAACTGCCACAGTGCTCTCATTTTTAAGTGGTCCCCCAAGGTAATTTTTTGGCCTGCCCCCTATCTTAGGCTATATATATATATATATATATAAATAAATAAATAAATCAATCAACAGAATTGAGTCACTCTCAGTCACTGTGTGTTTATCCGAATCTAAAAATAAACACGCTAAAATTCACCTTCATCCTGTACCGTAAGCTGATGGCTTAGTGGGAGAAGCAAATTCAGTTGGGTTTCGATCCTAGCTAGAGGCAACCGGACATCTAGCCACACTGATGAGGTGTGAAACAGTGTGCCTGTGGATGACAAAAATACACACACACACACATATATATATATATATATATATATATATATATGTGTCATTCACAGACAGTACTGTTTCGCTGTATCACAACTCTTCAGTGCGACTAGACTTCGGAATGCCTCAAGCCAGGATTGAAACAACTAATTTGGTGTCAGCCAGAGCTATCTTCACTCGGTAGAGTTACACAACTAAATCTAGTGTATTGTTTTTACAAATGTAAACAAATGCCAATCAGCCAAAGTGCTCCATTCATTTTACTGAATATATATATATATATATATATATATATATATATAAAAAACAAATGAATCCAAAAATAACCCATCTGAATGGCCACTTTGCTCTGAAAAAAAAAAAAAAAAAAATTACATTCTCCAAGGAGTCCTGCTTTTAACTAATAAAACAAATTCTGTGATGAAGATTTACTTTCTCAAAATTCATTCATTTGTTATTAAGTCCTGAAAGTTTCATTGAAATCTGACAATTATTTATTTTTTGCAAGAATTTCCAAACCAATGTGCTTTTCTCCAGAAATAAAAGCTGCTGCTAAAAGACTAATTGCAAATGGAGGAACGACCAGTTTTGCTATAAGAAAAAAAAAGCAGCATACCATGATGAAAAAAAGGCACCAAACTTGATGAAAAAGTTTTTTTCATTGTCTAAATGTTAATGTTATTAAGAGGAAATACCCAAGTATATTTTGATTATTTTAATAAATTTTTCCCCCATCCTTTTTAGAACATTCAACATTTTGATTAAAAAGTTTGTCTCAACTGGTGACTTGTTTTTCAGGTGTTAACTAACAGTTACATCAATGTTCTGACAGCTTATGTCAAGGGGCATTATGGTTTGGAACAGAAGTGACACAATTTTCTTCAAATTTTAAGTGAACTTATTTAACTACACAGTAATTTTTAAAAATCAAATACTTTCAGCAATCTAATATTTATTGATTTTTTTCTTTTAGGTACTTTTTTATAGCCTTACATTTGAAGATGATTTCTGGAAAATTAAAATTTTAAATTTCATAACCAAGAGGGAGATAAAATTTCATAAGAGAAGTACCTATAATTTTTTATGTACATCTCTTATGAAATTTTATGGTATTATTTATTAATTTTCATATATCAGTTATGAAAAAAATTCACCAGAGATAAAAAATTAATTAAAAAAATAATAGCATAAAATTTTATAAGATAGGTCCCTAATTTTTCCTTATTGTTTGAATATGACAGCTATGAAAATGTGAAACTTTTGTATTAATTATGTAATCATTGACATTTTTTTATTTTATTTAATCAGTCTACTAAAAATGGAAGAAAAAACTGCTCTGCAATTGATTTCAGACTTTCATGAATATTTGGGGGCCTTTTTTTAAAAAATATTCTAATGAAGATATGTCCAAACTCTGAATCATTGTTTCCATCCCTAAAATTGAAACTAAGAAAATAATAATTGCAGTATGTTTCACTAACAGTAAATTAATTAAATTTAAAAAATTAAGTGAAATAGGACGTAAAAATTTTTTAAAAATGTCATGATGATGGTCAGAGAAATCAACGTGTTTTCAGTACGGAAACTAAAATTTTCTGAGGTCAGCGAAACGACTCTTAAAACACATGACATTAGTAATGTCTTAGCTTTATTGGGTTTTGTATGTTGCAATTCAGAGCTGATTTTCACTAACTAAAATAATTTCATTCATTTATAAATTCTGAAAGTTTCATTAAGATCCAACATTGATTTTTGCAAGAAATTCCAAAATAACGCGTTTTTAACACCAAGAAATCCCAATTCTAATCTTAGCTAAGCTGAAAAAAAAAAAAAAGAAAAGAAAAAAGTCTAAGTCAGTCATTATGCAAATCAAAATTTAATTTCATAAGTAAAATTGTGGTTGACATTCAAATATATGAAAAAGAAATGTCACTTGAAAAACCGAATATTTAAAATATACAATGAGACCTCCCCAAATCCCATCCTTAATTAGATTGGTTTTCTATTCTATTAAAAATTGGCGAAAAGAGTTAAACTATACGAGTTAAATATAGAGTTATCTCCCTTATTTTTAACTTACTGTTCAAAATTGTCTCCAAATAATTCTTCTCCTTCTTCCTCCTCCTCATCAATAGCAGCATCGGCCAACTCGGATTCATCCTCGAAAGGGGGGAGATCACGACCAGGACTAGAAGTTACAGGATCACCTCTTCGACTTTGAGATCCATCGGGGCTAGCCACAGAAAAGGGATCTGAAGTTGGGTCCTGTTTAATAATAACAAAAAAAATAAATAAATAATAAAATAAAACAAGTTCACATTCACTTTAATTTTTAAACAATAACCGTTTGGTTTAAAAAGGGATCAACAATGTAGGAAGAAACATCAATTAAATCCAATTTTAACAGTAAAGTACACATTTTTATGAAAACAAAGTTGAACTTGAATGTTTAAGGCTAAGTTTAAACTGTTTGAAGAAAGTAATTATTTAAAAAAAGAAAAGAAGAAAAAACAAAACAAAAAGGCTTATTGGTTTTTTTTTGTTTGTATTTTTACAATTGAGGTAAAAGTTTGGACAATTTTGGGCAGTTTTTTAACAAAAAAATCGATGATTTACATTCTTCAGTTTTGTGCATTTAATTAAAAAAAAAAAATTCAGGTTGCAAATAAAATTTTTGGGAGTTTTCATAAATTAATTTCGAAGGGGGGGGGGGGTAACAGATATAAAAAAAATTATTTATACCATGACTTTCAAAGAGACAAAATTTTCTAAAATAATTTAATTCATTTGTGAATAAGTTCTGAAGTTTTCATTAAAATCCAACAAGTACTTAATTTTTGCAAGAATTTCCAAATCAATGTGTCTTTCAACTGAAAAAAAACAAAAACAAAAAACAAACAAAAAAACAACTAAAATAATAATGCTAAAAAAGCCTAAAATGGACATCCCTACAAGGGAGTTATACTTTCTTCAAAGTTTCATGTTCGACCTATCCGATCCCCAGTGAGTGTTTCCTGTGTCCTTGTTCCATACTTGGAAGATAAGCTTACTAAATATAATTTGTAATATCAGCCTTAAAATTATAGCTTCAATGAAATTTGTTTGTTGCAAGCAGTAATAATCTTCAGTTCGTCGTTTCATGTCATGATACAATCCCTGGCAAACAATGTGTAATAATATTATTGTCCCTTTTATTTTTTCCCGGGACCCATTCCCCTAAATTTATCGGTTTAGGTGTAGTTGTGGGAGGTGGTAAATAGACAAGTACACTAAAAAAAATAAAATAAAATATAATAAATAAAAAAAAAAAATGGACGAGGGAATAATTTTTATAGATTAGCATCCTTGGGAAATTTGCAAATTATCCACATCCTTTTTACAATAGACTTTCCTTAGGCCGTGACACGTCACAGAATTTTTTTTTTTTTCTGATTTTTTATCGTTTAGAAGAGGGATCTTGTAGTGTAGTTTTAGTTTGTTTATGGAATAATAATGTGAATCAATTCCTGATGACTTCTTAAACACAATTATTCGACTTAGTTTCTCTGCGGAGGAAAACCACTTTCGGTTTACAAAAAGATTTATTTTCCAAATAATAAACAATCGTATATATTTTTTAATGAAAGAACAAAAATTAAGCCTAAAATTAATAATAATAATAAAAAAGTTCGTTTCTCTATTTTAGATAAATAATTGTTATCCACAATTGTTTGTGCACGTGTTCCCATATAAAACTCTCATACAAAAAAGAAAAAAGTCAAAAATTCAGAAAAAAAAAAAAAAAAAAAAAAAAGAGTAAAAATATCAATGTTACATTTTCAGACTATATCGATAATGAACAGAACTCCACTTAAAATAAGAAAATCAATGCTAATTTACAAAAATTTATTTAAAAAAAAATTTTTTTTACAATAACACCAAAAACTTTGAAGAAAAAAAAATTCCTTCTGGCAAACTACGAGATCGCCTAATTAAGATGTAATGTTATTTTACGATTTTAACATGGAACTTAATTTCAAATTTCATGATAAAAAATACTAATACTTGATGTATCTTATCTTTCAACCAGAATTTCTAGCGAAATAAAAAAAAAAAAAAATTTTTTTTCTTAATAAAATATTAAAAAAAAAAGTTCGATCATCGTTCTTTTATCATTTAAATTAATTTTTAAAAAGAAACAGACTTAAAAGTTTAAGATTAAAAAGATTGATATGAAACAATTCTTAATCGATGATCAAAATTAAATTGCAAAAGCTCTCTAATAAAAAAGAAACCAAGCAATTCGCTTACAAGTACGTAAAAAAAAACAAAACCTTCAAGTGAACTCAACAAAACCTAAATTTAATTTTAAAAACCTAAGATTGCATTTTGCAGATCAATGAAATCATATTTTTACTTTATGCAATATTTGAACCTTTTTTTAATTAAAAAGGTTCAAATATTGCATAAAATAAAAATTAAAATAGTCATAAAAATCAAAATAATCAAAAACTTAAATAAATTCATTTTTAAAAGTAAAACAATCGCCTTTTCTTTTTATTTCTCTACGAATTAAAAATGATGGCAACAGGTTCGCAAATTAGTATTAAAATACGTAAACTTACCGACATCGTTTGATAACTTTTTGCTAAAAGTTAAGTGATTTCACCAAAAAGTTTTTCCAAGTTGCCACTCACAAAAGACAAGATGAACAGCACTAAAAACCGCGGGAAAAATTCAAGTACACTAGGTCAATTGAGCTGTAGTCCGATTTTAAACAAATTAGTTCTTTGTTAAATATCAAATTCAGATTTGTTATCAATTTTAATCAAGATATATCTTTCTAAATTTACTTTATTTAGGTTTTTCCTTTTTAAAAGATGCAGAAAAATATGGTTAACATCGTTTAATACTAAATCAAGCAAGTAAATTACTGCGCAGTCTAGTTTAGGTGAAGAGGCAAATGGCGGGAAAGGGTCACATGTGGTAACCTTTGCATGGAGAGTAGTAATGTTCTCACTGTTTCCGCTAAAGGTAATAACAGTAGGGATGCGTTGTCTTTAACTTCAGGTTGTCCTTGAGTGATGTCCATTATTTTATAATACATCATGTACGTAATTATTTGATTAATCCTCTCGTAATCTTTTACATTTGAAAGAGCTTAAAATAGAAAAATGACTTATTTAATTTAATTCACAACTGATGAAGAAGTATATGACGGTTTTTTTTTTAACTTTATTTGTCTAAAATTTCTTTTTTTAGTGAATTGTCTGAATTTAAAAAAAAAAATAAACAATATTCAATATTCATCTAGTTTTTATTAGGTTCGTAATCATCCCGTGTTGGTAGGCACAGGATAATCGCCGAACAAAGTTTGGATTTCGCTTACAGTTGATTGTTCTGTTTTTTCCTTTTTCGAATGCCATTTGCGCTCCCATTTTACAGAAATCTTGTCACTGGCCTGTCACAATTTTTGACAGCGAAATAGAGTCAACCCCAAATATTTGTCCTAAGTAGCACACAACCTGAGGTTTCATCAAAGGGCAGAGAATAGAGTTTGTCATCGAAAAATGGCGATAAATTACTGTTGTTTTTTTAATGTTATTTTTGTTTTGTTTGAGTCGTGATTAGGTCGAAAGAGAAGGTGTTATTTTTCAAAACATTTGGGGGTGGGGACAGTTTTTACAATCGTCTCTCCCCTATTGAGCCAATCCCCATGATCAATTCCGCTCTTCACTGTCATTTGCCAGTTGACTTCTTTAAAGAAAGGGCATTAAAAAAAAATAAAAAAATCATAGTCGGGAATGAGACAGGTGATATAAAATAAAAAAAATAATAATACTAAAAATTAATTTCTAATTATTTTATTGAAAGCCTTTCTGGTTTCTGATTACAATACAACATCTATGGTTGTTTGTGTTGTATAACTTTGTCACTGTCATGTTTTTTTTTTTGTTTCTCTATTGTTCATGTGAAAAATTTGTATCCAGGCACTCAAGTTTTCAATTTTCATTATTGTTTAAATTTAAAGATGATTCATTCTTGTGAGATGTTCGAGGAACTCATATTTTTATTCAATTGTCATCGTTTTTAAATGTTTCATTCAATTTGTTCTTTAATATTTCTTGCATTGGAATAAAAAAAATGTGATATAAAAAAATTAAAAAAAGTTAAAAAAAAAATGTCATTTGAAAATTTATCACAACTAGTCTGGCCACTAATTTAAAAAGAAACCCTTTTCTTTTTTTTCACTTTCTCCACCAAAGCTAATACTGCTTTATTTTTCTCATTTTATATGCCAATCCAATATAACTCAAAAATTATTACACGCATTAACGAAAGGCATCACTTTCTCCAACTTTTAGTCCAATGAAATCCATCTCTAGAACAGGGGTCGGCAACCTTTTGCTATGTGCCGATTTAGGGTTTTAAAATCATTCAGTGTGCCAACAGCAGACGTATTTTAATTTTTATACAAGTCAATATGTTAATATACCTGTTGAGTGTTCTACAATAATATATTTTATATTTAAAAGTGAAACAGCTAAATATCTTGTGTTCTAGTAGTTATTGGTTCGGACTTCGTGATATTAATTTGCAGCATTGCTTGGCGTTGCCGACCTCTGCTCTAGAGGTTGAAACGTGTGACACAAAAATTTTTTCTACTTTTTATCATTCAATTACCCAACTTTGGGTTAAGTAGCAGCGTAGACTGGGTTCTCTAGCCTTGTGTGGCAACCAGTCCAGAAGATCTATTCTGATTTCAAAACTATGAAGAAGGCAACTAACAGGAAACTACTCTAGAAGTCATGGTAATTCAAAATCAAAGATAAAAGAATGGAATTTGTGGCAAGCCATGACACCCTGAAGGGGGAGAGGATGAAAAATATTATCTTCAAATAATTTATGAGAAATGTGCAATGGTGATGCCACATAAATTGCTCTGTAAATAATAGTAACATTTTTTCACATCTTCCACAGTCATTCAACTGAGCATAAATAACTGAACAGCTGGATCAGGGACTGACATGATACCAGTGGATATTAATAGCACGAAGAGATTGCATTTCAACTTGTAAATTTTGTTAAATTTTCCAGATTAGTACAATCAACATTGCAGGCAAATTATCTGCAGACCTAAAAGCCACTCCTGTAAACAGAAGGAAGGCTGCAAAGATTTAATGTTTTGAAGACAATACACATTAAATCCCTTCCATTGTAAACAGGAATAGGGTTTTTTTAAGTATCAAAAAGTTTTGTAAAAATGATTTCTGTGTCTTAAAGAAATTTGATTGTAATTTCGTTATGTTCTGAAAATTATAATTCTTTACATAAAACTTTTTTCCTTATCTTTCAGTAAATGTTATTGTCCTGTTAATTCATAGATAACAGCACACAATAAAGGATTATTATGACTGATCATATCTCCAGAATGGGGACTGATCCTGACTTGTTGATTCATTTAATACAATAATCTTAATCTTTGTTGATTTTCACTTATCTCTTCATTCAGTTTAAATGCTATATGTTCAATGTTCTTTAGGAAGTGAAGATACAATGAATTCTCTCCCCTGATGTTTCCTAAGATTTGCATGCCAATTTACTATTCGTACTTAGGGAAATAAAATAACCAACCATGCAAACTATGACATATATATAATTAATACAAGAAAAAGGTTTGTCACTTACCTAATTGATATTACCTTCAGCATTCCGACTCTAAAGTTTCATAGACAGATCCTCTGGGAATCACTCTATCTGCTCGTCAGGGGATATCAACAATTGACTGCTTATACTTCTTGATTTTCTTTTTTAGATGCACTTTTCATTGGTGCATTTTTTCATGTATGTGCACTCATTTTCCAAAGGTGCAGCATGCTAGGATCACCTCTACAAGCCAATACCATCAAGATGTCACCTTGATCGACTGTGGTGAGATTTGAACCTAGGCTGCATGGTTGGAAAGTGAACATTCTAACCACTTGAAACACGTGTTCAAGTGAGGTTATACTGCAATTGAGTGTTGGGTACCAAGAATAACTCATCACATCTAGCTTTTATTTTTATTTTTTTTTTTAAATCAAACTTTTCAAACTGGGAATGATAACCCAAAAAGATGAGTTTAGGTTGTTCGCAGATTTAAGACTGATGTCTATTTTCCCCACTGATCTATTTTCTTGTGTTAAAATCAACAACCAATAATTAAAAAAAAAAGTATGGATTTGAATTTATCACCAAATCTGCTAACAACATAAAAGAGTAATTATTATTAATCCAAGTTTATTTTTCAGAAAATCTCAAGACATGAAACTCTGGTTATTTCTCCGGCAACTCGGTCACAATTCCTGGGTGCCCTGCAACAAGAATTTCCCAACTTTTGCCATAGCAAAAACTCAACAACTTTTTCTTCCTGGACCACGCATTTCACATTTGCAACATCGCTCTATGCATTTGCTTGCTATGTGTCCAGGGACTTTTGCCCCCAAACTCCATCAACTTTCTTTCCCTTTATCATCTTCTCATCCTCGTTATCTCTCATTTACCCCAAGCTCAATTATCAGAGCTTCGCCTCCATCTGTTCAACCATATCTACGTCTTATACGATTTGACAAACCCATAGGTAAGTACAAATGATATTTTTTAAAGTTTGTTTTCATCTGTCATTGCTGGATTTTTTTCAATCATTTCACCACTAAGCAAAACAATAAAGCCACTAAGATGCAAGGGGTTACTGAGAGTAAAAGAATCTGTGAAATATTATACTAAAGAGAATGGACAATAAAAGAACAGGATTCTTGTGCAATTTGATATCTCTCTACCTGTAGCTTTTTAAGTATTTCTCATGATATAAAGATGATGAAAAAATGCAATAAATACTGTATTCTATACTTTGTTGTAATATCCTGAAATGTTTCTGTTTTATATACCATATCTGCGTATAAGGCGACCTTTAGATGACGAGTTAAAAAATATAGCAAATTTTCATGAATTTATCCTATACCTGTAGTATAAGATACCTGCTTATTGATTATATAAAGATCATGATATTGGAAATGTTATTTACTGTATCTTTAGAAAATCAAAATAACAAAACTGATTCTATATCATGTTTTTCCTACACACTAAAAGGGAAACCATTTTGTTTATGTTTCATCATGTGATCTCTTGTGAATACTGATTCCTCTTCTTCTTTTCCTATATCTAAACTTTTACAAACAGCCTGGTGTAGTAATGGTCATTTACTTATACTTCAATGACAATCACAAAATTCTGCTAATAACTGTCTGAGTACATTCCATTCGTGTGAACGCAATCATAACTCAATGTTTACATTTTCTCAGCTGAGCTTACAAGCCTTACATGGATACAAGTTGATTTCTTTGATATGGAATTATTCTTAAAATAGGCAATTTATTATGAAGTTATGCCAGTAATATATTAGGCAGAAATGGTTTTATTACTTTTATTATCAGTTTAATGTGAATCTTTTCATGTACATTATTGGTTATCGCACCAAGGCCAAGGTTAGCCTACCGTCAAACATTATTCAGAATTTAAGGTTTCTTTTTTCAGAATTGTAGTATAAAACAAGCCCCAATTTTTGGGGATGATTTTGGGAATTTAAAAGTCGTCTTATACATGGAAATATACGGTATTTATTTTATTTTATTTTTTTTGTAGGAACATGGCTTCTCTACTGGCCCTGTAGTTGGAGTATTGCAATGGCTGCTTCCCCTGGACATTTTCCTGATTTTAAGATGCTCACTTTGTTTGGAGTTGGGGCTTTTGTCATGCGAGGTGCTGGCTGTATCATCAATGATATGTGGGATGAGGATTTTGATAAAAAGGTTCTCTTCTTTTTCTTTTCTTATTTCTTTACCCAGCCCACATTTTACATCCTTCTTGCCTATTTTCTACTTTTTCTATCTGCCTCTACTTTGTCTTTCCTACTCCCACTACATCCACTCACTTAAGCGTAAATGGCCTTGGGAAAGCTATAAGTACATCTCTTCTGTCCCCCACCAGCTACGGGTCAAATAGTAGGATGTTCATCCAGAAAATTGGTTATCTCCCAAAAATTTTTAATGCAATATTCACCTGCTAAAAAAGAATTATTCTTACAATCCCAAGTAACTTTTGACTTTAAATAACCTACCAAAGGTTGATAAGTCATAAAAAAATCAAATCAGTCAACCCACTACTTCCATTTACTTTTTGTTTAATCTCCTTTCCTTTCTATTCTCTTTTTCTATTCCTTTTCCCCTTTTTTACTTTCTGCCTTTCTCTATTCCTGTTCTTCCTTTTCTTTTCCACTTTTTCCAATTTTTTCATTTATTTTATGTTTTTTCTGTTTACTTTCTTTTCTTTTTCTTCTTCTTTTCCTCATTTTTATTTTGTTTAATCTGTTTTCTTTTTCTTTCTTTTCTATTCTCTTTTTTTCTTTCTTTTCCTCTTTTTTGTTTTTTCTTTCTTTTCTATAATATTTTTCTTGTTTTCCTTTTTTATTTTTGCTTAATCTCTTTTCCCTTTTTTCTCTGATTTGTTTTTTCTTTCTTTCTTTAGATTTCCTTTTATTTTTATTGTTACTTTAATCCTCTTTTTATTCTGCTTTATTTTCTTTTAATTTTCTTTATACCCTTTTATTTGTTTTAATCATTTACAATTTTTTCATTTATTTTATGTTATTCTTTTCAAGTACCCACTTTTTTTAGAGTAAATTATTGGATTTTCTGGCAAGGAAATTATAAACATCTGACCTTTTATATTATTCAACCGATTTTTACAGAACTAGAATAAATACAAAAAAAAAACTTATTCAATTTTCTCCTCTCACATTGTTATATATTGATTATTAATTATCACTGCCTGTGTTTGTTTTTTCTCCATTCCAGGTGAAACGCACCCGGAAGAGACCAATCGCTGCAGGGGAGATAACTCAGTTTCAAGCGCTCGTCTTCCTTGGTTCTCAACTTTCTTTAGGCTTGTTTATTCTTTTACAGCTCAATTGGTACAGGTAAAAAGTATTTTGATTTTGTTTTATAACCAAGAATGGAGTAAAAAAACTTTGAATATAGAAATTAAGTTTGGATTAAAGAAAGAAAATTATGTTACCTCTTTTCAATTGAAAACTTTTTTTTTCTAAAGGATGTTAAAAGAATGTTTTCTTTATTCTACAAGAATTCTTTTCTGTCATTTTGAAAAATGTCTTTTTTTGTATTTAACTCTTTCACTACCATAGAAAATGCATGAGATTTTAGAAGCATTTTAAATAATAATAAATAATAGCTATTGCATTCAATCAAGTAACTTATGTTTTGATTTTTTATGAACAAAACTTTACTCTTAAGCTGTGATCTAAATGCTAAGGTCATTACCACTTTCTGTGCAGAAAATGACTATTTGAATAACATTAATTTAATTATAAATGCCATCAACAAAACAATCCTTTATTTATAAAGATAGCAAAAACCCAATTGGGAATTATGTCCCCGGTGTTTTTGGCCCATTTTAATGAATATCCTCTTTTGTTATTGATTCTAAGTCATTTTCAGAATAATTATACTTCTATTCAGCTTTGACATCTGATGAATCCAGTAAATCTCACATCAGCAAAAATCTCATTCACTGCTGGTTTCATTTATTCAACATAAACAGCCATACATGTCACTTGTCTCATGATCTAAAATCTTTCAAAAATTCAATTTCCTTTCTTAATGTAGTGAACAACAACCGCAGAAGGCAAAGAGATCCAGGGCTGCATGTATTTTTTGCAACACTAGAATAAAATAAAGAATAAAATAACTTACTTCCAGCACAAGCAGAGATTCGAACATGCCTCATGGTGTAAACTGTCCAAAGGAAAAAGAAATGATGGCTTTGCAAGTTACACATTTACAATTGCTAGATCCTGTCAGCAATCTTTCTTTACTATATATATATATATATATATATATATATATATATATATATAAAATTATAACATATGCATGTTATAACATCACTACAAATATTGCAATTTTGTTTCACCACTTCTGGTGTCTTATCAAGCGATGGATTGCAAAATAAAGGGTTTTAAGAATTCAAAAACCAACCAAACTCCCTCAGTATTCTTTTAAGAATAGTGTTTTTGGTTATTGTAATTTTATTCCATCTGTACCAACTGTGTGTGTGTGTGTGTGTATGTATATATATATATATATATATATATATATATATATATATATATATATATAATGTAATGGTCAGTTTTTAATCTACACCTGAAGATTGCATTGGGCATGAAACTCTGAGTTGTGTGAAAAATGCATTTATTATTAATATATAATTTATAGCTCTGTTATTATACATCAAGCAATATATATATATATATATATATAGAGAGAGAGAGAGAGAGAGAATTCAAAGAGAAGTGAAGGCAAGGTACAAAAACAAACCCCATCTATATTAAGCTAGCAAAAAAAGAAAAGCAGACACCTACCTTAGTAAAAATCGAAAGTGCTCACAGAATTATGAAACTTGAAAAGTGAAACCAAATCAAGATAAAGCTGTAAGAATAAAATCCTCAAGGAATCTGCTGAGAGACATCAACCTCTAATTGTTACTTTGAGTTTTATGCCAACTGGGATTTTCAAATGATTATGATAAAATATAACTTGAAGCCTTCCTACCATTCAACCTAGTTCCATGTAGAAGATTATAAATTTAAAAGAAAATTTACTGATTAATTTCCAATACGCCTCAAATTAATAAAAGCCTTTATTCAGCTGGAATATTCATTGAGTCTTTTGTTTCATTGAGTCTTTTTTTTCAATATAACAATGTTCATTGTATTTCTTATTCATAAGGTGAGATTCCAAATATATTAAGTATATTTGGAATCTCGTCTGGCATCTCTGCTTCACTCCCTTCCCCACTACTGTAATGTGACTTTTCTATAAATATTTTCATGCTACTTGTTCTGATAAGTTTTCCTCTTTGGTACCTAGACATTATGAAGTTAAGTGCAGTACTAGATTGGCAGATAGGTCTTATCATTTTGCCGTTGAGATGGCTAGATGTAATTCTAAGTTATATGTTAACAGTTTCTTTCTACCTGAATTTCTGGGATGAGGAGTTATCATTAGTTACACAATTTACATTCGAATTATTGTCCTCATCTTTATTGTTTCTGCTTCTTACTTTCCAGTTAACTTTGATTTTCAAAAATTGAAATGCCATATCAATCGTTATCTTTAGTCTTAATTCTTGTTCTTTTATTATCCTCTCTCTTTAGTAATGTTTTTCTTTTTCTCATATTCATTCACACTCAGTAACCCCTTGCATCTTTCTGGCTTTATAGCCTTGCTTGGGGTGAAAATGATTAAATAAATACTGTTTGTATTTATAAAAATAACACATTGGTGTATTTTATTGCTTGTCTGTATAGAAATGTTTAGCTGGTCTATTTTTGAATCTTTCACAAGAGACATAGGAATCTATGAAATCATCTCATGTAATGACTGAAAGGCAGATCCTATTTCAAGAGACATTGGAATCTATGAAATCATCTGTAATGACTGAAAGGCAGATCCTATTTCAAGAGACATTGGAATCTATGAAATCATCTCATGTAATGACTGAAAGGCAGATCCTATTTCAAGAGACATTGGAATCTATGAAATCATCTCATGTAATGACTGAAAGGCAGATCCTATTTCAAGAGACATTGGAATCTATGAAATCATCTCATGTAATGACTGAAAGGCAGATCCTATTTCAAGAGACATTGGAATCTATGAAATCATCTCATGTAATGACTGAAAGGCAGATCCTATTTCAAGAGACATTGGAATCTATGAAATCATCTCATGTAATGACTGAAAGGCAAATCCTATTTCAAGAGACATTGGAATCTATGAAATCATCTCATGTAATGACTCAAAGGCAAATCCTATTTCAAGAGACATTGGAATCTATGAAATCATCTCATGTAATGACTCAAATTCAAATCCTATTTCAAATATTATAAACATCTTTTCTAATGCCAAATTGCAGCCTTAACCTTTTGATCCCAACTGACAAATGGTTTTCTTTTCATTTCAGTGTATTCTTAGGTGCTTCATCAATGGCACTCGTTACAGCGTACCCTCTTGCTAAACGATACACTTATTGGCCTCAGGTTGTGCTTGGTAAGTGAATATCTTTCGTTCTCCAATAATATATGAAAAATAAATGAAAATAAGCAATTTTTCAATTAATTATCGACTGAAATATCTACTTTAGATAATGACATTTGTAACACAATCGCAAGTTGTCCAATATTTCTTGTTCAAGATATCGTTTTCTACATTTTTATACTTTTCCGCTTGACAATACAGCTTCAGTACATTTTGAAATGGCTTGTCTGTAAAAGAAGCAATCTAGAGTTGTGTTATATCGAGCGTCTGGTGGCAGAATAAAGAAGAAACAACCGGTTTAAGAAATAAACAATTGTATTAACGTAAAAATACAACAAACGGTCACCTGTTATAAATGTCTCTCATTGAAAGAAAGAGATAAGTAGAATTGTAAAAGTTGATGCTGAGTCGTGCAGTAGGAGACGGTGGGTGAGTTGTGACTTACTGCGGTGACGGCCTTTTTGGCAAGTTGTCTTTGGAGATAGGAGGTCATGTTCCGACGAATGTTGTGAATCCTGGTTGTTGTACCGTCCAACTGCTGAAGATGTCCCTCTGATGGGTTTTTATATCCTTTTCTTAGGCTCATATCGGCTTCAATTTTTATTTTGTTTCTTTAGGCAGGAGTGAGTTCTATTGGGTGGAAATTCTGGATTCTATTTTTCTTTGAGTGTGTAAGCAAAACGAATGCTATGTAGAGAGCAAATGTGCAGTTTGGGGTTTTGGAGATTTCACATCTGGCCAGTGGTGGAAATTTTTGTAACATGAATCAGAAGATCTGGTTTTAGGAAGATTATAACAGTTGTCTGCGATTAAATACTATCATTTTCAAAATATTGACGTTGGGCCTTATTATCACAGCATGACATTATTTTCTATAGAATAATTAATAGATCCATGGGTAGTAATGTAATTTTTATAACTAGAATTATGGTCAGAATGTGTAGCAAAAAAGAAAGTATTATGCATTTAACTATGATCAATTTAGATCATTATAGATTTTCATCAAATTTTATTATCATTAAGTAACAAATAGAAATTCCTTTTAAAATATATTGGGTTGGAATAAAAGTTCATAGTATTTTTAAGTGACTTTCAAAGACAATATTTAGAGATTTGTACATAGATTTATCTAACCACAGATGTGACATTTTGTTTCACTACATTTCAACATATTTGAGGCAGCTTTATGATTCCATCTTCCCAGAACTTGGCATCTTTCTAGGTGATGAACTGGTCTAAATGTTCAAACTACTTTCTCCATGTTTAACTAAGTTGTACCCTTAGATTACTATTTAATTCAATCAATGATTAAAAGCAGCATTCAATTCAGGAGTTATTCAATCGGAAAGATGTCATCTTTTATTGGAACAATGTCAGACCTTACACCTTTTTGCAGATCTAGCAGAAATTGGTACCGTTTGGCTGGAATGTCCTATTTATGCCTTACTTACCTGTCCTTGATCCTTTGGAGTACCACTTATTTTGATCCCTACAAAATCTTCTTAATGGGAAGATCTTCAATTCTATGGAGGCCCGTAAAAACCACTCAGAACAGTTTATCACCTAGAAACATGTCAAGTTCTTGGCGGGTATATTAAGAAGCATTCTCAAAGATGGCAAAAGGTAGTGAAACAAAATGGCAAATATGTGAATGAATAAATATCTATAGAAATATCTAAATGATGTTTTAGAAATTCACTTAAAAAACACTATGAACTTTTACTCCATTCTTATATATATATATATACACACACACATACACACACGTGCGCACACACACAGGGTGCGATGGATAAATTGTCGTCTAAATTGCAATAGAATGAAAATAATACTGGCATCTCTTTTTTACAGATATATTTAACAAAATGACACAAAAATATCTTGAAATACTAAAGATTAAATTTAGTCAATAAAATCTCCATTGGATTCAACGACAACCTCCAGATGACTTTGGAATCTCCTGCAACTCTTCTGGATGGTCACCTTGTTTAAGTTGGTAGATGCTGCCATAATCTTTGCCTTCAGTTCATCTTTGGTGTTACAAGGAGTTTTGTTGGTCTCTCCCTCAACTGCACCCCACACATAATAATCAAGGGGGTTGCAGTCTGGGGAGTTAGGTGGCCAGATGTAAGGGGTGATGTTGTCTGACAGCCATGACTGGGTTCTCCTGCTTGTGTGGCATGGTGCAGAGTCCTGTCGCCAGACATAGGGTCTTCCAGCAGCCACTCTCTTGACCCAAGACAGCACTACCTCCTCAAGGCACTTGATGTAGGCCTCCATGTTGAGTCTGAGGCCCTGTGGGAAGATAAATGGAAGCATAATGTTGCCATCACTAGTGATTACTTCAAACACCTTCGTAATCACCATTAGACTCATCCAACTCTTTCTGAGTTCTCGGGACTGTCCACTGATTGACGCCCAAACACTCTGAAATGTTTGTATTGGAGCTTCCAGCATGAATGCCAAGCAGTACAGCATGCCTTTTCCGAATTTCTGGTGGAGTGAATTGTATCATGGTTTCTCATAGGCAGTGCTCAATTGTTCCTACTATACTATGCAGTCAACAGAATCAAAAACAATGAATGCACATGCATGAAATTAAAAATGACAACACGGTACCCATTGTACCCTGAATATATGTGGGTGGTGTGATGGATATTGGCTTGGAATATTCTCATTCTCATTCACTTATCCGCAAATACCCTTGTGAAAGGAATGAATCCATCTCTTCGTCACCCACTAGCTATGAGTTAGTAAGGTAGACTGGGTTTGTTAACCTTGGTTGGCAGTTTGTGACTGGAAGGGATAATTCCGAGGAGGATATAAATCCAGGGGGAGAGGTCAATGTAGACTACAGAGCATTATAATGATAAAAAGAAGATGGAGACTTTAATTATCTATTTCATTTATAATTTTTATTTCATGAACACTGAAATGTTCATCTCATCAGAACGACAACCTGCCACACGAATGGAGAAACTACACTGAACGGATAATTTAGCTTGGCAGTGGGGAGAGAAGGTGAGAGAAAGGGGCTGGGTAAAGATAGAGCTTAGAGATTGGTCAGTTTCCTATCAAGAATTTGAGGAAGAGGAAGTTAAGAGGGGCGAGGCGGATTATAATTTTTATGTATATATATATATATATATATATATATATATATATATATATATATATATATATATATATGAATGAATGAATGAGTGGACACTGAAGTCAACACTGAGTAGCAACAGTTTATTTCAAATATGTGCTCTCCAACAGGATTCGAACCTGCATCCTCCTGGGCAGAGGGAGCTGTTGTTAGATCCAATGCACTCTAGACCAACTGAGCTATGAAGAACTTAGCTGATCAGTCAAGGCTGAATAGTAGCTTTAAGCGAAATTCCTCCCTTTTGAAATTTGCGTATCTGCTCAGTCAGGGGGATGCAGGTTTAAATCCTGCCAGAGAGTGCATATAATTTAATAAGATTTTTCGAATATTCAAGCCAATAGATGAAAATAAGCTGTTTAATGAGTAAGCGGAGTGTCTACTCAAATACAAGAATTCACTAAAAATAATGTTTAAATTGATAAAATCTGTCAGATTAATAAATAAAAAATCCATTACTTCTTTTGAAAATTGCTTTGTTTACATTTGGATCTGAAACTGAGCTGATATGAATGTTTTGAGTGTCTATGAGAGGAAGAATTTCACTTAAAGGCATGATTTAGCCTTGATGATCAACTATGTTCTTTGCAGCTCAGAAATCTTGCATATTTAACCTATTAATGCTCAAGCGTAGATATTAATGAATTATAGGAAGAAACTTATAAATAATACTGGAGTTTTAATTTAATTTATATAATTGATACCCTTTTTTTAATTCAATTTTTATAATTGATACAGGATTTTTAAGTTAATTTTTATAATTGATACTGGATTTTTAAGTTAATTTTTATAATTGATACTGGATTTTTAAGTTAACCTTTATAATTGATATGGGATTTTTAATGTCAACTCTTCATGAAAGCGATATAATTTCTCTCTTACAAACGGCCTCTTTGCAATGTTCACTCTGCTCTTTGGCTTCTGCTTTGGGTTTTAATAGCAGATTCTGTAGGAGAATTAGAAATGAAAACCTTATAATGTTTTTCTTTTTTAGGATTATTTGGAAATTTTGCTTGATTTTAATTTTCATTTATTTCATAATTTCTAGGTTTAACCTTCAATTATGGTGCCCTCCTTGGATGGTCAGCAGTTCAAGGGTCATGTGACTGGTCAGTGGTGTTACCTCTCTATGCAGGCTGTGTAGCGTGGACATTGATCTATGACACCATTTATGCACACCAAGTAAGCGATTGGAACAAATATCTGGTGCCAGTTTCATGTTGCCATTTAGAAGATAAAACAGGGCATATAATCAGTATAGAAGCCAAACATTGCAACATATGCAAAAGTGCCAAAGAAACAATGAAAGATAGTTAATAAAAGATTGAAACATCTTTAAAAATGATGCTAATTAATAATTAGACAAGAAGAAATGGCAAGTCTTTGCTTTCTATTTTACCATTCATCCTTATCTGATGATGATGATTTTCTGGGGTTGATGTGGATAAACATTGAAATATTTCACAAAATCAAACATTATCTGTCTATATTTCTGAAACGAGGTATTATGTACACTATTTACATTATTCGGACTATTGTCCTCATCTTTGTCGCCATATTTATTACAACGTTTCGGCCTTTCACTATCTGTCTATATTTCTGAGACGAGGTATTATGTACACTATTTACATTATTCGGACTATTGTCCTCATCTTTGTCGCCATATTTATTACAATGTTTCGGCCTTTCAGTATCTGTCTATATTTCTGAGATGAGGTATTATATACACTATTTACATTATTCGGACTATTGTCCTCATCTTTGTCACCATATTTATTACAACGTTTCGGCCATTGTACGCTCCAGCATTCTTCAGGTAGTTGGAATGTCGAACTGAACCCTGTATTTCGCTCACTGGGGTAGACTGTTCTAGTTCCATGTGCCATATCTAATGGATGACAGTTATCTCCTGTTAATTCTCCTCTCCAATTTCTCCACCATCTTAATCAGATATTGAGCTCACACTCTTTAGGTCCTGTTACTGGATCTAACCAATGCCTTTATCGATTGTGCCATGTGTCAGGACATAGTCCGAATAATGTAAATAGTGAAAATCAAACATATTTTATTGTTAATGAAAATTTGTCATATTCTCAGCCTGCTTCCCTCTCTTGCTTTGACAGTACCATTTTATAAGCATACATTTTTTTCTTGTCTTATTTGGTGACTGAATTAGTAGCGAGTTTGTATCAAATTGACTGTTCAATGCAAATGGAAGCCAATATGTTGAGTACTGCATTTGAAAGGTAGACATGCCTGTCCTGATAAAGTCTATTAAATTTACACAGTTTTTCTTCTCTACCAACATGACATCCATTGTAAAATCTTCAGTAATATAAATCAAAATTTAAAAACAATTATAGAATGATTTCTGCTTATGTTGTTCTATATCATAAAATGTCATGACAACAAAATTGTTTTCTTTTTGCCCAAAGTATTTTCATGAGAAACGAGTAAAATGATGTTTTTATAACAATTTAAAAACAATTATTGCAAGAGAAGAAATAATACTTACATCAAAAATAGATTTATAAAATTTATAATTACAGGAATTTAACATTTAACATATTGATTGAAATTAAAAGATTATATCAGTCATACACTTCGAACTCCTCAGTGGGATTGGGTCTAGCCCAATCTTGGTTTTCATTCGTAACACAAAAATGAATTTTATGATTGACATTAGGTCTAGTCCAGTTTTATCTTGGTTATTATTTTTAACGCAAAAATGAATTTTATGATTGACATTAGGTCTAGTCCAATTTTATCTTGGTTTTCATTCTTAACACAAAAATGAATTTTATGATCGACATTAGGTCTAGTCCAATTTTATCTTGGTTATTATTTTTAACGCAAAAATGAATTTTATGATTGACATTAGGTCTAGTCCAATTTTATCTTGGTTATTATTTTTAACGCAAAAATGAATTTTATGATTGACGTTAGGTCTAGTCCAATTTTATCTTGGTTTTCATTCTTAACACAAAAATGAATTTTATGATTGACATTAGGTCTAGTCCAATTTTATCTTGGTTTTCATTCTTAACACAAAAATGAATTTTATGATTGACATTAGGTCTAGTCCAATTTTATCTTGGTTTTCATTCTTAACACAAAAATGAATTTTATGATTGACATTAGGTCTAATCCAATTTTATCTTGGTTTTCATTCTTAACACAAAAATGAATTTTATGATTGACATTAGGTCTAATCCAATTTTATCTTGGTTTTCATTCTTAACACAAAAATGAATTTTATGATTGACATTAGGTCTAGTCCAATTTTATCTTGGTTTTCATTCTTAACACAAAAATGAATTTTATGATTGACATTAGGTCTAGTCCAATTTTATCTTGGTTTTCATTCTTAACACAAAAATGAATTTTATGATTGACATTAGGTCTAGTCCAATTTTATCTTGGTTTTCATTCTTAACACAAAAATGAATTTTATGATTGACATTAGGTCTAGTCCAATTTTATCTTGGTTTTCATTCTTAACACAAAAATGAATTTTATGATTGACATTAGGTCTAATCCAATTTTATCTTGGTTTTCATTCTTAACACAAAAATGAATTTTATGATTGACATTAGGTCTAGTCCAATTTTATCTTGGTTTTCATTCTTAACACAAAAATGAATTTTATGATTGACATTAGGTCTAGTCCAATTTTATCTTGGTTTTCATTCTTAACACAAAAATGAATTTTATGATTGACATTAGGTCTAGTCCAATTTTATCTTGGTTTTCATTCTTAACACAAAAATGAATTTTATGATTGACATTAGGTCTAATCCAATTTTATCTTGGTTTTCATTCTTAACACAAAAATGAATTTTATGATTGACATTAGGTCTAGTCCAATTTTATCTTGGTTTTCATTCTTAACACAAAAATGAATTTTATGATTGACATTAGGTCTAATCCAATTTTATCTTGGTTTTCATTCTTAACACAAAAATGAATTTTATGATTGACATTAGGTCTAGTCCAATTTTATCTTGGTTTTCATTCTTAACACAAAAATGAATTTTATGATTGACATTAGGTCTAATCCAATTTTATCTTGGTTTTCATTCTTAACACAAAAATGAATTTTATGATTGACATTAGGTCTAGTCCAATTTTATCTTGGTTTTCATTCTTAACACAAAAATGAATTTTATGATTGACATTAGGTCTAGTCCAATTTTATCTTGGTTTTCATTCTTAACACAAAAATGAATTTTATGATTGACATTAGGTCTAGTCCAATTTTATCTTGGTTTTCATTCTTAACACAAAAATGAATTTTATGATTGACATTAGGTCTAATCCAATTTTATCTTGGTTTTCATTCTTAACACAAAAATGAATTTTATGATTGACATTAGGTCTAGTCCAATTTTATCTTGGTTTTCATTCTTAACACAAAAATGAATTTTATGATTGACATTAGGTCTAATCCAATTTTATCTTGGTTTTCATTCTTAACACAAAAATGAATTTTATGATTGACATTAGGTCTAGTCCAATTTTATCTTGGTTTTCATTCTTAACACAAAAATGAATTTTATGATTGACATTAGGTCTAATCCAATTTTATCTTGGTTTTCATTCTTAACACAAAAATGAATTTTATGATTGACATTAGGTCTAGTCCAATTTTATCTTGGTTTTCATTCTTAACACAAAAATGAATTTTATGATTGACATTAGGTCTAGTCCAATTTTATCTTGGTTTTCATTCTTAACACAAAAATGAATTTTATGATTGACATTAGGTCTAGTCCAATTTTATCTTGGTTTTCATTCTTAACACAAAAATGAATTTTATGATTGACATTAGGTCTAATCCAATTTTATCTTGGTTTTCATTCTTAACACAAAAATGAATTTTATGATTGACATTAGGTCTAGTCCAATTTTATCTTGGTTTTCATTCTTAACACAAAAATGAATTTTATGATTGACATTAGGTCTAATCCAATTTTATCTTGGTTTTCATTCTTAACACAAAAATGAATTTTATGATTGACATTAGGTCTAGTCCAATTTTATCTTGGTTTTCATTCTTAACACAAAAATGAATTTTATGATTGACATTAGGTCTAATCCAATTTTATCTTGGTTTTCATTCTTAACACAAAAATGAATTTTATGATTGACATTAGGTCTAGTCCAATTTTATCTTGGTTTTCATTCTTAACACAAAAATGAATTTTATGATTGACATTAGGTCTAGTCCAATTTTATCTTGGTTTTCATTCTTAACACAAAAATGAATTTTATGATTGACATTAGGTCTAGTCCAATTTTATCTTGGTTTTCATTCTTAACACAAAAATGAATTTTATGATTGACATTAGGTCTAATCCAATTTTATCTTGGTTTTCATTCTTAACACAAAAATGAATTTTATGATTGACATTAGGTCTAGTCCAATTTTATCTTGGTTTTCATTCTTAACACAAAAATGAATTTTATGATTGACATTAGGTCTAATCCAATTTTATCTTGGTTTTCATTCTTAACACAAAAATGAATTTTATGATTGACATTAGGTCTAGTCCAATTTTATCTTGGTTTTCATTCTTAACACAAAAATGAATTTTATGATTGACATTAGGTCTAATCCAATTTTATCTTGGTTTTCATTCTTAACACAAAAATGAATTTTATGATTGACATTAGGTCTAGTCCAATTTTATCTTGGTTTTCATTCTTAACACAAAAATGAATTTTATGATTGACATTAGGTCTAATCCAATTTTATCTTGGTTTTCATTCTTAACACAAAAATGAATTTTATGATTGACATTAGGTCTAGTCCAATTTTATCTTGGTTTTCATTCTTAACACAAAAATGAATTTTATGATTGACATTAGGTCTAGTCCAATTTTATCTTGGTTTTCATTCTTAACACAAAAATGAATTTTATGATTGACATTAGGTCTAGTCCAATTTTATCTTGGTTTTCATTCTTAACACAAAAATGAATTTTATGATTGACATTAGGTCTAGTCCAATTTTATCTTGGTTTTCATTCTTAACACAAAAATGAATTTTATGATTGACATTAGGTCTAGTCCAATTTTATCTTGGTTTTCATTCTTAACACAAAAATGAATTTTATGATTGACATTAGGTCTAGTCCAATTTTATCTTGGTTTTCATTCTTAACACAAAAATGAATTTTATGATTGACATTAGGTCTAGTCCAATTTTATCTTGGTTTTCATTCTTAACACAAAAATGAATTTTATGATTGACATTAGGTCTAGTCCAATTTTATCTCGGTTTTCATTCTTAACACAAAAATGAATTTTATGATTGACATTAGGTCTGTTGTAACCTAGAATAATCACATGAAAGTTGGTAATGAACGATAATACTTAGGACACAAACAACACATATAAGATTCGCCAGCAGCGTGTAGAGAAGAAGTCAACTGCTAGAAGTGAGTCAAATGAATTCCACAATGAATCTCCAATGACAGACCAACATACAGTATTTACTACTAGATTTATGTGAATGGGGACATAACCCATTATCATCTGTAGGTATGCTACAACACATTCTTAGCCCTCAGGTCTGCTTGTTTAATTTCTTGAGATATTATTTTGAAAAGCACCAAATTCTTAACCTTTTTGAAACCTTCAAATGTGTATATCTTGATCCATTGATTATATAATCCTGTTTGCTTTTTTTCTCTTAGGATAAAGAGGATGACCGCTTGATTGGAGTAAAATCAACAGCCTTAAAATTTGAAAATCATACAAAGCTATGGCTTTCTGGTTTTACTGGGGCAATGATTACAAGCTTGACCCTGTCTGGTTTGATGAGTGACCAAACATGGCCATATTATTTTGCTCTGGCCCTTACTACAGCTCACATTTCTCATCAGGTGAGTATATACTGACCACTGATTAAGAATCAGAATCTATGATCAAATACTAACTTTTAAGCAGGAGTGAGAGTTTAGAATTTCCATGAAGCTGTGGATTTTTTAAAAAATTTATCAGTTTTAATTTTAAATCTTTTTTCATTGAGTTGCATAATGGATTGGGTATAGTGAAATCTTTTATATTTAATCAAAGCAAGAGAAAAATGCCTTATATTAAAATGATGATGTGTGAATTGTGTATAGCTGGCCATTCGTATTTGAGGATACCTGTCTACTAGGGCGGGCCAATCCCTATTGCAGACACTTTCTCAGGCGCATTTTTGTATTTATTCAACATTCACAGAGCCCACCTGTGGTTTATACTGCAACTATGCTGAGCAGACCTTAGTTCCAGTTTCTGAGAAAGAGTGTGATATCTAGTGTGATCAACAATTTGAACAAGGCAGCATGCTCAAGCCTTCGGCCACGATGACTTGTGACTTCATGCTAGCACAGCTATTGACAGTCCCCAAGTATTCCATCTACCCAGTTTCACTCACAAGGCTTGGGTCAACCTGTTGTATTTTTTTTTTAAGGTACTTTTCAAAGGTGCCACACACTGGGATTGACCCCTCCAGTGTGATAACATCAAGAAGTCTCCTTCCTGAAAAATCGACTATGGTGAGATTTGAACCCGGGTCTCATGGTCAGAATGTGAATGTTCTAACCACTCAGCCATGCGTCCATAGTGAATGGTTTAGTGAATTGAGTAAACGTGACTAAACAAAAAAATATCCAATATTAAATTGCAATTTAAGTGAGTGTTATTACTTTGTTGCTCTTTAAAATTGATTGAACAAAATGAACCCCATTATAATGTGATTACTAAGGTCCATGAAATGTTATTATGAAAAAAAAAGTGGGGTTGGATTAGATCGCAGTTCAAGAAAATCAACATTTGCATATGGCTAAAGTGGTATGTATGTCTACTGAGGAGGTGTCTCTACCATCCAAAAATATTTTCAGCAACTATTTTATGAAATAGTTATTCCCAAAAATAATAAAATTCTGACTGTGAAGGAAGGTAGACCATTCATTAACAACATGGTCTGAATCCAAATATCTTTGTTTTTGGACAAAGAAAAATCCTATCTGGAAAGGTGTGCTTTCACATCGGGGTCTCTGATCCTACGAAGGAAAAGAGAAGAGAGTCTCCTTTTGAAAGCACAGGTTTTTAAAGTCAGGTGCTGCTGCTAGTACTACATATATCATCTACAGCCTAGCCCCAGTGTCTCCTGCTGCTATTGTGACATAAACTCACTACAAAGTGTTCAAATTCACCAAACTTTTAGTTGTACAGTATATACACAGAATGACTCTCTTATAAGTGACCCTTTTTTCTTCGGCAGATCACACACAAAACACAAACTTTTTTCGGGGTTAACTGATTATCTCTTTCACTACACTCCCCCTCTGTCACATAAGTGACACTCAGGGGTGGGCCTCTTTATTCTTAAGCTTCTCCGGAGCTGGGTGACTGTTGGAGGGGATTGTGTGTTATGTTCTGAGGATTCTTCTGATCTGACAACCTCACGCACAGAGTCTTCGTCATCTGAAGAGGTGCTAGCCCTACCTCCGATGGTAATTATTCGTTCACTTTCTAAGCACTAGTGTCACTTGTTGAAGTATCTATACCTACATAGCGACGCAAGTCTTTTATGTGTCTTGGTATTCCATCAACCAGCACAAAGCGCGAGTAACTTACTCCAGTGACATACCCCACCCGGTACCGAGAAATAGTATAGTGAATAGGGTAAAGAATAGTGGTCCGTATAGTAATATAGGATAGAGTAAAAGTAGTTAGCAAAAATCTACTTTTTGGTAATTTTTCTTCGGCAGATTGCACACAAAACACAAACTTTTTTTCGGGGTAACTGATTATCTCTTTCACTACAGACCCACTGTATCGAAATTATGTAAAATAGGTGTTATGTCATTTTCATAGGTTGTTATCACTAAGGGGTTTATTTAATTGTATATAATAAATTTGAGTTGTTGTTGATATATTCGAGAATTTAATCATCTCAAAATCCAGTTTTTTCTAATTATATGACATGCATAATATTAGAAAAAGATAAAATAAGGAAATATTGAGAATTTCAGGATGCATCAGTAAATTTGCTGATGCATTTGTGACAATGTTTATAACTTTCATGTTTATAATCTCTGAACCCACACTAGTGAATCCTGGACTGTGCATACTGGGGACAAATTACATCTGGTACGAAATGATCATTCTATGAACAAGTAGACATGTCGTACCAATCCTGCTAACAGAGTTGGTGTCATTGTATGAACTTCTGGATATCTCTCTTGCTAACTGTCCAAAGTCTACAATGGTTCTGAGGTGATCAAAATGAAAGAATTCTGGTTGAAGCAGTGTACTGAGGAGCTGAATACCTTTCCTTCGCGGATTGAACCATGTAAAAAAAATTCAGTTAGAAAAAGGAAAATATTAACTTAAGGCAAAGTAAGTTTTCTTATATTCATCCTATTGAATATTTACTGGCTATTTTGCATTATAATGTAAGTTTTTCTTCTTTCTTTTTTGTAAAATCATTTCACCTCAAGCGAGATAGGAATGCCACTAGTATACAGGAGGTTACAGAGAGTGAAGGTGAGAGAAGAGACTTGGTATAGCGGGGACTGACTAAAAGGTTAAAGGCTGAACGAGGTTCAAGAAGGTAGAAGATGGCAATTGACATTGCATTTAAATTCTAGTTATCAGGGAAGTAAGGAAATGGAAGGGATTTCCACAGGCGGGAAAAGAAACTCTTGGAGTAGAAGTGGCAGTTGCATTTACCTAATTCAACAGGGTAGGACCTAGATGCCAATTTAGTAGAATGCATAAACTCTCATAGTCAGGGCACCAGGGACAAAAAGCTTTTCAGAGCAGTGCCCATGAAAATATTTGTAGAAAAGACAGAGGGAAGCCACATCACATCTGTGAGAAAGCGAGTGAAGTTGAGATGCCAAGTCAGGATCGATTATATTGCAGATCTGACTTTGATTCTGTTCAAGAATCTCAAGATGGGTGGCAGGAGCACCTGACCAAATATGGTAACAGTATTCAAAACACAGACAAATGGTAGATTTGTAAATGTGCAAAAAAAACCTTCTGGCATGACACAGTGACCCAACTTTCCTTGCAGTAGATGCAGCTGTTGATTCAGTGTAGTTATTCCACTTAAAGTCCATTGAAAACGTGAGGCCAAGAAGGCACAGTGTGTTGCTCTCCATCAGTCTAGCATCAGCCATGCTGATGGCAGGTAGGAAAGTTTCTCTATGGTGGTTATGGATAATGTTTATGTACCTAAAGTGGTTAGGCATATTCTTGTCAATGCAAAGCCAAAATCTGATAAATACGATAACTGAAAGAATAAAAATGTAAAAAATCTAGGCATATTTACTAAATTCTAATTTGTATCTGTTTACTTTTGCCGTATCTCTGTAGTATCGACTTAATTTTCCAGTGGGTGATATCAGTTGGCAGTTTTGTGAATCTGAGTGTATTCGGTAAAACTGAGTAAAATTTGTTTTCTGTCTTTGCTTCTTTTTTAGCTTATGCATTTCTAAAAGACTGCCCACAAAAACAAAATTTAATGTCCAGATTTTATTCAAATTCATTTCTAAAAGACTGCCCACAAAAAGAAAATTTAATGTCAAGATTTTATTCAAATTCATTTCTAAAAGACTGCCCACAAAAACAAAACTTAATGTCCAGATTTTATTCAAATTCATTTCTAAAAGACTGCCCACAAAAACAAAACTTAATGTCCAGATTTTATTCAAATTCATTTCTAAAAGACTGCCCACAAAAACAAAACTTAATGTCCAGATTTTATTCAAATTCATTTCTAAAAGACTGCCCACAAAAACAAAACTTAATGTCCAGATTTTATTCAAATTCATTTCTAAAAGACTGCCCACAAAAACAAAACTTAATGTCCAGATTTTATTCAAATTCATTTCTAAAAGACTGCCCACAAAAACAAAACTTAATGTCCAGATTTTATTCAAATTCATTTCTAAAAGACTGCCCACAAAAACAAAACTTAATGTCAAGATTTTATTCAAATTTACTTAAAAGTCTGACTCTAGACAGTCTTCATATTTTTATTGTCATTTCATTACAGAATAAAACCCTTTTTGCCAAACCCTTGCCCAGATTAGGATATACTTAACACAGTTAGCCATGGACAATTTTGTCACTTTTCTCAAAACCGTCGCAAAATATTAAAAAGTTTAAGTGAAACAGAGAAGAATAACAAGAATGAACATTTTTTTCACAATATTTGTTCCTTTTGTGAAATTCTTACGGATAATGATTTGTTTTTTGTTTTTGTTTTTTTCCTAAAATAGATTAATTAAAACTGTAACTAATTTCCATCTTTATCTCTGAGATGAGGTATTATGATTACGGGCATTATTTACATTACTCAGACTGCTATCCTCATCTTCATTGCTATATTCACAACGTTTCGGCTGTTGTACACTCCAGCCTTCTTCAGGTGATTGGAAAGTTAAAGGGAAATAACTGAGATATCCGGAAGAGGCATGGAACTAGAACAATCTACCCTGGTGGACAAAATAAAGGATTTGGTTCGAAATGTTGTGAATATGGCAGTGAAGATGAGGATAACCGTCCGAGTACTGTAAATAATGCATGTAACTAATTTTTTTTTCTGATTCCTAAGTTGCAAAGATGCACTGAAGAATTTCCCTGATTATTACAAGTTAGAAATTAATTGCTATGGGTAATGGTTATACTAGGTTGTATAAAAAGTTCCCAGATTATGTTTAAAAAGAACGAATATATTTATCTAAGTTTTAAGATGACTTCCTTCGAAATAGTCACCTTACACAGCAATACATTGGTCCCGGCGTTCCTACCACTTTTGGAATCCAGCCTGGAAGTCATTTTCCATGAGCAAGTCAAGGACCTTCTGCAATTCACACTGGATCTTGGCAACGGTGTTAAAACATGGCCTTTGAGCTGCATTTTCAGCCTGGAGAATGGGAGTCCGCAGGTGTTTAATTTTGGCAAATGGGTCGGATGCGGAAATGATACAACGTCGTTTTTGGCTAGAAACTCACAAGTGAGGAGAGCGCAGTGACAGGGTGCATTGTCACCGTCCTCCTATAAATGCCTCAAAATGTTGTAGAAGAACTTAATTGAGATTGACAGTCTGGTCCCAGGGAACAAATTCACGACGCACAGTACTGTGGCTGTTGCTCTGTCATGCATACTTCAGTTGTGGAGTGAAGGCCTCTTCCACTGTGTCTCCTGCTACTTCATCTCAAGGTCATACCCATAAACCCAACTTTTGTTACTTGACGTGAATGATGGGTCATCAGCGGCATGCTGACGGAGATCTTGACATACTTTGATGCAATGTTCTTTCTGTTCAGTGGTCACCAGGTGGGGGACAAACTTGACAGTGCTCTGCCGCATGTTCAATTCAGATGTTAGGATTGCCTAAACGGGCACATGAAACTAACAACATCAGCAAATATTGTTGATTGTCCTCCAACAATCCTCATAAATAAGCTGATTATCTCCACATTTCCAGGGGTGACGCTCGTGATCTTCTGGGAACATTCTTTCACTTTTGAATCCCCAATGCCACCCAAAACATTGCATACGACCCATTGCCTTGTCGCCTTGTCGCTATTAGCTTGCCAAAGCATTCTCAATGTCTCTGTAGCAGACATCCCAAGTTGAACACAAAATTTCACATTAACTCTCTGTTCATTCATGTTCATGACAAAATTGCAGGCGCTACGGCATACACATGATCACAACATTCACAACTTGTGAAATGAACACAGTGATGTCACTCAGTCCACTGGCGCATGAAGATCACCGCTTTCTCTCACTGCACATGCAACTGTGTGTTGTTATCTGTTGGTGCGCTATGGGACTAGTCTGGAAACTTTTTGATACCACCTCATAAAAGGTCTTTGCATGTACGACGTCTCTCTTTGACTTATGGTCAGATCATGCAGAAAATACTGGTTATTGTTAGATTCACTGAAGTTAAGTGACATTCAACTCGGTCAGCACTTAGATGGCGGGGGCCATTAGCTACTGTAAGCAGCTGCCTATAATCTGAAATATGTTTTGATGTAAATAACCTACAAAGTATTGATAAGCTGTAAAAAAACAATCAATAACCATGCCTGACTTGTCAAAATCCCATTATCACTTTATAGTGGGATAGGAACTTTATTAATGGCTGTAAAAACAAAGTTTTACATTTATATATATATATATATATATATATATATATATATATATATATATATATATATGATAAAATGTAGTTTTAAGGTGTGCTATATTTATGGGTTAAAGTGCTCAATATCAGGGATAGAGCGTATGTAAATATGAAAGTAGACATTGAAGTCAACACCCAGAGGTGATAGTCTGTTTTATGCTAAATGCAATTGTCAAACCATTTCAATTGTGTTTAGTATGAAACAGACTCACTTCTGGGTGTTGACTTCAATGTCCATTTTTATATATATATATATATATATATATATATATATATATATGATTGTTTATTTAAAAATTATAACATAAACATGTTATAAAATCACTACAAAAATAGCCATTTTGTTTCAACACCTCCGGTGTCTTATCAAGTGATGATGTTGAATAACATATTGGTTATTGGAATTTATTCCGTATACACCAATCCTAGACTTGTGTATATATATATATATATATATATATATATATATATATATATACACACACACAAGTATTAAGTTTATTACTTATCTGATAATTGTTACCTTCATGCCGTTGCCACCATTGACGAGGCAAGAAATCAAATTACCATCTTGATGTACTTCATGCAACTAATGGTGCCCGTATAAATGTGTATTAAATTAGTTAAAAAAAAACCTTTAATGTCTACTCCTCATTTTATAACAATTTCCACATATTTGTTCATTTGTTTTTGTAATAATTTTTAAATACAAGTTTACTACTTAGTTGATTGTTGCTACGTTCAGCATCCTGACTCCAGAATTTTGTAGACGGTATCAGCCATACTAAACAGTAATTGGTTAGTTAAAAAACAGAGTTCTTTGTTAAGGATTTTTTTGTTTATTTTTTCTTTTTTCTTTTTTTTTTACATGTGGATGAGGTGATTATATATAGCAAAGAAAATGGCGACTTACCTCGTCAAACCAAGCGACATCACGTCGCAGGTATCTTACATTGGAAAATGTGGTAAAAAAGAAAATAAGGGCACAGATTCTGCATAACATTCTGAAGACGGAATATTTAAATTAAAAACAAGTCCGTCGCAGGAGTCGCTATAAAAGTATTTTGATATACAAAAATTGGGTGTCCTCTTCCAGCTGTTGACGAATGGAAAAAATGCTCGGCTGATAAAAGCAGTTGGTGTTCTTGAATCGAAAGTTCATGTATTTTGGCTGCCGCGTTTGTTGGAGAGTGTGTTATATTTCTGGCTGGTTACATGCGTTGTGATTCGTGAAATAGTATCTGCGAATCGAGTTTTCGGCATTTCTTTCTGCCCCTGATGTTCGAGTCTGAACTTACAGTGATTTGTTCTCTGCGTTGTGGAAGTAATCTGCGACAAATATTTCCTTTGCTTTCAGAATGGCTACATTATACTTGTATTTTCTATGAGTTGTGGATGAAAATTCCAAAAGGAAATTACTAACACTGTTGCCAAACTTAGCTACAGGTTTTATTGCAATGAGATATATGAATATGTAGCATTAGTTAGTTTGTGGCTATTAATCTCTACTCAACAAAAGAGTGACCTGAGGCAGTGATATTACTTCGATACAATACTTCAAATAGAAATCCTATTTTTTTATAGGTCTCATTGTTAAAAGCTTTGTCTGTGTATTCATTGAAACTTAACAGCAGTTTGGATTTTGACTGCAATCAACGAGAACTGGAACAAAACTAAACCAAAGTGTTTTGGCTCTCTATTTTTATTAAGAATCCACCCATTTCTCTTATCTGGGTAACTAACCCCTAACCCAGGAATGTTGGTCATCATCGACCAATGAAATAACATAATTTGCAAAATGGGATTAATCCAAATAAGATTTTTCGAAACCCAGCTGGGTAAATTTTGAGGATGCACAAATGGCTACCAATTTGTCTCTTTGCAAATGTGTAACCTTTACGGCTTACCATAAGTTTTACTGCTTTTTGTTTAAGTTGTCCCAGGTTCCAATCCTCTCAGGGCCTCATTTTATAGGTTTAAATCCATACTTTTACCTCATTCCTGTTCTCACTATACCAAAGGTCACTTATCTTACCCAAGTTTTTCTGTCTCAAATCACTATTCAGCTGTCACATGTACTAAAGTAATATCGATTGATTGATCTCAAGAATTCACCGTTATACATAGAATGAATCTTATTTTTTTGCTTTCAGCTTCACAGTGTCAATCTGGATAATCCTGAAGACTGTGGAGACAAATTCCGATCCAATTTCCGTTTGGGTTCCATTATGTTTTTAGGAATTGTTTTGAGTAATTTCCTGAAATCCCAATCTTGATTACTTATTTTGTTTCACATAAATGAAAAAACAAAAGTATTTCTCTCTCTCTATATATCTATATATACATACATACATACATACACACACATATATATACTACATACATTATTCTGACTGTTATCCTCATCTTCATTGCCATATCCACAACATTTTGGCCGTTGTATGCTCCGGCTTACTTCAGGTGATTGGAATTTCGAACCAAACGCTTTATTTCGTGCACCGGGATAGCTTGTTGTAGTTCCACATGCCATGACTCAGTTATTTCCCTTTAACTCAACTCTCCAAGTTTTGGTTCACCACTGCTGTAGCCTGGTATTGAACTCACAATTCTTGGAAATAACTGATACATCCAGAAGAGGCATGGCATGTGGAACTAGAACAATCTAACCCGGTGGACAAAATAAAGGGTTCAGTTCGAAATTGCAATCACCTGAAGAAGGTAAGGAGCATACAACACTCAAAACATGGATATGGCAATGAAGATGCGGATAACAGTCCGAATAATGTAAGTCATCATAATACCTCATCTCAGAGATAGATATATATGTACAGGGTGTCCCAAAATAATGTATACACTCTTTGAATCGTTATAACTTATTCAATTTATGTATTTTGACTTGTAAATAAGATCAATACAAGAGAAAGAATACACATTTAAAGAATTTGAGAGTAAAATGTACAAAAAACATTGAAAATTAACTTTAATAAGATAAAAGCTACTTGGGGCAATGGCAGAATGTTCATATAATGATGAGTTCACATCAAGTGCTCAAACTGGTTGCCGTTCTGTTCAATACACTTTTCATATCTTGAAGAAATAGACCTACAAACGTCTAGTATCATTTCCTCTGGTATTTCAGCACATTCTTCTGCAATTGTTTCAGGTTTCCTGTTGTAAACTTTGTCTTTTAGAAACCCCCCACAAAAAGAAATCCAAGGGTGTCAAATCTGGTGATCTAGGGGGGGATTCAAATGTCCCTCTTCTTCCAATCCATCTGTTTTGCATATTTTCATCCATATAAGTTCTCACATCACGGTAATGTATTATTAACTATTAATATTTAAAGAGTGTATACATTATTTTGGGACACCCTGTATACACACACACACACCTGACAATATATTTACCCAGTGAAGAATCATGCTTAGCATCACATCTATGACAGCATAAAGTATGAAATGTACATTTGAATATAGGAAAAACAACAGCTGTACATAAACCTGGATTTTGAAAATGACTAGAAGCAGAATTGAAATTGCTTCATCTCAACTATTTGAACTAAAATAGGATCATTCTTGTATGTAAACAAGTTAAATAAAAAATCAATCTTTGTCTATAATTTTTAATGAAATTTATATAATATTTAGTGTTTTAATATAAAATACTGTTATAAAAACAGTATTTTATATTACTCATGTTTAGATATATTATTGTAATTACCCATTGACATGAAAAAGGGAAATGCATTTCTCTAAAGAATATAGAATGCCTAAAATTAAATTGCTCAACACCAGAGTAATTTAAGATCAAATTAAAAATTTAATCTTTATGTATATGTTATACATTGTTATTCAAGATTTTTTTTCGGCAAGCAAAAGTTTTTTTCACTTTTTCAATATTTTTCATATGAATAAAACAAACAGAAAAACAAAAATCAACCACTTTATATTCAAATATTTTATTATCTTTCAACTTGTAGAGATAAAAATACAAAATGTATTGAAAAAAAAAAAATATTTCTGTGGAAAAAAGAATATATTTTTAAAATTCTTTTTGTACAAATAATGAAAAGAAATCCAATTTGAATCCCAACAAAAAAGTAGAAGATAATTTAGATGATGCAGTTGTGTCCTTCACAAATGAGAACAAAATCTTCTTTTTATTTCCCCCCTCAGAATACTGGATTTAAAAAAAATATATATTTTAAGCTTAATTGGGATTTCTGTGATTATTTCATCAAAATTCCCACCCATTTTTAGGTGGTGATGTCATGGGTATTCTTCATTAAACAAGTAGGACATAAAAGACGGGTTAGTATCCTGTCCTTGTTATTGACCTGTTAGAAAAGCAGATCAGAGATCCAGAATCTCACTATTATTGGATTAGGAATAAATACATCATGTTGAAGATAAAATGCATATTTAAAATCCTGGCCCAAATATGGAATGATATTTTAAGTCATTTAAAATACAGGGTGTCCATAAAGTTCGTGTGCACTTTAAAAAATTTATAACTTTATTTGTATTTGCGATGGAAATAATCTGTAAAAAATGTTATAAAGTTTAATGTACCTAGTTTTAAGTATAGCTAAAATAACTAATGTGATTTCAGGCATTACTGTAAATCAGTTGGCAAATATTTTCTGTAAACTGCAAAATCGTATTACCCATTGTAATGCTAATGATGGAGGACATGTGGAAACTTAAATAAAATTTCAATAAAACCTTAAAAAATATAGATTTACTTCTTTCTAATCCTTTTTTACAAATTATTTCTATCGCAAATGCAAATAAAGTTATAAATTTTTTAAAGTGCACACAAACTTTATGGACACCCTGTATATTATCTAAATAATCTGTCACATGTAAAGATTAACTCAGTCTAAAGTGTTGATCTGATGTAATTATATTAGTTTCACTTTTTGTTGGTGATTTATATTTTTTTTTTTTTTTAGTATTTATTTAATTTTGGTATAATAAAAATTCAAGAATAAATGTTTTTTTTATTTGTAACTTAGTCAAAATAATTATTGAATCCCTCTCAATAACTAATAACATTCACATATACTAACATACATTATAGTGAAACACCCAGTGAGACTCAAACTCACTTATAATGGCTAGTGAGATTAGTCCAAACCCCTTCATTTACTCATGTTTAGATATATTATTGTAATCATAATAACCATTCTTGTCAAACACAAGGTTAGGTAAAAAGAAAATTAGATGGAAAAATATCAGAACCCTAAAATTGCAAATACTATGGGACATGATAGTACAGGTAGTGCCTATAATCACTGGTGCACTTGGAATGAAAGGTCCCAAAGAGATGATCCAAGAAAGTCTTTAAAAAGACTTGCTATCATTTTGATGGCCACCAGATACCACTAAAGATGATGTCTTTTAAAAAAAATTTAAAAATTCAATAGTTTCACACTAAAATCATCTCGCATAAAACCAGGCGGGGGACACTTGGTACCAAAGTCCAAGACATTCTGAGGTATAGTATCGTGGTGATGTCTATTAAAATTTTGAATGTATTTTGAGACACACGTACTAAAATAGCAAACTTTTACATGTCTTTTTAATTTTTGTTGTTTTTCAATCAAAATAAATAAATTTAATATCAAAAATCAAATGAAACTGGGAAAGTTTTCCTTGTGAACGGGGGGGGGGGTAGGCAAAGCTGGGTGAAAAGAAAGATGACACCATAAAAAGAACATTTCTGTGGGAGGCACAATCATATGTTTTAAACAGTTTTAAAAACTCTTCTGGCCACAACCAGATGCAAACCTGAATTTGCATTACAAAAAGTCAGAAAATAGTGACATTTTACTCACTGCAATGGTAAGACATGGCCTAGATTGCCATTTTTTCCCCCTCATTTCTGTTTAGATTAAAAAAACTCATAAGTTGCAGGGACCCACCCTCTCAAAACATTGTGAAAAAAAAAATATCATTTTGATGTCATGCCAGAACTTTTTGAAGTCACTCCCCTGAGCCAAGAACTTGATCAAAGTATTAAAATTTAAGTGGGTACCAAAATATAGGTGCACAAATAGTTATTCATAACAGGTGAAGCACCATTTGATACTACCATTTTAGTACTGGGTTACTTTCAGTACCTGATTGGCACCACCCACTGGCAATGGATCTGGTACCCATTAAGAATGAGCTTATTTGCTTAAAGCTTCACCCCTGTAACATAGGCATATTAGACATGAACATACAACCACCAAAAAATAGGAGGGGGTATTTCATTAAAATAGTTCCCAAATATTTTGGTATAGTTGTATGAAAAAACATTTCCAGACAGGGTGGTGGTATCATGAAATTTCTTTGAAAGTATGATGATGTCTTGGATTTTGTTAACCTCCACCCCCCAAAAAAACAAACAATGAATGTTACCCAAGATTAATTTAATTGCCTCAAACATCTTGAAATTTTTAAATAATGAAGAAAATGTCTTATTCAATTTTCTCATGTAAAACAATATATACAATTCTTATCACAAATAAAGACGTTCACCAAGACTGCCTCCACAATTAAATTCACCAAATGTTAACCTCATTTGTGCATTTGGTAAAAATGTCCATAACTGTGGATCAGTTTATTGAAAAATGAATGAATTTGATTCAAAAGATCCTTACAGATAAAATTCTCAAATAATTAACCATAACACCAGTTTTGGAACAAGTCAGGGAACAAAGGTTTTTTTTTTTAAGGCCTTTGTGCTTGGATATTTCAAAAGCTGTTCCCATATATTTACAACCCAAAAGTGAATTGAATTTAAATCAAGTGGTTATCATGGTTTCTTGTTAGAGTCAAAACTTAAGTCAATGAATAGAAAAAAGTTTCCCTTTTATCCAGATTCTAAATGAATAATCTTGATTTTTATCTTTACAATTAACTTCCATGCAACAAAAAAAAGAAAAAAAAAAGGTTTTTAAATCAAAATAAAAAATAAAGCTACAAGAAATAAGAATATTTTTTGTAACAGTCTGATCTTCTCATTAATAAGATATTATGTTGTTATCACAAAGCATGTTCTCTAATTTGTGCTACCATAGCAAAATATCTCATTATCTTAATTGGAGGCGGGGGGAAAAAATGTGTATCTGGTATTATCCTATTCAGATTTTATATTTTCATAAAGAAATCGCCTGCAACATTTATTGTTGCAGATTTCTTTTTTTATGAATACACATGTTCAACATAAAAAAATTGTTGAAAATTTAATCAATTTCCATCTAAGATTACTGTTTTCACAGAGGGGGGAAAAAACCAATAAAACTTTTTAAGAACAATTCTATCAATTAAAAAAATTCATCATGGATTCAATTATGATTTTTTTTAATTTCTGGAAAGAGAATCTTAATATTTACTAAACTTTGTTTTTTGTTAATTTTTTTTTATTAATGTGTCGTATTTCTTATCACAGAAAATACTGATACATCAAAATATCTTTATTTACATTTAGACTAATGTCCTCATCTTTGCTGTAGCCATAGCAACAATGATGAGAACACTAGTCTGACTGTAAGTAACGATAATCCCACATCTCAAACATTTCAGACAGAAATTAAAATATCTATTCCAAATAAGATGATAAAATACCTTTTATGAGTCATCCAAAGGAATGCAAAAATTGATTTAAATGGCTGTAAAAATCATTTGTTAGTTTGAGTTTAATATTTAAAGTTACTCATTGTTTTGTAATAAGAACAATGTTGTGTTTTAGGTTTTCATTGCAGAAACGGGAAAGAAATCTGTGTATAAAATCCACCGAGACGGTTTTTGCCAAATACTTCACAGTCACTGAACTTTTTGTTTTATTTAATGAAAGAAAAAAAACAAACAAACATAACTACATTACATCATCATGATCATGATGCAAGCAAGTCATCAAAACTGGTCAGATACTGCATAAGGTCATATTGCAAAATGTTTTACTTTTAAATTTTAGAATTACTTTTGGATATTAGTTTAACTTAGTTGGAGGGAAAATAGGAAGATTGTGTAGAACAGATCTTCCACATGGAATGAACATGTCTGTCTTTAAAATACCAACTTTTTATCCAAGCTTAAAACAGATCACAGGTACTGATGAGAAACCTGTACCTACTTCAGCCACGAGGCAAACTTAACTCTTTTTTGAAGAATTAATTGTATAAACTAATTTTAAAGAAGAGAAAATGACTGGAATTTTTTTTAATCATTTCACCCCGAGCAAGGCAATAGAGCCACTAAAACACAAAGGGTTACTGAGTGTGATGTTGTCAGTGAGTTTCAGAGTGTCTGTGAAATTCGTATTCCTATTCAATGGCACTGACAGAATGCAATCAGACATTTGGTTATTCTTGGGAAATAAATGGAATTTACTCTGAAAAATGTAATCCATACATTTGATTTCATCATAGAAGAATGTGTAGGTACATTTAAAAAACAAAACAAACTATACTTGTACTTTTTTTTTCAATTCTGTTTCAAAGAGGACTAATAGACAAAACAGATATACTTTCTTGTTTGTTTATAATTAAATACTACAAGGTGGTGCTGAAAAGTTCTCAGCCTGACCAAGGAGTCCCCCCCCCCCCCAAAAAAAAAACATCTGATAGTTGGTCAGATTTTGAGACATGTGTTGGGCTGAGAACTTTTTACCTCCCCCCCTCATACACATTTTTCAGAGTAACTTTTTAATTTTAAATAAGAAGATTGATGTGTCAGGCATTTTGGACGTTTTCATTCTTTTATTTATTTATTTTCTGTAAAAAGTCTCAAGCAACATCAGTGCTTAGACATAAGTGTGAGGTTCCAGTGAGTCCAGACACTTTAAATGATGTTTTGTCATATTTCTCATTTCATGAATAGAATCAATTCTGCAACATATGAAAGGCAAGAGTATTTGCCTCTTTTATAAGGGATTTCAATAAAATTTTGGCTGAGTTCAAAAAAATCATGTACCAGAATCATTTTAACAATGGCTGCCGACTAAAAGACATTTTTTTTGTGCCTAAACTAATAATACATCATTTTCCTGGTGCATGACTGACTCAAACAGTTACAGGCCAGCATTTTAAGTATGTATAACTGAAAGTAGTTAAAGACATGCTTAAGGTGTTCATGCCTACTTTCAGAATTTCAACAGACCATTTCTATAGAATTTAGTGGCTAAAGAACAGATTCATGACAAATTAAGAAATGTTTTTCTTCAAGGTTTCCAATATGTGTAGACTTATTGCCACGTGCAGGTTTTACTAAATTTGTTTGTGCTTTCAACAAGTGAAAATGATTAGAAAAGTCATTTTCAAATCTCAAAGATTCAACAGCTAAATTATTCTTGCTGCTGTTGTTGTTGTTGTAGTCCCTGCTGTAGCAATTCCAACATGACAGGATAGATGGGAGCAAATTCCTTTCCTTGTCGACAACGCACCTGTTGCACATATGCCTCTAATGCACCTCTGTAAGATGAAAAAAGGTATCAGTACTAAATAACATTTTTTAAAATGGTGGGGTAAGCAGATAAGTTTTTTTTTTTATTAAAATGGGGAATAACATTAGTAATCATAAAATGACCGTCTTTTGGTTCAAAATATTTTTGTAAGTAGCTCAGTTAAAAAAGAAAAACTGAAAATAAGGGAAGGATTTTCTTTAAATTGATGAAGATATACACTTCACTTTTGTTTTTGTTGCTGAAAACCAGAAAGAATTTTAAATAATTCGTGTTCTGCTTGAGACATCACATGAAATCATTTATAATAAATAAATATTTCATTAACTTGCTTTCAGATTTTTACATAATATTCGCAAATTTTAAATTTTTATTGTTTTGCAGTTAAGAGCAAAATTTTGAGTTATTTCAAATATGTGTATTTTTCAAGATTTTTAAATGGTATTTTTAAAATTATTATCCTAATGAAATTAAACAAAAAGATAAGCTGTGCTGGCAAAGAAAATATACTTTTGATTTTAGTTTAGTTTAGTGAAAAAAAATCTCCTATGTTCAAAATCTATATCTATAAAACAGAAGATGTCTGTGTGTGTGTATGCTATTTATGCACGTCCATATTTCCCAACAGATTTCGATTAAATTCTACACACATGTTGCAAATTTACGAAATTAGGTCAAGACCAACTTTTCAGTCTCCAGGGCCCACCAAGTTTGGCAGAAAAATCTGAAGGTGGGGATGAAACCAAGGCAAAGTTACACGTGAACAGAATTTTTACTGGATGAGCTGATGTTCTTTGCACTTAATGCGAAACATCCGCTCATGTTACGAGGTTCATGTAGAAGGCTGGATGGTTTTCCTGCGACATTAGCTTCACACAAAAAATTGCAAAAACCTGTGAAAAAAAATCGGGTTTTTCATACTACTTACAATAAAAACTTCCTCATTTTTTATCAGATTTTCTTCAAACATGTTACAAAAAATAAGATAGTGTGGTTTCTGTCCCGCTTGCTTCCGTGTGTATAATGAATAAACCATGAAAACTGTTCAAAAAGACTGTTTTTCAGCCATATCTCTGTTTTTTTCATCTGATGCTTTCCAAATTTGCCATGTAAATTACATATGACACACAGATTGTCTTGCATGAATGTTTGGTTTAGATTATTTCAGTTAAGTGGACAAATCTTTGACAAACTAGGTCCAAAATCGGCTTTTGCCTTTTAGCCAAAAATGTCTTCATATGATTCCATCCTAAATTGGTATTCAAACAACCTTTGATGCAAAGATTGTTTGAGAAGGATTATTGAAGTGTTAAAAGGGAAAATATTCCTGAAGAACCCCATTATTGACAGTAAACATGCAAAGAAGGAGAGGGGGGGGTCATTCACAGTTTAATCAACCTCTGACACTTCATCCCTGTTTTTGTTTGATTATTAGATTTATGAACAATGCCATACTATTCGAAAGATATTACAGACATAGGAAATTTACTGAATATCTAAAACATTGAAACAATTTAATCTCAAGCAATGACCACACAAGATTTTATCTATGGAATTCCTTTAAGAACAAACACTTGTGAAAGACATACCATAAAGAAAGATGAGGTGGGGGAGGAGTAGCTTAGTATACCAACGGATGATGCATGCAATTGGGGACACAGGCAGACATTTTTAGATGGGGAGGGGGGAATGCAGGTATACAAGAGGGTGCGAGTATACTATTGCAGTTATGTACACCTGGGCAATGCTGGGTATCTCGGCTAGTTGTACATATTTCAAGGAATGCTTGTCTAATTTTGTGTTTTTTTATGAGACAAAATGTTTTCTGCATATTGAAATTTGATTCAGTTTCAAAAAGTTGAAACTTGGCTATCCATTTAAGATAACATTTCTTTTCACTTATGTAGGATTTGATCTGTGGTTAAATAACAAGGAATCTCTCCAATCCCACATAAAAATAAAAGTTAAAAAACATGACTTAATTCCATCAGCACAAATTAAAACTGTTAAACACTTGTATCTTCCCCTTTTTAGCTTCTATTCACTCATTCATTTTTGCACTAAAACCAAGTAGTGTCATTCCCCCTCTTTCCATGCAATCAAAAACAAAATAGTTCATTATTTATGAGGTATTGGCAGGGTGTAACGGTTGTGCAAACTAACGAAGAGAAGGACAAGCAAAATTATAATAGGTGGATAATAACAATAATAATCAACTTGAGTTGACCTACAAATGAGTTTGTAGGTCAAAATGCAAAGAAAAATGTTCTTTTCCAATTTACTTACTTGATAAATAAGAGTTTAGACTTTTCTGATTGATTGTCGAGCCACTGTGAATATCGACATACTGACCACTCAGCATTCTGGAATTAAAAATAAATTAAAATTAGAATCTCTTCAGATTCAATGGGCAAAAGGTGAGCACAACATATTTGCTCAATTCACTCATACACATTGATTCTCTTGATCTCCTTCTTATTTAGGGGCTTTACAAAACCTCAGGTATATTTCCTTCTCAAGGTTTTATAAGAATGTAGGTAAAAATAAGTTTCATGTCAATTTGACATGTTCATTAAGAGTGAAACCAATTGAGGAACAATCTATTTTATTTCTTTGTTATTTTCCTGAACAAAACTTTCCAGTTGGCACACATTTGAAAGCTGTTTGAAGAGAGTTACAATTCATATTGTAAAATAGATGACCACCAAAATAAGAATTGCTGTGTGCCATCACACACTGAAAATGATGTTGGATTGTCAACTGGACCAAATTCAAAACTCTAAAGCCAAAGGCAGTTTATAAAATTAACAGAAGATTTCTGGAAGAGAGATTCAAAATCAAGGGAACTGAGATTTTCATGTTAGGATGGAATGGTTGTCCAGAAGAAAAGCAGAGATGGAAGAAAATGGCTAAGAGACAGCAAAGAGTGAAATGAATGAAAGTCTCTCATTGGTTAAATGTTAGTATTAAAAGTTTTCAACTTGATTCTCTTCCCAAAAATCAGTATTCTGATGTTTGGACTATTTACATTGTTCAGGCTGTTGTTCTTATTTTTGTTGCCATATTCACAATGTTTTGGCCGTTGTACACTCCAGTCTTCTTCAGGTGATTGGAATTTCAAACCAAACCCTTTGTTTTATCAACCAGGATAGATTGTTCTAGTTCCACCTGCCATGCCTTTTCGGATGTCTCAGTATCAGTTATCTCCCTTTAAATTTGAGATAGAACCATCTACTCTGGTGGATGAAATCAAGGGTTCAGTTTGAAATTACAATCACTTCAAGAAGGCTGGAGTATTCAATGGCTGAAACGTAAATATGGCAATGAAGATGAGGACAACAGTTTGAATAGTGTAAATAGTTAAAACAGCTCATCTTAGAAATATAGACAGATCCCAAAGAAGGCCGGAGTGTACAATGGCCAAAATGTTGTAAATATGGCATATAAAGACAACAGTCCAAACAATGTAAATAATTACAATACCTCATCTCAGAAATATAGACAGATATCTGATGTTTGGTTATTAAAATACAGCTTTTGGGAACTGGCTGAGCTGAGAATTTTTCTGCACCTCCTCAAACCTGATACAGTTTGAAAAACTCAATTCTGTTTGTTATTAAAATGAGATTAGAAAATTTTTTTCCCAATAGACAATTGTGGATAGTGACGTGACAGGCAACTACAAATTATGAATAATTCTAATTACTAATATGTTGACAGAAAAAAATTATTGGATAATCAAATTTAGGTTTGCACTAATTACTTGATCAAACATAATAAAAATATAGACAGAAACCGAAAAGACCTGACCTGATGTGGAGATGTCAGTTCAGCTGGTGCTCGAGAAAAAAGGAAGCTTAATACAAAGCTATAAGGAATGACTTCTCCCAGGGCAGGGTTTCGACCAATATGCTCACTTGACTGGAATAGTAATGGCCTGCAATAATCAAGAAAAGTTTACATTTAAACAACAAAAGCAGAAATAGGAATTTGATAATAATTCAACAGTTCAGTTTTTGGTCAGATGTATAAAAAGTCAGATTTGAGAAGATAAAAATGAACACAAAATGATGTTAATTCTTAACATTGATTTCGTGCTGTTGATTGGAGTAATCATGAAACTCCAAATTTCTAGCCATATAAAGCCACACATATCAAATACAATACTAACAATAGCTTGCAAGATATTCATATTGTTTAAGATTTAAATGCAACATCAATCGCCATCTTCTGTCTTCCTGCATCCTTATTGTTGCTCATCATCTTTTATTCTCAGTGCACCCGCCTCCTTCCTCATTGGGTGTTGCACAAATATCAGGGTGTTTTGTATTATTCCAGATCCACTTTCTAAGGTTATTAAAAACATAAATAAAAGTGCTATTTTCAGAGTAGAACTTAAAAAATGATCATTTAACCTTTTAGCATCCAACATGCTCAAACCCATCCAATAAATATCAGCTGTCAAAGTTACGGTCGGCTGAACATTGAGAGTCAATATTAACGAGATGGGGTGGGGGGTTGAATGCAAAAGGATTAAAGCTGATATTTACTAAGCTTCGATGTGCAAATGACATGACAGTTATTGAAGCAGAAAGTGGAGTCAGCTAGTCAAGTTCAAATTTCAGTTGTTGCATTTACTTTCACACAAAGGTCATTGAAAAAGTCATGAATTTATCTCTTCCCTGTGTCTCCTATAGGATGAATACCAGGGTAGAGTGGGCACTTTAGCCCTGGGTGGCAGTCAGTCTAAAAAAAAGACAAATCTAAATTCCCAAACTTTGTAGAAGGCAACTGGTAACCATTCCATTCATTTTTCCCCTCAAGAACGCATGGCAATTCACAGATAATAAAGAAAATCAATCTGTAGAGATTGCCTATAAGTTGAAGTAATATGGCATTGAAAAAAGTAATTCACTAAGCTGAGCCTAGTTTGGTACAAGGCTATAATAATAGTGCATCCAGTAGACATCAATTTTACTAGCAATGGCTTGCAAGATTAGCTTAACAGCTACTCTTTATTAGGCAGATTTGGTTATTTGGGGAGTGTTAAAGAAAGAAGACGACAAACATAGAATGGTTTTGTTTAATTGGAATTATATTCCTGAACACAGACAAGAATTGTGTTTTCAATTTTTTAATTCACCTCCAAAACTTGTCACATTTCTGCAGCGATTTGTCACAGGGCAAATTTGTTCATTTCTGAAATCAAGACCTACTTCACGTGTAACCATTTCATAAGTGATACCAATTTGTAACAAAATTGGCCACAAGCTTTTCTGAATTCAACTTTAAATAAATATTCCTTCACCCTATTTAGCATTTCTTTCATTCAAGGACATCTCTTGTCATAGTTTAGCATTTCACCCCATTCTCATGTCCTTGTGCCAGGAAGAAGTAAAATAAATCTTGATTTCCAAAATAGGAGTGACTCAGTAATTCCTTTTAAATTCCTATCAGATTTTATTACATAAGTCAACGTTTTCACAATAAAATTGCTATTAATCAAGCAACAATAACATTTTCCAGATATACGTATTTATATTCACCTGATAAATATACCATATGAATATCAGCTTATAATATCTGTTTTTTTATTAGAAATATTTATGATAAATTATTTGGTGGTATGAGACTGTATATGTATTTATATTCACCTGATAAATATACCATATGAATATCAGCTTATAATATCTGTTTTTTATTAGAAATATTTATAAATTATTTGGTGGTATGAGACTGTATATGTATTTATATTCACCTGATAAATATACCATATGAATTTCAGCTTATAATATCTCTTTTATATTAGAAATATTTATGATAAATTATTTGGTGGTATGAGACTGTATATAAATATATAATAGTATAGGACTGGTTGTTATTTTTTTAATTTTTAGATATATAAAGAAAGTCATGGGTTGTAATAAAAATATAACCTCAGAAAAGAAACAAAACATGGAAAAGTTATTGAATGATATGAACAGTGTTGGAAATTATGAAAAAGCTGATTTTGCCAAGATAATAAGAAAAAATAGGCTTAAGAATGAAGAAGCTGATGTTGCAAATGTAAACAATAATAAAAAATACAGAAGATTAAGAATATTGGCTGAAGGCATGAAAGCAAACGAACTATCACCTTTAAGTAAATATTACAAAGAGAAATGTGAATGTTGGTCAAAGAAATACATGAAAACTGATTTTTATTTCCAGTGATGAAGATAGAACTACGTTGGATGGAAAGCCAAGTTAGAGGTTGCATCTTTGAGGAAAATACTCAACCAACATGGCTTCGAAGTCAATGGGGGAAGTAGAGCAATGTTTTGGAGTTAGTATTGTTAGCAGTAAACATATAAGCTTCTTCAAAGTTGCAGATGGTTCAAGAGAATAACACAGGTAATTAGTGTAAGTTCTTGGATGTTTGTTTTTTTAATAGTCCATGTCAACCAAAAAGCTTTAAGGTAAAGAGTAGGTTCTCACAAGACAATGATCTTTCACATTTTGCCCACTTTGCCAAAAAATAATTTCAAAGAAACCAAATTAATGAAAAAGTCCCCAATCTCACTAGATATTAATCCAAAAGAAAACTTGTGGCCTGTCATTAAAAGCAAAATATATATGAGAATCAGGAGGCACGGTGGAGTAATGGATAACGACTTGGATTGAGGAATCGGAGAGCCGAGTTCGAATTCCAGTCGATTCCATTACATTCACTTATGTGCTAATACCCTTGGGAAAGGTGTGAATCCTCTTCTTCTCCCTCCAACTATGGGTAAATAGCAGGACAGACTGGGTTCTATAGCCTTGGATGGCAACTGGTCTAGGAGAAGGACAACTCTGAATTCAAAACCTGCGGAGGCTCGTTTGGGGACCTTGTGGCATCCGTTGCACCAGGTCCCTGTATTCGTCCCTCCAAAAAGTGTGGATGGCCCTGCACAAAGCCTTCACCACTATAATCAAATCCTGTGTGGCTGTCAGTTTCTGGGAACTGATCTGTCTGACCCTCATACGTCGAGTTCGACGGGAGAGCGATAATATATGAGAATAGAAAACAATATTCAAGCAAAGAAAAAGACTATTAGAGTCAAAAGAGTGGAAAAAGTTAAAGTCAATGTTTGAAAGACTGATGAAACTTATAGAATGTCAAGGCACTCCTATTAACATGTAAAATTATAAATGGATTTATTTATAAATATATATTTCATGTTACATTTAGTTTATTTGCATCATAAAATGTGATGCCCACCAAAACAAGATATTAACATCTGAAATTCTCTCGACCTTTGCTCATATAAAAGTATTATAAATTTGATGAACAGTGGTTGCTTTTCTATACTTTTTTATGAAAACATTGACTTGTATAATAAAACGTGACAGTGTACTAATATGCTGCAACATTTTTGGAGCATTCACTCTGAGATTCTAGATATCTACGTAGAGTCATCTATGATTGAGGTCAGTGAAAAATTGGTTTTAATAAAGGGGTCAGCAACTGATGTAGTAATAATGTAAATTTTCTGATTCTCTCTTCTAATTACCCGCAGATTGCCACAAATAGTTTCTATTAAAACTCGGGCTTCATTAAACTTTGCATAATTTACAAATATCAAATCGGAACAGTTTTCACTTTTTATTATGTTTTGTTTTCAAGTATAATAAAGTGTGTTTATGACTTAAAAAGAGACCCCACACATACACACACACTCAAACCGGGCTTATGCTTGATCCAATTTTTATTTTAATTATTATAAAGAAAATAAAAAATTTTCTTTATAATAAAAAAAAAAAATACAGTATAAGTGAAGCCAACATATATATTTTTACACCAGCTGATGTGCTGAAAACAATAAATATAACAACTGAATGGTAGATGGTAGACCTGCTATACAATACCATTAGTAATTTGCAGTCTACAATTTATAATAATGGGCTAAGCCAAAATGAAGATAAGCAAGCACTGAATCTCATAAGTAATTCTTGCCAATAATTAACCCTTGTGTCTGCAAAAACAAAACAGTGTGACAAAAGGATGGTTTTCTGTTGACGCCACTATTATTTTAACTACCTTCACTCCTTGGCAATGTTTATGGTTTTAAAAAGCGATGGTTAGAATTTTAATAAGACCTAAACATATGAAAATGAATTTATACATTTTCTTTGTTCTTGAGAATTTGCAACAAAAATAATAAACACTAATAATAAATATTTATTATATGGTTTATTTACAAGAATAATTTTATATTTACAACATTCTAAAAACTAATATAATTGTATTAAAACTAATACAATTCAATGTTTATCATTTATCAATTTATAAAGAAATAAATATGAAAAATATTTTTTTATTCATCAATTTATAAAAATTTCATAAATTATAAAAAATATGTAAACCAACTATAATGAAATGCTTATTATTTACCATTTTATAAAGTATAAACTGATTAGCAATTCACCTGTTTTACCAAGCATTCCAAAGAATGCAATTCGCCAGCTTCAACAATTTCTTTATCAAGGTGCTTAATGTCCCCTCTTTACTTAAAATTTCTTCATCAGTCCACATTTGGCTGACAAAAATAGATATTGGCAGATTTTCTAGGTATTTTTTTCAAAATTAGAAATGATTTAAATTTTTTTTTCAAAATTATGTTTTTCTAAAATGAGTAGGAAGAGAAGTAACCTAAAATTGGTGGAGTTTCCAGCCTTGGATTCCTATTGATTAGGCGTCTGAGATCACAATTATAAAAAAAATATTGAAAAATTAAAACAAAAAGTAAATCCTAAATAATATGAAATGAAATATATTATGTCTAGAAAAATCGTGTTTATTTAAATTTTCATGTTCTATACGTCACAGATATTTTTTATAAAATTATGAATAAAAAACTTGTTTACATAGATATTTATTTATAAAATGATAAATAAGAAATACTGCATCGTAATTGGTTCACATATTTTGAAAATATTGCTGGACACTGATGGTAGTTAAATTAAGAACAGCATCAAGAGAAGATCCATCATTTTTGATACACCGTTTTTTTTTTTTTGTTTTTTGTTCGGATACAAAAAGTTAAACATTACCCAATTTTTTTTTCTTGAGATATAATTCTTCAAACTCGAGTGATGTTTAAAAATGTGTGGTTGACAAGAAGAGACTGCATCACATTTACTTGTCATATTTGGTAAAGATAGATTTTATCGCATTTGAAGATAATTTTAACCTAAGTATGGGAGTATCGAATTTGATTCTCTTGCCAGCTACCAGCAATAAACAAAGTGCATTAGAAAAACAAGGACACAAAATAATCAACCAATCAGATTAGTCTTATGAAGTTAATGCATTTCAAAATGGCAGCTTCCTGTGAAAGATTTTCTTGTCTGATTTTTGAAAATGGAATTAGCAACAAAATGTGCCAATATCAAGCCAAGTAGTTTAAGTGAAGGAAAAACTGAAGCTGAAAGAAAACACCATTTTTTAAATAATAATTAGAATTTAATTAAGTGTATTCTGAAATTGACTTCAAATCCAGCAACAATAAAAAAAAATTAGATCAGCTCATGATCTCTGTCTGGTTTTTGATAATGTGATGATATAAAAAATGTTATTGTTTTTTTATTTGTACAAAAAGCAGTATTTATTAAATGGTCAGGTTTGTTTAAGAGAGTGAATCTTGATTTTGTCAAAACATCATCTGTACTCACCTAAATGCTCTTAAAAGTCTATAGGATTTTCCTAGATCTGACACTCTCCTGCAGAGTGGAGACAAAGCGTGTTCCATTTGAGCAAAGTCTGAGGCCAGGCGCAACTTACCACCTTCTCCCAGGGGACGTACCAAACAAGCATGGCGCACAAACAGTTCAATGCATCGAGAACAAATCAAATTGATGCTGTAAGAATGAAAAGTATGAGAGAGAAAATGGAAAAGTTGCATTAAAATTGGTTTTATTCTTCCATTCTATGACATGGGCTATCTTTTATTCCCCCCATTCTATGACACGGGCTAGCCTTTATTCCCCCCATTCTATGGCACGGGCTAGCCTTTATTCCCCCCATTCTATGGCACGGGCTAGCCTTTATTGCCAACATTCTATGGCACGGGCTAGCCTTTATTCCCACCATTCTATGGCACGGGCTAGCCTTATTCCCCCCATTCTATGGCACGGGCTAGCCTTTATTCCCCCCATTCTATGGCACGGGCTAGCCTTTATTCCCCCCATTCTATGGCACGGGCTAGCCTTTATTCCCCCCATTCTATGGCACGGGCTAGCCTTTATTCCCCCCATTCTATGGCACGGGCTAGCCTTTATTCCCCCCATTCTATGGCACGGGCTAGCCTTTATTCCTCCATTCCATGCTATCTTTTATTCTATGACATATGTGATCTTTTCAATTATCCTAACAAAACAGTTATTTTCACTAATGTACTTTTGTAGATGCCATATTTAATTGAAATTTTCTAATAAAGTGTTTCAATACATAATGATTTTTTTTTATTTCACATCTTGTTAAATTGTAGTAAATTTACTTCTGTTTTAATGAACTGTTCTAAAATTAAATGCATGGCTTCCATACTTGGTTTCTATAGAGGTAGTGCTTGGATTCCAATCACAGTGAGTATGATTGCTAAAAGCATCCCCTTCCCAAATTTATAGACAAATCATACAGATGCAGACTGGGATTTCTTCTTAACAAATAAAAATGGGTCACAATTCTTAGTCTCATCTGCCACATTTTTGTTCTTTTTTATTTTGAAGTCACAACGCTACAATCACTTGACTGTTTCCATTTTGCATGTGAACACAATTCTTACTTTATGAACTTTTTGCCTTATTGTGCTGTTGTTTTGCCTACTTTTGACTTGCATATATATTGTTTGCTTAGTATTATTTTGCCCTCTTCATTTTCTTCCTTTTCTTGTAGTTTGTTGGAAACTTTGTTAATTCTGTTTCTTGACCCCTTTTTGCCAATTACACTTAACCATGTCCAATTACTCCACACAGTGTTCCTCTGGAGGAACATTAAACTCAGATACAAAGTAGCAAGAAAATGAAATAGTTTCTCCCAAATCTTTAATAATTGTTGTTTTACTCACCTGTCATAAATGAATTCTGTGCAGGTATATTGGGAAAAGTAGTCTGTGCGAAGGCGAGCAATAAAACTTTGCAGTTCCTTCATATACAAAGAGCAAGGGACATCTGTTTGGTTGTTGGCAGGAGCTGGGCTGCAAAGAGGTAAAAAGAGTTTCAAATTAAAAATGATTCAAACTCAAAAATCAGTTACTATAAGTGTGTGTGTGTATGTGTTTATTAACTATAAGTGTGTGTGTGTGTATGTGTGTATTAACTATAAGTGTGTGTGTGTATGTGTTTATTAACTATAAGTGTGTGTGTGTATGTGTGTATTTACTATAAGTGTGTGTATGTGTGTGTTTACTATAAGTGTGTGTGTGTATGTGTGTATTTACTATGTGTGTGTATGTGTGTATTTACTATGTGTGTGTGTATGTGTGTATTTACTATGTGTGTGTGTATGTGTGTATTTACTATGTGTGTGTGTATGTGTGTATTTACTATAACTGTGTGTGTATTTACTATAAGTGTGTGTGTGTGTATTTACTATGTGTGTGTATGTGTGTATTTACTATGTATGTGTGTATTTACTATAACTGTGTGTGTATTTACTATAAGTGTGTGTGTGTATGTGTGTATTTACTGTGTGTGTGTATGTGTGTATTTACTATAACTGTGTGTGTATTTACTATAAGTGTGTGTGTGTGTGTGTATTTACTATAAGTGTGTGTGTGTGTGTGTGTATTTACTATAAGTGTGTGTGTGTGTGTGTGTATTTACTATAAGTGTGTGTGTGTGTGTGTATTTACTATAAGTGTGTGTGTGTGTGTGTATTTACTATAAGTGTGTGTGTGTGTGTGTATTTACTATAAGTGTGTGTGTGTGTGTGTGTATTTACTATAAGTGTGTGTGTGTGTGTGTGTATTTACTATAAGTGTGTGTGTGTGTGTGTGTATTTACTATAAGTGTGTGTGTGTGTGTATTTACTATAAGTGTGTGTGTGTGTGTATTTACTATAAGTGTGTGTGTGTGTGTATTTACTATAAGTGTGTGTGTGTGTGTATTTACTATAAGTGTGTGTGTGTGTGTGTGTATTTACTATAAGTGTGTGTGTGTGTATTTACTATAAGTGTGTGTGTGTGTGTGTATTTACTATAAGTGTGTGTGTGTGTATTTAATATATTTTCTGTTTATACATTAATTTTATGTATACAATTTATTTAAGTAAATTCTGTTTTTTTAATTAAACAGTATTAATTACATTTACCAGCCTGAATGTTCGAGAAATTTTGTAGAAAATATGTGTTCGCTGACAGGAATCAAAATTGTATTCCTATACGGAAAGCGTTATTTGATCTAGCATGCTATACAATTTAGCTACAGAGAAGTGTCTGGTTAGCAAAATCCAAATTACTGTTTTTAAACACACAATTTTCCATGATTTTTCTTGATCGATCATATCTGCTCACGAAATGTATCTTAATGTAAACAATAACAACCTATAATGAAATGAATTAAGTCCGACAGTTATTTAATATATTTTCTCTTTATACATTATTTTTATAGATACAATTTATTTAAGTAAATGCTTTGTTTTTAATTAAAATTTATGTCAAGATACATTTCGTGAACAGATATAATCGATTGAGAAAAGTCGTTGAAGATTGTGTGTTTAAAAACAGTAATTTGGATTTTGCTAACCAGATGTTTCTCTGTCACTAAGTGGTATAGCATGTCAGATCAAATGATGGCTTCCATATAGGAATACAGGTTCAATTCCTGTCGGAGAACATATTTTCTATGAAGTTTCTCGAAGATTCAGGTTGGTAAATCTTACACTGTTTAATTAAAAAAAAAAAGAGCATTTACTTAAATAAATTTTATCCATAAAAATAATGTATAAACAGAAAATATATTAAATAATTGTCAGGCTCAATCCATTTCATTATATATATATATATATATATATATATATATATATATATATAGTAGACTCTCCTGTCATTGTTCAATGCAAGGCAGTTGACTAGTGCCTACCAGCGACCCTTTTACAACATGTGAGGGTCAGGCCACTCAGTTCCTAGGAACCGACAGCCACACACCAGTACATGTGATTTAATTATAGTGGTGAAGATTTTGTGCAGAACCAACCACACTTTTTGAAGAGCCAAATACAGAGACCTGGTGCACTGTGTGCCACAAGGTTCCCAAAACAACCCTCCGCAGGTTTTGAATTCAGAGTGGTTCTTCTAGACCAGTTGCCATCCAAGGCTATAGAACCCAGTCTGTCTTGCTATTTACCCATAACTGGGGTGGGGGGTAAAGGATTCATACCTTTCCCAAGTTTATTAGCACATAAGTGAATGTAACAGATTCAACTCGAATTCAAACTTGGCTCTCCAATTCCTCAATCTGAGCTGCTATCCATTACTCCACCATGCCTCCTATATATTTTGTCTACCAAGCTATCCATAATAACGGTGAAGCTCGTGCCGTGGCCCTTGACATTCCAAAGCATTCGATAGAGTTTGGCATGCCGGCCTTCTTCGCAAGCTCCAGGGTTATGGTATCACAGGTCGATTGTTTGACCTAATACAATCATTCCTGTCAAACCGGGATTTGAAGGTTGTTCTCAGTGGATTCATCTCCAGCTCCTATCCCACTAACGCAGGTGTTCCTCAAGGCTCCATCCTAGGCCCTACTCTGTTCCTCATGTTTATAAACGACCTTCCTGACGCCATAGACTCCCAAGTCGGCATCTACGCTGACGACACCACAATTTACTCCTGCCTCAAACACAAATCTAGTGAGGCGGACAAAGCTAACATGGCAGCTCAAATTGAAAAGGACCTCCAATCGGTTGTGAACTGGGGTGAGAAATGGATGGTTAACTTTAACGCCTCTAAAACAAAACTGCTCTCTATTAACCACCACAAGGATCCATCCCTGCATCCCATTAGAATGTCTGAAGACCAACTTCTCGAGAGCTCCTCCCTGCGGCTGCTCGGTCTCACGCTGTCTGCTGATCTGAGATGGAACAAATACATTGAGTCAGTTGCATCAGCCACCGCAAGGAAAGTTGGTTCTCTGTGCCGAGCCAGGAAATTTTTCTCCCCGGAATTGATCCTTCAAGTCTATAAATCGACCATTTGCCCTTGCATGGAGTATTGCTGCCATATATGGTCTGGGGCCCCTGCTGTTTGCCCCAGGGTTCTTGATAAAATCCAGAGACGGATAGGCAATGTGATTGGCCCTGATCTGTCATCTCGTCTGCAGTCGCTCTCTCACAGACGCGATGTTGCCTTGCTCTGCCTTTTTTACAAGTACTTCCACGGTAATTGCTCTGAGGAGTTGCGTTCGCTTGTCCCCAGGCCTCATGAATTTAAACGCTCTCACCCCTACACCGTGGAAACTGTTAGATGTAGACGTATCTTCTACTCCAATAGCTTCATGTCTTGCACATCTCGCCTATGGAACTCCCTTCCCTATTACTGTTTCCCTGACAAATACAATCTCCAACGGTTTAAGTGTAGCATCAATCGACATCTCCAGTTGCCTTGATCTATCCACTTCCCTTCTCCACATCCTTTCATTTTCCATTCCTATCTGCTCTCGCTCCGGATCTTCTGTGGCCCCCTTGCCTTGATCGACCCACTGTCTTTCTCTTTCACCACATCCCCTCCTTTGCCACTCCTATCTGCTCTTCCTCCAACCCTTCTTTAACCCCTTGCATGATAGTGGCCTCCGGCCTCGCTTGGGGTGATACGATTAAAAAAAAATATATATATATATGTGTGTGTGTATATGTGAATCAAGACAAAAGGAAAACTTATCTTAGACATGTTCTGTCCTCTGATGGACTTTATCAAGGCAAATGTAATGATTTTATTTTGCAACAAGTATTTATAAACAAAAGTAAAAATGTAGTTAGTTTTTCAAAATTTTTAAATTTAAGAACACCCAGATTTTATATATATATGTAGAGAGAGAGAGAGATGTACACACATTTTCAGATTATTATATACAATTAAAAATATGACTAATCAATTTTCATTTGGAACTTATACAAATTTTAAACTCTTTTTAGTTTTAAAAGAGAATTAGTAAAAGAAAGGAACATCCAATAAATTGCAATACAAATTGCAGCACAAAAAGTTGACATTTTTAAGCGAGTTAAAAAAAAAATCTCTTCAAAATATTGAGTCCCTATATGAAGTCCCTAAAGAAAATTTCAAAATGGAACCACCTTTTTAAAACATACTGAACACCACCTACAATAATTGCAGTTTATCTTTCACAAGTCTTTTCAATAATTGGAAATTCAATATAAATAACCAAATACGATTACATCACCCATTATTTCCAACTATAAACAATTGATCAAGGTTTTTTTTTATAAGATTAAAGAGGAAGTAAAGGGAGTGAAGAACCAATGAAAAATACTGGTTGTATTCTATTCTCATAACGTGTAAACCATTTGCTTTAAACTGTATTTACAATCAATGCTATTGACAAATATGCTTAGATATGTTTAGATGAAGGAAATGTTGTGTTGTTGATTTTCATAATTTTATTATAAATATTGTGTTGGCTAAATTTCTTATGAACTTGATTATAATAAGTGATGTATAGCGAATGTTGGACCAATTGCTATAGTTGTTTGACATTATGATGGATGGAAAGTGACATATATAATAGAAGGCAAAGGAAAGAAAATCTATATGCTTGGTCAACTTTAGACTGAAACTTTATAGTATTTTCATTCTACAATATTTTTAAAAGCTGATTATCTGGACTGTTTGTGACTTTGTATTAATGCTTTAGTCAAGCATTTTCTTTTATATTCTAGAAGGACATAGAATTTTTGCGTTTTTAGTGGCAAACTGTTGAAGGAAGCAAAACAAATAAAAACCTGATAAAGTATCCACATGAATTCATAATGAATTCTGATAGGAGACAAAAATCGTTGGAAATATAAACACAAACTTTCATCAACTTAATAAATCGTACCCTCTTGTAAAATCCTATTAATAGAAATTAAAGAGAACTCCAAAAGAAAGTGGTTAAAGAAAAAAGAGTTTTTATTGATGTTTGGAGCCTTTGCCAAAACAAAAAATTGTGATTCTAAATTTCTTTTTCTGCATCTAATATCCTTAGCACTAGTTATGCGGTAGATATTTCTTAAGTTTAGCCTTTTCTGGTACAAGGCTATAATAATGGAGCAGCCTAGGAGATAAAACTGAGGTTTGTAAAAATATAAATAAAAACATTTTGAGCTACAGGTGATCATAGCCTGCACTCTTGAGTGACTGATTCATTTTCTACAGTTTATCAACCCTGTGCAGGTTATTTAAAACCAGAAAGTATTTTTAGTTTGTAAGAATTTTTTTTTTTTTAGATAATAATGGTTTTGTGATACAAATCTTAATAATTAACCCATAGTTGGAGGGAGAAGAGGTGGATTCATACCTTTCCCAAGAGTATTTGCATGTAAGTGAATATAATGAACCCGACTGCAATTTGAACTTGGCTCTTCAATTAACAATTCTGAGCCATTATCCATTACACCACCCACACATCCTATCTGACCAGGCTTGATGTTGCTTAACTTTAGTGATCATACACGAACTGGTGTTTCAATGTGATGTGGCTGTGAGCTAACCTGGACTCCAAATCTGAGGTTGTATGTAAGAGTATATACAAATGGAAAGAAGAAATTGGTTTAGGAATAAATAAATAAATCTTAAAAATGAGACTATTTTAAATTTTGTTGAAGGATGAGAAAATCAAAAAATTGTTATAGGGTAAAAAAAGAGAGTGAGAGTCAAATAAAGCAGAGGTAGTAGGAGTAAAAAAGAAAGTGTGCAAGAGTCAAATAAGGCAGAGATAGTGGGAGTAAAAAAAGAAAGGGAGTAGGAGTAAAAAAAGAAAGTGAGCAAGAGTCAAATAAAGTAGAGGTAGTGGGAGTAAAAAAAGAAAGCGAGTAGGAGTAAAAAAAGAAAGCGAGTGAGACTCAAATAAAGCAGAAGTAGTGGGAGTAAAAAAGAGAGTGAGTGAGAGTCACATAAAGCAGTGGTAGTGGGAGTAAAAAAGAAAGTGAGCAAGAGTCAAATAAAGTAGAGGTAGTGGGAGTAAAAAAGAAAGCGAGTGGGAGTAAAAAAAGAAAGTGAGCAAGAGTCAAATAAAGTAGAGGTAGTGGGAGTAAAAAAGAAAGTGAGCAAGAGTCACATAAAGCAGAGGTAGTGGGAGTAAAAAAGAAAGTGAGCAAGAGTCAAATAAAGCAGAGGTAGTGGGAGTAAAAAAGAAAGTGAGCAAGAGTCACATAAAGCAGTGGTAGTGGGAGTAAAAAAGAAAGTGAGCAAGAGTCAAATAAAGCAGAGGTAGTGGGAGTAAAAAAGAAAGTGTGCAAGAGTCAAATAAGGCAGAGATAGTGGGAGTAAAAAAAGAAAGGGAGTAGGAGTAAAAAAAGAAAGTGAGCAAGAGTCAAATAAAGTAGAGGTAGTGGGAGTAAAAAAAGAAAGCGAGTAGGAGTAAAAAAAGAAAGCGAGTGGGAGTAAAAAAAGAAAGCGAGTGAGACTCAAATAAAGCAGAAGTAGTGGGAGTAAAAAAGAGAGTGAGTGAGAGTTGAATAAAGCGGAGGTAGTAGGAGGTGATATTTACATAGAGAAATCTTCTTGGTGCATTGTAAGTGTGATGGCTTCCAAGGCATCAGAAATAGAAGAAAGCAAAGGCTGGATTCCAGCGCTCATTAACAGAACAATTTCCTGCAAAAGAAGAAGAAACAAAAATCATAGAGAAATAATCTGTAAATTCGCAAGAAAACCAAATTTTGAAGAATTTGAAACTCATCTGCAGTGTAACATTTTGTGAAATATTCTAAAGCCATCTTTTGTACAACAAAAATAAAAATCAAACATCATAGGGAAATTCAGGTGCAGTATTTGATGTTTGTTGCTGGAATCTGTGAATTCTCCAGGATTGATTGACCAATTTATTTTTTATGGCTTATCAACCTTTTATTTAAAGCTGAAACATATTTTGGACTGTAAGAATAATTCTTTTACTTTTTGAGTGAATATAGCATTAACAATTTTTTTTAGAATAATGATTTTTCTACATACACGTTCTGCTATTTAACCCATAGCTGGGGGAGGTGATGGCTTCATATTCTTCACAAGGGTATTTGTCTATAAGTGAATGTAACAAACTCGATTCGAATTCGAACTCAGCTCCCCAATTTCTCATTCTGAGCCTCTATTACACCCACCCTCACATGAATTCTTTGGGTAGATGAGCAAAGGGTCATAATCATAGGCAGATTGTATCCCAGCAAGAAGTACAGAATCATACGTAAATAAACCCATCGTTTTCGAAAGAATATTATGCTAGTAAGGAATGAATATGAAATCCTAAATTTTCATGATTTATTTATGGATGAATTATGAAATACAATCTGAAGACAAAAAGAAAAGAAAAACCACAAACCTGTAAAGATTCATTTATTCTCTCAAGGGCTTCAGCAGGGAAGAAGGTTAGCCCAGAAATGACCTAAAAATAAAAAAAAATAAAAAATGGCCATGAATAGTTTTGTAAATTTGATTAACTTGAAGGAATCTTCAAATTCCAATTTAAAAATACTGAGTTGCGTTATTACTGTAAAATGATGATTAGTCTAGTAAATTTGTAAATGCTAAGGCCTACAAAAACCCTAACCTTCATCTTCAAGGAGAAACAGCAAATTTTCAAAACTTATTTCAGGAAAAAAACTGTGTCTTTGATGCCAGCAAATATAAAAGTGGGCACTCATAAAGCAGTGACAATCTGTTTCATGCTTGAATGAAATATTTATGGCCTCTAAAGATTGCGTTCAAGCATGACTATCACTTCTGTTGACCTCAATGTCTACTCCACTTTTTGGGATCTTGTTAGTCCAGTGAAGGTGGGGATGCATGTGGTTTGGGCAGCACATGGCTTTCATATACTATTGCCCTGGACTGCACTTTGGAGTGGGCACTCAATGTATCACCTCCAAAGGACTGAATTCTGATCACACAAGGCGGCACTACCATTATATCAGAAGCCTACTAATGTACAGCCATTTTTATTTACTGAGATACCAAATATAAAAATGTGTGTCATAATAATTGTTTTTAATTTTATATATTAATCAAATGTTCTGATGACTTTTGATCATTTTTAAGCTGTGAATTCATTCTAAAAATATTTATATTGCTTTCATTGTCATAGTTTATTGAAGAACTGCATCTTCCAGTCAGGAAATAATTTATGGATCAAGAAAAACAACAGATATTCATGAAAACATCAAAGTTTGTTCTCATGAAAATAAACTTTTGTTTGTAGCATTCAAAGAGTATTTTTTAAAATTAACTTCTGTGTGTAGACTTAGTATAATCTTATTAGAAATAATTTATTGAAATAATTGAGTAACTTTATTGGACAGTCTAATTGAGATAGAAAGTACATCACATTGAATTAAAAAAAATCATTAATAATGTTGATTGTAGATGAAAATGAAGTAAAAGGTTTTCCTTTATTGTGATTATTTTTTTTTGTTTACTTATGTTCATATTTTTATATTAAAATAGGATACACTAATTTACAATTAAACATCACCAAATTAATGATTCTAAATGCAACATTTTACAACCAGTTTCAGAGTCAGTAAAATTCAAAATAACGGCAACATTAGTGTTGGTCAATAAGATGACTGAAATCAAATTGACACATTGTTACCTTGGAGACAGCCACATGGAATTGGTATAAAGTATTCACAATAGCTGCATTGCGGGTCTGTCCTGCAGTAGCTGGTCTTATGACCTGACTGGCTTCACCATCAGTGGACAACTAGAATTATAGGAGAAAAAAAACTCATGAAAATCTTGAATCAGTGCAGGTTACTTGTGCATATAAATATATAGGTAAGCTTAGCTTGGTCTGGCACAAGGTCATGAGCTTGGAGCCTTGGTGAGGATCAAACTTACTATCCAATAATAAAGCTCTCTACTAAACTACCTCACAAACCATTCCTTGATCATATGGTGCTGATATTGTTAAAAGAATCTATTTTTATGAATTAAATTTTTCTGAATTCTGAGTCATTTAGACCAAGGACTTTATACTCTTTGATGTGGTTGGATGACCCGACAGTGAAGATCTTCATCTGGGCTTTCATTGGTTGGTACCAAAATTAAGTGAGTTGGCTGGCAAAGTCAGTTGTAAAAATCAGTTTCAGAGCGATTAGTTTTCTACTGTTCACAGACTACATGCTAAAAGAAACCAGCAACTTCTGACTGAAGTTATTCTGAAGTATTTTTAACTTCTTGCCAGTAAGCCTTTATGTTTTTTTCCTGTTTAGTCACTGACCAAATCACTAAAATTAAAATAAAATCTCTTTTTTGTTTACTATAAAAAAACTTGGTTTTCTGTCGTTCTCTTTATCTTATTTCTTTTATTGCACACGTGACAATATAAATGAACAGGAATAAATGATTACTCAATAAACATGTCAAAATAATGTTTTTCAATTAACTTCAAATGATTGAAGACTTAATAGATAAACAAATACTTGTTTAAGGCAATGGACAATTTTTACACCTGCCCCACCTACATCATGTTCAGTGATTTATAATTACAAATGTCAGCTGAATATATTGGCAGAACTAATTAAGGGTTGATCAGCATATTCAGCTAAGATCTGAAGAGGGCAATGTGAAAATCATGAAGCCCTTCAAAAAAAAAAAAAAAAATCTCTTGTCTGGTCAGTTGGTTAGATTTTGAGAAATGAGTCAGGCCAAAAAGTTTTCACTCCTTCATGTTTACATAGGAAAACCTGATAATAGTAGCGGCCAAACAAATTTTTAATTGCATAGGTAAACTAGTACATATAAAATGTATGTAGTAAAAATATTAAAAGTATATAAGTTGTAAATATCAACACAAATGAGTAAATCTAAAATAAATTATAAAAATATTATTATTCCCAAAATTTGTATTTCAATAACCAAAACATCAGAATTTTTTTTAGAATGGTTGAAGAAACTAGACAAATAATGTGGAATAGTCAGCAAGATTTCATGGCTGTATTAGAGAGAAAGAGAGTGACATACAGACAGACATGACAGTTGTTAACTTAGAAGACAATTATGACCATTGTTAACAAGTTTAATCTATGATCTTTAACTTTCATGACAATGGCTCAGGGCCTCATGAATTTTTATTCAGAGTTGGCCTTCTCCTAAACCGCTGCTGTTGGACGTAGTTTATCGTCATACCCAGGACACTAGAACAGATGAATGCAAACCTTTCCCAAAAGGCATTTGCATGTAAGTGAATGTAATGAATCCAAGTGGAATTCAAACTTGACTCTCCAATTTCTCATTCTGAGTCACTATCCCTTACAATACTCACCCACCCACTCACTCATTCATTCACATACATAAGTGTGTGTGAGTATATATATATATGTGTGTGTGTGTGTGTGTGAGAGAGAGAAATATTAAACTTACAAGCTGTTCACTCTTCACACAGAATAGTTTGATGGTTTTGCTGACATTTCTAGCAACAGTGACACTTAATTTGGAATCCACACTTGCCACATTCAGTTCACTGTAAAAGAAAAAAAAAAAGGTCCACCATTTAAAAATACTCATCCTTTATATCAAGTAAGAGACATGATAGAAAAATTAAGTTTATTTACATAAAGAAAATTTAAATAGTTTAATTACTTTTATAATTATAATTAATTAATTAATTATATATTTAATTAATTAAACTTTAAATAGTTTAATTACCTGCATAAATGTTGCACCCAAAATTTATATTCAAACCTTTTTTATTAAAATTTGTCTTTCATTAAACTTATAAAACCAATTACAACTTTACAGATTGAAAAAATATGTGATAACATAAGATCAATGAAACATAATCAGTTTTGGCTTTGGTATTGTAAACATGGAAACAAATAAAAATATATTTAATAGTTGTGTATTTGGGCAGCAATCCCTCTATAATACATGTTTCATTAAAAATGACTGATAAAATACATCTGTTCATTTTTTTTATTATATTTTTCTTGAACATGAACTAGAGATACATATTTTATTTTGATTTAGTGTGTAGAAATTGTTTTTCAGTTGCTTTCAACTAATTTATTAAGTCTTTTTAAGGATTTCAGTTTTGCTAGTGTAAATGGTGTGTAAGTTGCTGAGAAGTAGACATTTTTAATTCTTGATTATAGCCATGTTTGTGGTGGATATTAAGGGTTGGTTGTTTTTTTTCTTTTATGATAAGGGCTTAAAGATATATTTAAATAAGTCACTTTTTTTTTGTTTCTCTGTCCATAACAATTCATTTACTCATTATAAGGTAATTATTAACAAGCTAGTTTCGATACTGATAAGAAAATTGTTAACCACAACAACATATAAATATATTATTTAGTTCCTTTTCTAAGAACATAATCTTCTCATAAAATAGTTAAATAATAACATTTAGTGCCTTTAATTTATGGCAACCATGATGGTTACGATATGCCATATTGCTTTTATTGATCTCTTGTAAAACATGATATCTCAATTTTAAAAAAAAATGATTGACTTACAAAACAGGATGACTTTTACACATGAGAATTGGCAGATATTTTTTTTAATCATTTCACTCCAAGATAATGCCACTAAGATGCAAGGGGTTATTGGAGAGAAAGAGAATGAGAAGACTTTAGAAGGAACTGGAAACCCAATCCTAAACAAGAACTAAGGGTTAAACCTCTACTCCTGTTCAATAGATGTGGAAGGAGTGTGAACTGGGTGATAGGCAAACCTATCTACTATGATTATACAAAGACATCATTATCTACAACTTGAAGAAGAGTCATTAACATTTCAAATACTTCTTCATATATATATATATATATATATATATATATATATATATATTCCATGAGAAAAGAGGAAAACCTATCATGGGCATAATTTAATCTAGGGCACATTTCAACATTATATGTTTTTTTTAAGCTTAGTATGTGTTGGGAACACTTTGATAATGGTATGCTGAAATAGATTAGTTTGGCTGGTATACTAGTGACTATTAATTGGGGGGGGGGGCGGGGGGGGTAAAAAGAAAGAAAGAGAGAGACCAGTTTCTTATCTTCTGTATTTTGGAATATATACAAAAAAAAAAACAAAAAAAAACATTATGTCAAGTCACTCTGCTTATGTTACTTGTAGCCTGCTACCCACTACTACCTTGTCACATGATCCAGTCATCAGCGACTACACTTTTCTGGTGAGGAGTGTGATTAGACACCTAGAAAGACCTGTCAATGAACAGATAAACCTTCCTGTAGAGTCAAGAGCCATTTAGCACAATGGGCTCCAGAGGCAACAAATGTAGTGAAGACACAGCATCACTGAAGTCAACGGACAATGCAGAGGTTACCCCCCCCCCAACACACTAATGGAATTAACATCCATGTGTCCATCACTAAAGTGAGCTTTCAAGTTGGAAGTTGTAGTTTGATTCAGAGAGAAATGGGCTCTGACAGGTCCATTTCCCCAAGACATACTAAGTATGAATGAATACCTATCCAGTTTTCAACTTAGATATATGGAGGGGACTGGTTAGGTGTCCAGCTGTGCAGTGAACACAGCCAGTCAAGGGAGTGACGATGATGAAAAAAAATTGAAGAATGGATTGACCAAAACAATGTGTATCAAGTATATGAAGACATTAGTAAAAAAAAAAAAATGCACCTTTTAATAGGTCATGAACATATCTCAGAAAAAGTTCTAGTTTATTGTTTTATTAAAAGTGTTATTTCAAATGATGAGAAAATAATCAGAAAACTGGTAGAGAAAAAAGACAGACAAGAATTTTAAGGCAAACAGAAGTTAACATTATTTTTATATCTCTTATGTATTTTTATATAGCTAAACAAACATTAAAAACATGTCCTCATCATTGTTGAGATCATGTTTCAACTGTTGTGCCCTCTGGCCTTCAACAGGGGTATGTTGATCTGGTTAACCTACAGGTAATTCTGAGCTGAACCTATTATTTAATATTCGGGAGTAGACTGTTCTCATTTCACTGTCCATGTCTAGGGATGTCTCATCTGGTCTAATTCTTATTTTTAGTACTACTCAGTTATTGCTCACCCATTTCCACTAAGTCCAACTACACACTACCCATGGACTGAACAATGATGTCATCAAATTCACAAACCAATGCTTTAATCCACTAGGCCATTGTTGTCCCATAGGACAATTCTCTCTGGCGAAATGGATGAGCAATAACTGAGCAGTACAAAAATAAGAATTAGACAACATATCCCTAGACATGAACAGTGGCATGAGAACAGTCTAGCTCTAAAGTGTTAAAGTACATAATTCCCTGTAGGTTACTAAATTGATATGCACGTGATGAAGGCCGGAGGGCACAACCGAAACATTGTGATAACAACAACAAAGACAAGGACAGTAATCTGAATGCAAACAGTGTAAATAATGATCACTCTTCATTCCAGAATTTCAGACAGAAATTAAAAACATGGCTGAAGATCAGAATTTTTATTTTATCTTCACTCATATTGTTAATATAAAAAGATTTGATTTGGTTTGTTTTGTGGCATATCAACCTTAATGGATCATTTAATGCTGACAACTTTCTTTTTTCTGATAATATTTTTGCTTTGTCAAAAATCTATTTCTGTTAATATTTTTTTCCTCAAAAACGTATAGCTGGTAATATTATTTTTTCAAAAACATACAGCTGGCAACATTATTTTTTCAAAAATGTATTATCAGAAGCCCTGCTGTTGGATGTAGTTTATTGTCATGCCCAGCACGAGATCTGGGTTTGAAGGTTAACTATTTGCCCATAGCTGGGACCCTAACAGGTGCTACCACCCCTTCCATGCTCCTCAAAACCTCCTGATCAGAGGCCTTGCTGTTGGACGTAGTTTATCGTGTTACTCAGGACGCGGATGCAGTTTATCGTCATACCCAGAACAAACAATAAAAAAGGTATTTCTCACCTGGAAATAGTCTTGACAATACTATCAACTTCTTCACTGGTTGGAGGGTTCAGGGATCCACTGGTAAACACAAGATTAATAGGGTCAAACAGGCGAGACAGTGAACGAGAAAGATAAGCTGTCTCAAAACCTGCCAGGGTGTCCCTTAGAGCCTTCTCAGAGCTGAAATAAGAAAAAAAAAATGGAAACGGTTCAATTCAGGATCAAAATGAATTTCTTTTTTCAACACAAATGCATAATGCCCGATTTGTGTGTGTGTGTGTGTAGAAGATTTTAATTTGGAGTAAATAAATACAGAGTCTGCCAAAAAAATTTATACACACTTCAAGAAAGGAAAAACTTGTCTTTTGTAGTTTTATCAAATTGCAATAACACTCTTTACTGTAGTATTTTCTCAATAGATAGCATTGCTCTCATGGCTGAAGCATGAACAAGTCGTTAAGAGTGTTGCACATCACAGAAAACAGACTACATTGGCGGCCCTTAGACAAGACATTAAAAATGTATGTGCAGCGTCCCACCTGGACATTTTAGCCAACATTACCCAAGCAGTAGTTCACTGTATTAATAAATGTCTGGAAGCTAAAGACCACCATTTTGAGAGAATCTCTTGTGATTGTAGAGACCAAAGGTAACTTGTATTAATTTTGTGATGACTGAATAAATTTAGTATTCCAATATCTATATAAGTGTTTCCTTTCCTGATGTGTGTATAGATTTCTTTAGCAGACTCTGTATTTAAATAAGTTTTTCTTTTTAATGCATTTATAGAGGCCAACAGAAATCTGATGCTGATAATTTTTAAACAAAGACTCAATCCAAACTGCTAAAAATAGAAGAAAACATTGCTTTATTTAACCCTAATAGTTTTCATTTTTTATTGATATTGTAATATTTGAGGTTAAATTAGAAAACAATGCTAAAAGTTATTCTCTTTGCCCACACACACACATTTCATATACTAAATGTATCAATTATTGACAAGCAGAAGCAGAAAATTATATTAAAATATTTCATGCTTCATTAAAAAGATCAATGCTCCAGTGATATCATATTGGAAAAGTTTTGTACAACACTGTATGTATTTTTATATAATTTAAATAATGTTATAAAAAGATGGAAAGGTAAAATGTCATTTTGTGTACATAAAATCCTTTTATACTTTCATTTAAAAATGTGTATATGTGGCCTCCAGTATTGTAAATTAAACTGCAGGGATCAATTCGTAAGCATTATCACAAAAACTATAGGACAAACCATATAAGAAATCATTTATGTAAAAACAATTGATTATTTGTGAAGTATTTTTGTAAGATTTTTTTGTTGTTATATTAAAGTTCACCCAATACAAGGTTCAAGAGCTACTTCTGGTAGAGAGTTACTGTGTGGACTTGTATTAGCATAAGAAAGGACAAGTGTTAGGAGTATAGAGCTGAAGTAGACTTTAGAAGGAACCGGAAACGCAATCCTAAACAGGAAACAAGGCATAAACCTCTACTTCTGTTCAAAAGACTGGAGAGGATTATGATTTTTTTAAATATATTTAAAAGACAATTTTTTATTTATAAGCAACTGTATACAAATTTAACTAAATTTTTACTCCACTTTTGACATAGTGCAGCTTAAGCAACTAAAAAAAAATTACTAAAAACATTATTTTATATTGTATTCAAGAATTCTACCAATTCTACTAGTTTAGTTATTTAGTAATGTCTTTCTTTTCTATTTATTAGAACAACCAATTAAGCTAGTGGAGTCCTAATTCTTCTGCAAAATTAAGCAACTCGATTACTAATCCTAAGTTGCTTATAAAAAAAACATAACATCATGTATTAAGTTCTATGAAAGAAGAATAACAGAAAAGAGTTTGCTTAATTGTAAAAAGCAACACCTGAGTATTGCAATAATACAAGGTGCGATGGATAAATTGTCGTCTAAATGACATAAACATGAAAATAACACTGACATTTCATTTTAACAGATATTTATCAAAATTACACAAAAATATCTTGAATACTAAAGAGTAAATTTATTCAATAAAATCACCATTGGCTCCAACCATGGCCTCCAGACAATTTCAGAATCTCCTGTAAGTCTACTGGACGCTTTGCTTAAGTTGGTGAATGCTGCCTCAACCCTTGCCTTCAGTTCACCTTTTGTGTCACAAGGAGTTTTGTTGCTCTCTCGCTCAACTGTGCCCCCATACATAATAATCAAGGGGGTTGCAGTCTGGGAAGTTTGGTGGCCAGGTGTAAGGATGATGTGGTCACAGAAATGTCAGCCATGACAAGGTGCTCCTGCTTGTGTGGCAGACAGTGTCTTCCAGCAGCCACCCTCTTGACCCAGAGTAGCACTACCTACTCAAGGCACTTTATGTAGGCCTCCATGTTCACTCTGAAGCCCCCACCAACAAATTTAGAAGTTCTTTTCTTATCAGAACAATCAGAGTGAGTTTTACATGCTGCCATATCTTCGTAATCACCATTAGACTCATCCAACTCTTTCCGAATCCTCTGCACTGTCCTCAGATTGACATCCAAACACTCTGAAATGTTCTTATTGGAGCTTCTGGCACAGATGCCAAGCGATACGGCATGCCATTTCCAAATTTCTGGTGGAGCGAATTGCGTCATGGTGCTCTTTTTCTCACAGACGGTGCCCAACTGACCCTACTATACTGTGCAGTCGATCAAACCAAAAAGAAACAACATGCAGGCACAAAATTAAAAATATAAAATGGCAAGAGTTTATCCATTGCATCCTGTATGGATGAATAACAAGATTGAAATAAAGATTTTATGCAATTGAAAATGTTTTTTGACGTTCTTTGACTTAGGGATGAGAATTCAGTGAAATAAACATTGAGATATAAGCATGCTGATTGAGTGTTGGTCTCTTCACTTCTGCTAGAGCGAGAATATATATATATATATATATATATATATATATATATATATTGTCATCCACAGACAGACAGTTTCACTGCTCATCAGTGTGGCTACACATCTGATTGTATCAAGCCGGGATCGAAATTATATATTTTAGTTACATAATAGAGAAATCCAAAATTACCACATAAGAATAGCTATTTCAACCAGATGTTACTACGTTGGCATTTTTCAAATCGGTGTGTAGATATAAAGTCAGAAACTTAAAAATTAAACATTTAAAAAAAGAAAAGAAAAAGGAATAAAGAAAAAAGAAAAGAAAAAAGAAAGGAAGGAGGAAAGCACCCTTGAAAGCACAGATATTAACCCAACCACCAGCATGGTGGAAGGGAGAGGTGGATATTGTCTGGCTTAAATGAAAACAGTTAAATCAACATTGACCTAGATTTTAAATTTTAAGCCTCAAGTCAAGGTGAAATTAAATCACAAAGTTAAAGACACTGAGATCAAACAATTTTTTTAAAAATTAATAAATTATTAGTTATAAAACAAAAACAAAAAATATATTTTCTCCTTTTTAAAAAATTTACCAAAAATATGCTGGCAAATAATACAAGATCAATAAATCTTAATTAAATAGTTTATATAAAGAAAAAATAACATAAAAATTTATGAAGATTTAAAAAAAAATTTTTTTAAATATATGTGTAAAACAGTAAAATCTAATAATTAAAAAATTAATAATTAAAGGATAACTCGATAAATAATTAAAAAAATAATAAAAAAATAAATAGAGTAAAAGGATGATAAATTGAATAAAAAATTAATGATAAAGAAAATCCATGGTAAAAAATAATGATAAAAAATCATTGCAGAGAATCAAGAATGTACTCTGGACAATCCAGGGTATTGAATATCATCTGGTATTCTTGAGTTAGATAATAATTCTTACTTACTCATAACCAGTTTTATTAGAAGTTTTTTGACTGAAGAAATCTTCTTCTGTAGATTCTGCCATGACTAAATCTGTAAGGCTGACAGTAGCAGTTGTATTGCTTGTGACATTAAACTGTCGAAGACGTTTCCATAAATCATTGTAGAGGCGTAAGAGTTTTGGATATTCACCTTCAAAGGCTTGCTTCAAAAATGAAGATTCTGGAATATAAGGCATGAGAAGAGAAAAGGAAAAGGATTGAAAATGCAGAATTTCTCCTTACCTTCAGTAAATTTTGGATAATTTTTATTCATATATTTTTTTTATTTATATATTTTCTGTTCTTATTGATCCAGATTTTGTTACAATAGCAAAGCTATTTGGATATTTGATTTCTTAAACTAAAAGTATTAATTTCCATTCAAAGTAAGTAAAAACAAAACAAAAAGAGGGCTGTCTAAAGCTATACAAGACTTTATTAAAAATTTAAAATTTAAGAAGCTTATAAATAAAAGGAGGGAATTATGAAACAATTATCAATGAATAATGTCTCTCAGTGGCCTCCACCTTTTATTTTTGTCAATCTCCTTTTGTTCAGCTGAAATACAAATTGTCTTAAAGATTGTGAGCAGATTTATATCAGCTTTTCAATTTGGATACACACCTTCCCAAAGGTCTGTTTAAGGGTAAGATATAGGAAGTGATGAACCTTTCCTACCATGCTGGCTCATCATGTGTTGGCAAACATTATAAAATTTATAATTTATATAAAATGTTTTATAACAGAATGTGTCTGTAATAAGAAAAGATATAAAAAGTTTGTTCATTTTGTAGCTCTTGAAACAACTGAAGTTTATTGTAATTAGTTTTTAGGTTAAGTTAGTCCACTTTTAATATATGTTATTATCAGAATAGATTTCTATTTGTTATCTTTAATGTTACAGTAAATGTGACAAAATAAAATTACCGAATGAATTTTATTGTACTTCAAACTTATTCTGTCAGTGCTACCAGCAGAGATATTTAGAACATTAATTTAGGCCAGAAAAAGAAAATCATAAATTTTAGTTACTGTACCATTTGCAGCTGCTGTAAATTCTTCTGTTAAAATGTTCGTAACATTTTCCCAGAATTCCTGCATAATATTGATTGGTTCAGGTGAATTCTGGAAAATATTTAAAAACAAACTAACTCGAGCTATTTAAAAATATTTATTAAAAATTTCAATGAAAAAAAATCTGAAAACTTTCAGGTTCAAAAGACAAAGGAGTTAGAAATGAAGAAATTCAGTTGCCGTGAGTGGAAAATGTTGAAGCCACAAACAATGCCATTGTAGATTATCATGTTCTGATACAATTTGGCACAAAGCCATCAGCAGATGCCAGTAAGAGAACTAAAGCGAAAAAAGACACACTTTCTGGATTTTATGACACTAAAAATCCAGAGTAGAATTTATTTACATTATTCGGACTGTTGTCCTCATCTTTATTGCCATATTCACAACATTTCAGCTGTTTCTTCAGGTGATATATGTTAGAATTTCGAACCAATCCATTTATTTAGACCATAGAGGTAGATTGTTCTAATTCCACATGCCATGCCTTTTTTGGATATCAGTTTTTTGTTCCCTCTGCTGTGGCCACATGGATAAAAGTGTTGGTTGACTAATCCAAAAGTGACTTGACACAAAGAGTTGTGAGTTCAATACCTGGTCACATAAAACTTGGAGAGTTGAGTTACTAAAAGGAATTAACTGAAACGGAGATATTCAAAAAAGGCATGGCACGGGGAATTAGATCAATCTACCCCCATGGACTAAATAAAGGGTTCTGTTTGAAATTCCAATATATATCACCTGGAGTTACAATACCTCATTTCAAAAATATAGACAGATAGAGTGGAATCTATTAATGAAAGGAAACTGATACAACATTGTTGGAGTATCTGTAGATAGTTTTAGGCTAATCTGATGCAAGGCCACAATAACGTAACATCATGTGTGACTATCTAGATGGTTGCTGCTCTACAGTGGCTTACGGTCATATCATGTTGAAACACCGGTTCTTGTACAATCAGCAATACTCAAGCCTGGTCAGTACCTAGATGGGTGATCGCCTTCAAATACCAGGTTCTGTAAGCTTCAATGTGTGGGTGGTGTAATGGATAATGGCTTGGAATTGGAAATCAGATAACAAAGTTTGTTACATTCACTTACACACAAATTTCCTTGGGAAAAGTATAAATCCACCTCTTATCCCCCAACTATGGGTTAATTAGTAGGACTTGTATCAATAAATCATTATTATCTCCAAAGTGATTCCTACACTCTAAAAATATTTTCTGATTTTAATTAACCTGCAAAAGGTTGATAAGCTATAAAAAATTCAATTAAGAATACTGCTCTGCAGTTGGTCCCCTAGGTATCAAGAGAGATGGAACATATATAACTGATATTTAATAGAAAGAGAGCAAAAGATGAATTATTTTAGTTTAATCCAGGGGTTCAAAAACGCTTACTCTGACACACAAACACACTCTTATATTTTATCCAATTATTTTATCTAATTATTAAATGGGAATTAAATTTACAAACTAACGCTATAAAAAAAATTAATTCATATTAGAGCATTCAAAGGGGACAAAGGATTAATATACTAGAAGAATGAGGAAATGTATTTAAAATGGTAGATAGGTTGAAAGTCTCTTGAAAGCCATGGTAGTATATGTAGCAGAAGGTATAAAAAAATTGGTTGAAAGAGAAGGCAAAAGTGTTAAGTAAATATTGTCTTATTGTAATTTTAATAAAGTTACCTACATTTATTAACATATCTACAATTCTTGTATATTAAAATAATGATAGGTCAGGGGTCATAACAAACCTTAGAAAGTTCTTCAATGAAGCAAATATGCGTGACTGGGTCTCGTTTTTTCACAAGGACTTTCTGCAAATGTTGTATCTGAAATGAAGATAAAAGAATAAGAGTTAAAAACATTTACACATGAGAATTATTTTTAAATGTTTAATCAAAATATAGAAATATTTTAATTTTCTTTTTGTTCGCTAATGAAAAAAGCAAAGAAATAATGTTTTGACAATTATTTTTCATGCATCACCCAAAGTAAATGACAATTATTTGTTTGGAGACTTATAGAAGAACACATGTCAGTTTATTGCAATTTGACACATAGTAAGTACCAAAGTAAAAAGTACCAAAGTAAAAAGCAACAGAAAAGAAACAAATCAAATTGTAGGAATATTTTTTTAAATTTCCAAAGGATTTTTTTTCATTTTTTTTTTTTTTTTCTTATAAAAACAAATTGATCAGACCACTGTTTTATCTCACACAAACTTCATCTTTTCACATGTGTATGCAGATATATTCAGTTAAAAACAATATGACGTCACACCGGATGACAGTAAAGCTCAGTAGGGCATTAATGTTATTCTTTTCAATTTGGCTTCTATTTTGACTTATCAGATTAGATTTTTATATAGAAAGGTCAGACCATATTTAAAGTCAAACCTATTATAAAGATCAATGTCATAACTTTTCTTGCTGAATATCTAGGAATGAAAGTTCTTGCTGAATATCTAGGAATGAAAGTTCTTGCTGAATATCTAGGAATGAAAGTTCTTGCTGAATATCTAGGAATGAAAGATCTTGTTGAATATCTATAGATTAAATATTAGAGCAGACTGGGTTCTCTCGCCCTGGTTGGTACCAATCTAGAAATGGTGACTTAATAAAAACATCCATCCCCCTAGCAGCCTAGGCCACACATGGGGATATGTCAGAATGAAAAAAATGTGGAGGTCAATTTTCCAATCTTGCTTATTATTTCTTTCAGCAATTATGGAATCATTAAATCATAAATAAAGAAAATATTATAAGCTTACTAATTGGTTTATTGGAAATTATTCCATCACTTCAAAGTTTCCCAGTCAATTAAAAAAAAATGTAATTTATGAATCAAGGTCAGATTTTTAAAAAAAGTCCATAGAAAGAGAGGTACACACCTGTGCACAAGCTGCATAGATATTGTCCATTAGTTTCTCCATGTTTGTCCATAAAGATGCTCTGTAAGCAGCAGTATTTCCTGTCACAGGCATAGCAGCACGACCTGGCCCACCTGCTCAGCAAAGGAAACAAAGTGGGGCAAACTTTAACTCTTATTGCATATATTAAAAAGTGGAGATAAAATTGAAGTAAAAAATATAACAATCAAAATAATTAATATTTTTCCAGAAACACTTTGGGAATAAATTTAATTCAGATTTTATCACACTTGTCAGAATATTCATTGACAGAAAAGAGCAGCAAAAGCATTTTATTGCCACAGTAAAAAGTGTCAAGCTAACAGGATAACAAATTTCTATATAATTAGAACTCTTAAAATTTAAAAAACGTTTCTTGATAAATTTTTCATTGAATTAATATGAAACAGAAAAAGTTATTTGAATCTAAAACCTTGACCAACCTTTGCCATGGGATGGAATTTGTTGAGATAACAGCTGCAAATTCAGACAATTTTTCACATTCTTATGAAGTGTTTCTCGACAATTGGAGATCACTTTGTTCACTGTGTATGAAAGGCTGTTTAAGTTATAAAACACCTGTAAAGATGTTGCTACTTGGCTCTGGTTCTGTAAAGAAGATAAGATAAGAAATCATAAAGACGAGCTTTAATAATATAAATGTTCATTTCATTTTTCATTTCACCTTTTGGAAGTACAGTCTGATGATCCTACGTCCTTTAAAAGGTCTATGGTGAAATAAATTATTACATGGAGCCTTAAAGTGATCTGTTTTTCTTTAAAATATATATATATATATAATCAAATAAATAATATATAAATAATGTATGTGTAAGTATTCACACACACACACACATATATATATATATATATATATATATATATATACACACACACACACAGACAAGTTCAATAATTAAGTTCATAGTCTCATGACAAAAAAAGCACATATTATATTAAACAAAAAAGAGTTTTCAATATAAATCCTTCCTTGTCAAAACATTTAATTCAATAGTGAATATATATATATATATATATATATATATATATATATATATATATATATGTATATGTATATATGTATATGTATATATGTATATGTATATATAATTATACATTTTATTAGATTGTGACTGGAAGGGATAATTCCGAGGAGGATATAAATCCAGGGGGAGAGGTCAATGTAGACTACAGAGCATTATAATGATAAAAAGATGGAGACTTTAATTATCTATTTCATTTATAATTTTTATTTCATGAACACTGAAATGTTCATCTCATCAGAACGACAACCTGCTACACAAATGGAGAAACTACACTGAACGGATAATTTAGCTTGGCAGTGGGGAGAAGGTGAGAGAAAGGGGCTGGGTAAAGATAGGGCTTATATATATATATGTCAGTTCTGGGCCCAACTTTTAATAATTTTTATATGTCTAGTCTCAAAAATAATATTTAATAAATTTAAAAAACTCTCCATCTAAGATATATCAACGATATCCTTATCTTAGTCAAGAATATGGATGAAATATATCAACTCTAAAAACAATTCCAAAATAATTCTGTCCTTAAATTTACATACAAACTTAATAAATTTCCTTTTTTAGATATATTGATAAACACTAATAATAATAAATTCACTATCTCCACATTTAAAAAACCTACTAGCATAAATTTGTGCATTCTTAATTATAAGAGTGAATGTCCAAATTACTTTAAAATACCAATTATACAAAACCTAATAAAATGTGAAAAAATTAATTCATCCACAAAAGATTTTCTACAGTGAATTAAAAAATAGGAAACAAACTCTTATTAATAATAACTTCCCTAATTATATTGTTGACGAACAAATAAGACGTTCTATTAGAAATTTTAATACAAAGCAAATAGAATATAATACTTCCTCAAATAATCCTATTAATCTTTTTATATCGCAATCAAATACATTCTCATTATAAACAGGATGAAAATATTGTTAAAAAAAAATGAATAAATACTAATATATCTATCACAGATCCTAGTAAAAAAAAAATTAAATTAATTATAAATAAATTCAATATATCCAATTTAATTATTCATATTAACTCCTCCCCACCAATTAATGTGTAGCAGAAAACCAACAACATACATATAAATTTAAATGGCCCTTGGGAGATTTTATTTCCAACATAAAAAATAATATATATGTTGGTCACACCAAAACTATGTTGTCTAGAAGGCTGAGTTTTCATTTGAATGATGCATCTAACATCTAGCATCTCAACATTTACAACAGCATGCCTGTCCACATTTGCAATTTAGGAAAATTCTTCAGTATCTGTCTATATTTCTGAGATGAGGTATTATGTACACTATTTACATTATTCAGACTATTGTCCTCATCCATATTTATTACAACGTTTTGGCCTTCTTCAGGTGGTTGGAATGTTGAACTGAACCTTTTATTTCGCTCAATGGGGTAGACTGTTCTAGTTACACGTGCCATGTCTAATGGATGTCAGTTATCTCCTGCTTAATTCCCTCTCCAAGTTCTCCACCGCATTAACCAGATATTGAACTCATACTTTTTGAGTCCTGTCACTAGATCTAATTAACGCCTTTATCCATTGTGCCATGTGAGGACATCTGCGTATGAATTTCTGGGTATTATAAACCTAATCTTTTCAGCAACCAATTTTTAACAAGTGCTCATATTGCAATTTTTGTTGTTATCAAAATCATATTTTACCAGTGCTCATATTGCAATTTTTGTTGTTATTATCACTTTTCTCTGGCACTCCTTATTACTGGTTCCCATATTGTATTCATTTCTATGCTTGGTCGGCTCAGGAGATTTTTGTAGCCTAGCATATGTGCTGATTTCTTAAGTTTACGAATTTTCCAATGGTGTTCCTTATCTATGATCTCAACCTGATCCCACAGAGGCCAGTGATCTCCCTTCTCTCTCCATATGTGGTCAGCCACGCCTGATTTTTCCACTTCCCCTTGTGTTACAGCTTTCTGGTGTTCTTGAAGCCCCACCTTAAGGAGGGGGGGGGTGGCCTGTCTCCCCTTTATGTTTCTTTCTGCAGCTGCACAGGATAGCGTACACACATTGTAGGAAAATTCTTGCTGAAAATGCATCTATGCATTTTCATGAAAATACATCTATAGTTTTTCATGAAAATAATAAACAAAAACTAAGAATTTTTGACACTATATTAAAAAATTGAATATGCCAATGACTTGCAAGTAAAGACAACAATTCAAACAACACCAACTGTGTAACAAACACATTTAGCGGGAAACTAAAAGAAAGAAATAGAAAGTGAATTGGAAAAAGGTAAAAATTCACTTCAATTTGTATTGCTTTATCAAGAAAATTAGAGTGAATACATATTCTCTTAAAGACCAGCAATACTGAGTATTCTTCATATTATTAAACAAAAAAAAATTCAAAAGATATTCACCTGTGTTTCCATGCCTTGTTCTAACATCTTCTGGGCTTGGGCCTCAACATCTTTCCTTGCTTGTTTGATAAATCGACGATCAGCTTCAATGACTTCAATACCACTGAGATCAATACCTTCACATACATAATCTAAATAGAAAATAATGTTTAGACTCAAAGAATATATATTGTTTGAAGTCATTTAATCATCATTCTAGAAGTTGTTCAGAAAAAAAATAGTTTCATTATTGTTGGTTTTATTAATAGATTTTGGTGAATTCAATCTCCAGTTTTCTTTATGCATAATTAGTATGACTCAATCTTTTCCCTGATGAAGAAGGGGGGGGGTCCCTTCTGTTGACAATTATAAATTCCGGTAAGTAGTAGCAGTTTTCATTTGAGTAAAACTGAAAAAAATTGTCAAATTTGAAAATTCATACCTGCAAAAAAAAAAAAAAAAAAAAAAAAAAAAAAAAAACCTCAGAGGAAACAAGGACAGTTTTTCCCTTGACACCACTATTATTTTAACTAATTTCACTTTTTGGTAATGTTTATTGCTTTAAAAAAGTGATGATTAGAATTGTAATAAAACCTAAATATATGATGAAAGTGAATTTATACATTGAGGTAGGGGGAAGAATTTACAACAAAAATATTTATTTATTTATTAGATTGTTTATTTACAACATTCTAAAAACTAATACAATGCAATATTTACCATTTACCAATTTATAAAAAAATAAATGTGAAAACAATTTTTTTTATTCATAAATTTATAATAAATTATAAAAATATGTGAACCAACTCTAAGGAAATCATAATTATTTACCATTTTATAAAGTTCAAATCAATTGGCAATTAGCCAATGTTTTGTAAACCATTCCAATAAACAATCTAATAAATAGTGTTTAGTATTTTTGTTGTCAGTTCTCAAAGAAAAGAAAATCCACTTTCATTTTTTTTAGGTTTTATTACATTTCTAGTCATCACTTTTAAAAACAAACATTACCGAGGAGTGAAGGTAGTTAAAATAATAGTGGAAACAATAGAAAAGCTATCCTTTAGACACAGCATTTTTTTTTGCAGGCATGAAGGTCCAAGTTTGCCAAATAATCTAGCTATATTGTGTAGATCAACACATCCTAATCTTCTCAGTAAACTCACAAAACACTAGTGGAAACATTTTTTTCAGTTGTAGGTATTCCTGTTTTGCTTTGTTTTTCCATTTGTAACTACATTATAGTAGTTATAATATATAACTTCATATATCAGTATAATTCATTATTATTGAATTATGATTTACACAGGAACCCCAAAAACTTAAAAAAAAAAAAAAAAAAAAAATTTTAGAACAATCTCTAGTAGTAAACCTTTTTACTGGGTGAATTAGATACCTGAAGAAGATGAAGGTAACAGTTGAAATGCAGTCATGAGACTAACAAGGATGAGAATATTAGTCAAAGCAACTTAAGGAATAAGAAAAGATGAAAGAAAGGAAGCAGAATGTAGATTAAAGCAAATAAAGTAATAAAGTTAAAATTTTTAAAAATACTGAAAACTCAATTTAATCTTTTATAGTTTGTTTTTTTAAAACAGTAAAAACTCAATTTAAATTTTTATTTACCTAATGACAAATGATTTTACTGAAAATTTTGAATAGTACTGTAATGGAAATTCTAATCTAGTAGATGATTTTAGGATTTTAATAAAAACTCAGGATATTTTTGTGTGATATATCAGTGAAATATCTTGTTAGCTGCTCCAGAACAATCATTGCTTTCATTTCCTTTATCACACTCAGTAAAGTGTTTTGAGTTGCTATCTGAGTAACTCAGAATGTAAGGAAACTCAAGACAAAAAACATTTTTCCAAGATTATCATGCCAGCTGTTACAGATAAAAAAAAAAGATTTATACAAGATATTTTGTTAACAGCTCCAAGATGATGACATTCCTTGCAAGATAGCTCATGAAATTATTTGATACCTATTTGATAAAAAAAAAAAAAAAAAAAAAAAAGATTTAATAAATTTTAGCATTTTTCAACGATATCTGACTGTTTCAAGTAGTTCCTTGATAATTAAATTGTACCATTTCAGGCTTTAAAATCACTTACCAAGTTCATTTAAGCTCTGGGCTGCCTTAGTTATCTCCCTTGCACCTCCTTCCAACTGGCTGTGAAGACGTTTGCTGAGGTACAAAATACGGATGATCCTTCGTAGTAAATCACATGCTTCCTGTTACAAACACAGTAAAGAAATTAAGAACTCTCTAAAGTAAGAAGAAAGCACGAGGGGAGGGAGGGGTTACATTTTTTTTTTCTCCTTTACATTAGGTGATGTGGATTTGTGCAGAACAGAATACATTTTGAGGCCTTTTTTAAATGTTTAAAATATTTTCTGACCATGAATATTCAAGAGTGTATGATTTAAAACCATGTAAGATGTCAGCCTGCTGTATAAATAAAGCAAAAATAAGATTTTAAGCATTACGCAATATTCTGAACTGAAGCCTTTGGTTGTCAGTAAACATTTCATTAACATCTACATCATATACTTAAATACTAAATTTTATAAACAGGTTTCTGTAAGAAAACTCTTATCTTCTTTGTGTGAAAAAAACAAAATATAAACTTTATTTTTAATTTACAGATAAAGTCTATAATATTTAAGGTTTAGAAGTACAAGATACTTTTTCTTTACCTGTAATCGCCGAAGCTGTGCTGTTCTCATTACAATCTTGTTAAATGGCTCACTCACTTTACACCGAATTCTTTAAATAAACAAAGAAAAAATAATAGACAGGTAAATAAAACTTTTAAGTAAATAAATAAGGAAATGCCTCAAACATTACTCACTTAGAGAAATCACTCTTTGGATGACTTCTTACTAAAAACTTAATTTTTTAAATTGTGTTTTTTAATATTACAAACAAATATGAAACATTACCTAAGATTGTGTGTAAAATAATAAAGTCTTGTATTAAGTAGACATTTCCTGAACATGATAAACTGGCCAATTATTTAAAGGGCATGACATGAGCTATTTTTAGAAACATTTCCCTGCATGGCTGTGATAAAACTGGGATAGAATACAGAACAAGAGCATGAGTTGAAAAATAATATCAAGTCTTGGTTGAAATTTGAATCAGGATTACCAATTCCATTTTGCAGGCTGATAACAGTTACACACACCCAGACACAAATTACAATCCTGATTATAATTCAAGCTTCCCTTTGTGGAAATGGTTTTGTTCGTTTTAATAATGCAATACATAATGCAAACAGCGAGTTTTTGTTTTTCAAATGCAAAAAGCAATTCAATATTAGAAAGAGGAGAAGGCTTTATTTGGGGTGGAAAAAATTTAGCAGTAACATTTGAAGGTTATTAGATTTTTTATAAGACAAAACAAAGTAAACGTGAGCATTTAGGATGAAGTTGTAAGACTTAAAAAACAAGCATGTATGACAGAATCTATGTGGGTAAAGGAAATGTGAATTATTTATAAAGAACTTTAAATAAAATTAAATCTAATTGATTGGTTTTCTACAGCCTATCAATCGTTTGCAGGTTAAGGCCAGAACATATTTTTAGATTGTAAGAACCCTTTCTCTTGGAGATAACAATGGTTCAGTGATACAAGTCCTACTAATTAACCCATAGCTGGAGGGAGGAAAGGTGGATTGTTTGGTTTATTTTGTTTTACAGCATATTAACCGCAATGGGTTACTTAATGCCGACAAAATTTTTATTGCTGGTAATATGTTTTTCTTCAAAAATCTATTTCTGGCAATATTTTTTCTTGAAGAAATTTATAGCTGGTCATATTTTTTTCAAAGAATGTATAACTGCCTGTATTGCTGGTATTTTTTTTTTAAAGTATTGCTGATAATAATTTTTCCTTCAAAAATTATTGCTGGTAATATTTTTTTTTTTATTACAAAGTATTTCTGGTATTAAAAAATATTTTTACACAAGTTTGGGTGTTAACTATTTGCCCATAGCTGGGACCCTAACAGGTGCTACCAACCCTGGGTCAGGGTGGATCTGGGAACACCAGCAATTAAGAGATGGTTCCACGCTCCTCAAAACCTACTGATCAGAGGCCTTGCTGTTGGACATAGTTTATCATCTTACCCAGGACGCAGATGTAGTTTATTGTCATACCCAGGACAAGAAAGGTGGATTCATACCTTTCCAAAAATGTATTTGCATGCAGGTGAATATAACAAACCCGACTGGAATTGGAACTTGGCTTGCCAATTAACAATACTGAATCATTATCTGTTATACCACCCACACATTAAAGCTTACAGCACTTGGTATTCCTAAGTGGTCACCCATCTTGGTACTGACCAGAATTGATATTGCTTAACTTCAGTAATTGTACAGGAACCTATGTTTCAACATGATATGGCCATAAGCCCTAAAATTAAATAAAATTAAGACATTTAACATCATTTTCGAAATTAACATTTTCCTTTCTTTTTGTTATTTTTATTGTCATATTTTGTGCAGCAAACTTTCCAGCCTTCCCTAATTGTATGTTGAACCAAGCAACTTTCAGGAAGTTTTAAAAAAGAACCTTTTATTTTGCTGCAATGGAGGCATGGAGTGTATATTATTCTCATTCCTTGTTTTTGTCATATCCACATCTACTGCACTCTCTAGGAACTGACCTCTTTGTCTTACAAGGCTGCTCTGATCACTCCATAAGACGTTCTGTTCCTTCAATCTCTCTTGAGATTCACTTAGCACTGAACTGGCATACTTGAGTATTGCTCAATTGAAAATTTGGTATGTAAACAATGCAGATAATAGTTTAAGAGATGAATATATAATTGCGATTCTGTATTTTAAAGCTTTGAACAAAAATCATCAGGAATAGATACAAACCTTTCCATTGCCGATAAAAGTGACTGGATTCTGGATTGCATCATTTGTAAGACACCTTTGAGAAAGAAAATAGTTTCGTTCATAGAAGGTTAGTAAGAAACATAAATAAGACCTCTAGATTCATCAAGATCTACAAGTGATTTATTTCACCAGGTATAATTTTCTTTAAAATCAAAGTTAATAAAATAAAATATTACTAGCAAGAGCGACTTTTACAGTCTTATGAATCTGCAAATTATTCTAGAAAATAAAAGATTTTCTTTTAGACCGATTAGAAAAAAGAAATAAAAGGAGTCACTTTTTAGCTGCATTTCTGAAATATAACACTGTTTAAATTCTTTGGACACCGATATACTCTGTAAAGAGTCAATAGTAGAATTTAATTGATCACATTCAAAAATTATGTTCAAGGTTCAAAAATTATTTTAGGTTTTCTGAATTACTTTACAAATAATTAAATAAATGAACAGATGCATGGCAAATGAAATTGTCAAATAATATGTGAAAAATAGTTTATCTGGAAGCAAGAGAAATGTTAAATACTCGTCAAATGATCGAATGTTAAATACTCGTCAAATGATCGAATGGTAAATACTCGTCAAATGATCGAATGGTAAATACTCGTCAAATGATCGAATGGTAAATACTCGTCAAATGATCGAATGGTAAATACTCGTCAAATGATCGAATGGTAAATACTCGTCAAATGATCGAATGGTAAATACTCGTCAAATGATGATGTTGTAATTATACAATTATAATCTAATTAAGAGTCAGACGCTAATCATATTCAAAACAATACAAAATCACATGTGATACATTTCAAAATGCTACATGTTACAAGCATGCAAATTTACAATTTCAACCCAACCCGACTATTGTTTACAATTCTAGAATGTCTAATTTTAAATCAGGCGATTCAAACTGAGCTTGTTTTTTTCTTTTTAAATAAAACTGTTTAATTTTGACAACATAAATGTAATGATAATTTCATCAACTTTCTTTCAAAATATTTAAATAGAAATTTTCTACCCACCCCTATTATTAAATATTAACAAACTTTCATCAACCCCTATTATTCAACCTATCCCTATTATTGAGTACCTGGAAATTTATAGCCAACCCATTTTATTCCTACCACTTCATCTATTTGAAACAAGTGTAGTTATATTTATTTTTGTGAGGTATATGCAAAGGTTAATGTGAGGTGTATATGCAAAGGTTAATGTGAGGTGTATATGCAAAGGTTAATGTGAGGTGTATATGCAAAGGTTAATGCTTTATTCTCTAAGAACAAAGTAACATGTAATGAAAGTGAATGTTTGCATTTTTCATCATTGCTGACAGCTAAACAGAAACATAGCAAGGAAGCAAAATAATCTCTACACACAGATATTTTAAAGTGATACCTTCTAAGGTTTCCACACCAGTTGCTTGAGAGAGAAGATCCTCATGGTGAGCCACGATCTAAAATAGAAAACAGATTTTAGAAATATGAATACAAAAATGAATCTTGATTACTTTTAGTCATAGTGATTGGATTTGGTTTGGTTTCTGCTGAACAGCCCATCAACCACTACACAATTATTTAAGGCCAAATAAAGCTTTTGAATCATAGTTGTTTTCGGTAGGGCTTAATGTTATATGCGGATCAGTTGATTAAGTTTTTTTTTATAATCAGTTATTGGAGGTCTTCATTTCTAATATAAGTTATTTTGTATTCAGTTCAGTCCTGATACAAGTTGGTTATTAGAGTTTACATTGTAATTTTTAATGGAGATGTTTATGAAGTCTAAAGGGTTCTTTTTTTCATTTTCAAAAGATATTAAATGTTTTATGTATGATAATATTTTGTTTGACTGAGATGGCAACTTATGAGTATTTGTTCAACTATGAGAGGTAGTTGACATTTATTGCATAATGGAGGAGTTTCATTTTTGAGTAGATGCTAGTTGGTCAGATGTGTTTTGCCCTATTCGGAGTGTCGATGAAACTATTTTCTCCTGCGTCTAATTTCTCTGAGCCAATCTCCTATAGTTAATTGAATGTTGTATAGTTTGTTAAGTGGTGAGTCCCATAATGCTTAAAAGTCATTTGCCTTATTACTGCCAAGTGTAATAAAAGTTTTTTTTTTTTACGTCTGTTTCATAAAGTTTCAGAAAAGTATATTTTATATTTGGAAGATTTTTAGTAAAGAGAATTGTGATGAAAGATAACTAAAAAAAAGGCACTAATCAATTATTTTAGCAAAAAAAAAAACAAACCCAAATTCCTTTCAGTCAAAACATTTTAAACCTTAGGTAACTTTTTTTTTCCTAGCGGTAACTACTTTTAAATTAAAAAAATGTTTGTATTACTTTGACACCATTAGGTGATATTCTTATGAAGTAAAAACTATATTTACTAATCACAAATAGAAAAACTATCTACAATTCAGTGCCCCCCACCCTGCCAAGTATTCTAAAAAACTTTTTTTTTTTTTGTCTGTGTACAAACAGAAAATAAATACAAACATCGATACATGACATTATCAGAAAATAAGTGCCAAAGTACTTAAAATTCAATTAAACATTAGATCATTTAGTATATTTCCCTACATTTTTAAGATTACTGGGCAGTTAAAAATTATATAAAAAGTGCTTACATTATATTCATCAAATAGTTTTTACAGATATGCCACTCATAGAAGAAAATTCCAAGCACAAGTCTTTCATTTTAAGTTGTCAACACCTCATAAAAACATCCACCACTGTGTTAAAAAATGCTTTTCTGCAATATTTTAAACTAAAAGTAATATTTATTTCAAATCAGGTTAATTAAACTTTAAATCAGCTAATATTTCTCAAATAAGGTTTCAAAAACACATATTTCATTATTGGAAGATTTTTAATGAAGAGAATTATGTAGTGTTGAGTGAATGGTAAATATTGCTAAAATCAGCCATTTTTAGTGATTTCCAAAAAAAAATACTTATTCCAATCAATTTAAATTTGTTTTGAAATACAGAAATGTTATGCTTATTGGAAATATTCAATTTAATTTATTAGTTTGAAATTAAAAGTAAAATAAAAGCTTCAAGAAAGATTTTTCATTATTTTTAAATTCATTTTAAACTTTAGGTATCATTTTTTGAGGGGACGTACCTAATTATAATGGTTAATTTCCAGGTTTGAATGTCCAGCTGACTCTATAAAAAATCAGTGGTAATCTATCATCTTTATCCTTATAAACTTAATTTCCTGTCACTTTGTCATTTATTCAAATCACACCTCACTCATCATAATCATTTTTAACAGTAACCTTTTATCTATAATTAATTTTTCTGAAACCTGTTTTGTTTTTATTCATTTTATTACTTCTCTTTGATTGTACTACAAAATACAAAATTAAAACTTATTCTCTAGAGGACAAATGAACCAAAGCAGAATAAATCTGTTTCTTTAAGAATGTCAACTCCTGAAGCTGAGAAGTTCTAGTGTATATATTAGCTTGTAGTGGACCGGGGTGTGAAGATATGAAGAGAGGAGATATCTCTGGGTTAAGATTTCCTGCTGGACGGTCCAGCTACATAGGAATGTTGGACTATAATTAAGTCCAAAGAAGGCAAAAGAAAACAAACAAGACCGATGTACATGTATGCAACAAATATATATTAATAACAAATTACAATGACATGAAGACATGAAAGGTTACAGAGTGTTTGTATGGAGAAGTTATGTGTGTGTGTGTGTGTGTTGAGTGTCCGTACGTACGCGTATTTTCCTTAGCGTGTTCCCAGAATATGGGAAACGCTGTATCTGTGAGATGTCACATATTGGCCTAAGTGGAAAAAGAACGATTTTACCTCGTCTCCGTGCGAGGTAGCGGCCCAAGGGCTGGGTCGAAAAAGAGAGATAGAGAGAAGGGTCAGCCAGTATTTATAGTCAGGGAAGAGAGACCCCTGTTGAAGGATTAAGGAAACTGAGGAGGAGCTAACTGCGACAAGCTATATAAATATACACTTCAAGAATTCTTCAAAATGTCCAAAAACAGTTCTGTAGGAAAATGTAGAACATTTAATTACCTGGTTGTGGATTTCTTTGTCCAATAAAGCCATTCCATCTGCCAGTTTGGCCAACTGTTCAGTAATGGCCACGCCTTGAATAGCCTTATTGGCATGAGCCTTAACATCAAATTCTTCATCAAGAAACGAACTGAAGAACTCTGAAAGAAAAGAAAAAAGCATGAAGGAAACAAACGCTAATCAAATTTTGTCTTCGAAATATAAAGTTTTGTGTTGCACAATGACATTTTCAGAAGTATGATTAATTAAAACAAACACGTTAGATGAAAGCTTTTCTAATCAACCACTCCTTAAGGTTTTTATTTTCCAAATTAAACTTCTAGACTCTGTAAAGAGCAAAGATAAAAAAAATGATTTTCTAAAGACAAAAGAAGCTTTAAGTGAACAAGTGATTTCACTTAATGTTTTTAACTGTTATCATACCAATGATAAGTTTTAAGATAATTTCTATTTAATTAAATGTATGAATTTCTGATGAGGAATTATTATTTACAGTTGAACTAATATCTTTATCTTTGTTATTATTATCACATTTTGACTGTTGTGCTCTTGGCCTTCCATCTAGATAAGCTTCAGGAAATTCCGAACTGTGAGAAAGAAAGGAGTTCTTCTTATACCATGTGGAGCATAAGATCACAACCCCACCATGTTAGTGTTACCGTTATAGGTTCTGTAGTAAATAGGCATTTTACAGTGTGGAATTGTCAATCCTACAACCAACCATTTTTTTTTTTAAATTCAGAATTATCCTTCTCCTAGACTGGTTGCAAACTAAAGCTACAGAACCCTGCTATTTAATCCATAGATGGGGGGAGAAGAAATGGAATCATACCTTTCCCAAGAGTATTTGTAGGTAAATAAACACAATGACCTTGACTATAATTTGAATTCAGCATACCAATCCCATTTTCTACACACATGTCATTTTCGATTGTACGCATTATTTAATCTGGGGGAGAGGAGGTCTCAATATTAATTACATGTCATTTATTTAACCATGTTTTTTTTTTTTAGCAAATTCTGATATCACCATTAAAAATGTTTTAATTTAGAATATTTTGATAAAAATTAAATATCTAAAAAAGTTAAGCATCTAACTTGTATGGTTGAAAAAGAAAGTTATCTCTCAGACAGTTTTCGACATTAAAAAATGAAAACAAACACAAAAACAAACTTGTAGGTAAATAGTCAATTTAAGATTTGATTAAGAAGCAAAAATGCAAACTGGTAAAATTCCTAATATTTTGACTTCTTTAACATAAGTGCTGAACTGCTATGTAATATCAATCAATTTGGCCATTGGACAATTTCTCACAGATGAAGAGGAGACTTGAGGCAATACAGATATGGCTTCATAGAAGGATGGTGAGAATATGCTGGACAGTACATGTGAGTAATAAGGAAGTTTTAAGGAAAATGTAAATCAAATTGATGCTTGTACTTAGAATCAGAAAGAGACTACTGAAATTTCTGGGACATGTAACAAGGAAAGAGGGCTTGGAAAATTTAACACTCACCTTCCAGTGAGTGTCAAATTAACCTTCAAATACTGAAGGTTAGTGAAGCAGATCGAAACAGCAAATAACCTAATGGATAGCAAACAGGGACTGGGAGAAGTAGTAAAGTAACAAATATTAATTCAAGCTACAAAATTTGGGAAATTGTGGAGAGCCATGATCAACTATGTGTTCTGAAGGGACACATAAGGAAACGCTCAATGGCCTAACTGTTAAATAGCATAATGTATTGGTGGAAATGAGTTCAAACTTTGGTAGGGTCAGTGTGCATCAATATTGCACTAATACCTTTGAGAAAGGCATGTCTATTTCCCCACAGCTATGGGTAAATAGTAAATAGCCTTTTTAAATTTGTAAGGCAATCCATCTTGAGTACTGTTCTAGCACCCAAGGGCCATAAAAAAGGCTACAATGACTAGTTCTTTATGGATTGTTCAAGATATGAAGACAAAGAACACAATCTCATGTGGACAGGAAAGCAACTTTGCTTATTAATGGAGATTATTACATTTCATTTTTTTCTGCACACCTCAGTATGGAACTGTAGTAAGCAAGTATCATAGTCCATTTTTGGCATTTAGTGAATTTGATTCATCTAGGTTCTTTCTCCAGCCTTGTGGTCTTGTCTCACACAACAAAGCTAAGCTTTGCAGATATCTACACATACACAAAAAAACAAAAACATGCAATTAAAAGAGTGAAAAATGAAATAAAGATATTAGTAAAAAAAAATCATTCATTTTAAGTATTTTCGGAGTTGTTTTGCTTTATTATTATTTTTATAAGTTGAAGTTTACCGTGGATATTGTTACGTATTAGTGTTTTAAACGATTACCTTTCTTACATCCCTGTAACTTATTTTAATTCGCCTCATATTCTGAGCCCTCTGGATATGAAAAGTCATGCATTCGAAAGAAAATTAAATTAAGCGTAAAAAATATAATCGAATTACAATAATTAACTTATTAAACTATTAATTAAACTATTTTTTATTGTAAAATATAATTTAATAATTTCAATTATTATTTAAACATTGGGCTTCCAAAATTTTGTCATGCTTAGTTTCCAAATTTTGATACTTTATTTGTTTACGTTTTCTTTCTGCTGATACACGAGAAAAGACGTTTTAGAAATTCCGAGACTTATTGGTCACACATTTTGATTTCAAGTTTTTTGTTTTCTGTTTTCAGGGAAAATAGTAGAAATTAATTCCAACGTTATTTTTCATGTTATTTCGGATGTATAACTTTCCAAAGAAAGGTTCAGAATATAAAGCGAGTTAAAAAAACAAAAATTTATGCGATGTAAGGGACATAAATCAGTATTTTGTATGCAGAGTTCATTTGAAACGCTAAACTTAACAATACTCTGTAAGATAAAATAAGTGAAAAATAAAATAAAATTATGATGTTATTAATTTTGTTTTTGTGATTGACTAGGAATGAGTTTTCTTTTTCACTTTTTACTTGAAAAGGTATAAAAATAATATTTTATCAACAAAAATGAATGCGCACAACTAAAATATAAATTCACATGAAACGAGAAAGAAAAACATTAAAGTATTTTAAAAAGTTTGTTTTTAATAAAAACTTCCTGGGTTTGGGCTTCTTATCAACAAATAAAAACAGACGACGAATTTTTCGGCGCGTGTTTTATAAAGAATGTTTTAACTAATAACTGGATTTGAAGCTATTTTCACTATGATGAATCAATAAAGTAAGAACATTAGAAAGAATCCCAACATCGAAAGACTTTAATTAAGCTAATAACATCGAGAAATTAGTTATTTACCATCTTCAGAAAGTTGTCCTACCACGTCATCCTCCATGGTGTATAGTGATATTCAACTTCAGTCTATTCATATACCGGCCAGAATAAGAGGAGGAACTCAAATGAATTCATTCGTTTTTGCGAAAGTTTTGATTAAAATAATAAATCGTATCTGAGATATAAAAAGCGAATTTTAATGCGAAATAAATAAAAAAAAAATAAAATAAAATTATTTATTTAGAAAAATATCAGTTTCCTCATGTTTTTGTAAATTCGAATTATAGCCGGTGGTAGGAAAAATTAAAAAATCATAACTTCGACTTCTTGTGACTAGGAAAAAAGTCAAACAGAAAATAATAATATTTTCTAATTTTCATTTACTAAAAAAAAAGAAGACATTATTTTTTATAAAATATGTAATTTTTTTTTTGAATGAAACACTGGAATAATTAAACTCAAGTCTTAAAGCTAGACAGTTTTTAAGTTTGTTTTTTTTAGTTAGAAAACAAATGTTCTTCTCTAATAAAACTTTTCATGATACAACAAAAATCTCTTAAAGAAGCTTTTGATTATTTTTGTGAAACTTTTCCAATTTAACGCGAAGTAAATTTAAGTAAAAATGCGGTTAAGCTAAAATTATTATTTTCTATGACAATTTTTAAAAATTCAGGGTGGTCCGAAAGTCTTGTCACCCTTACCTCTCTTCCAAACTGCAGGAGCTCGTCTCAGACATCTGAAATAGAAAATTATCTATGGGGTGACAAGACTTTCAGACAACCCTGTAGTGTAGTTTGTTCATTTTCGGGGGTTAAAAAAGTTTTTAAAAGTATGCTTAGTGGCTCTATGGGGATTCGATTTTTAGTTTTTACAATGTATGTCAGAATGGATACCGACTTCATGCTCGGCATTAACATCAAAGTTTGGACTTAAGGTGTTACTGCTAAACGCGAAACTTTATTTTATGTTCGCATTTATGTAAATGTGGGTAGTTTAAAATGAAGATATAGAAACCTAAAAATGAAAAAAAAAGTTTATTTTATCGAGTTAATAACCTCTAGATTTAGAGTGGTTTTGATTGGGGTTACGTTGGTGTTTCAGGTGTGGAACAATACACAGTGTTTACACTTTCATTTGACGCGCACACGAGTTTTTCACCCCCTTCCTTTCACTTTCGGCTAGTAATAGCAGTAAACCGTTGTTCTTGGCCGAAAGTGAGGAAGATTGCTCGCTGCTACTACTGTTCATTTTTCGCGCGCTTTTTGCTCTGACGTCACGGACAAACTCTTTCTTTGAATTTAGTCGCCGCCAGGAAAGGGACCAGATAAGACGACTCATTTCATCTCTCGTCGGTCAACCATATATTTAGACAGAGATGCCTTATTAGCAAATATTGCTTTGTCCCTCCCTACCAGCAAATATTGCTTTGTCCCTCATAGCTTGACGCGTGCAACCTTAGCACCTAAGACACTGTTATTTCATTATCTCTCTGATGACTTATTTCTCGTCATGCTGCGAACATTCTAACGAACCTCGTCACCTTTTCGATGATTTATTTCTCGTCTTGATACGAACATCCTGTTCGAAACGGCGAACGTTCTAAATCAGAGATCTGTGAAACTTCCAACCTGAAGAACAAGAATTTTCATATTCTTCGAACTCTGTCCTTTCAGAACCAGTTACCTTAAAAAAAGATTACATTACACTCACAATTACAAACTCTCGCAGTGAGTATTTTTCTTTGCCATGTATGTTTATTATTCATTGTAAACTCACTTTCTGAACTTTCTTCCTGAGGAACTTTTCCCGCCTTAGCCATCTTGAATTTCATTTTTGGCGCGGAACCTTACCTATCTTTTGTGACTACTTGACACGGCCTTTCCATTGATTTCAAATTTCCAGTATCTCACTGAAGGTCTCCACTGAAGACAATCTACTAGTCACTGCCTCTTTTTCACTTACATTTCCAGTAGCTTTACTGATGGTCTTCACTGAAGACAATTTACTTGTTAAACACTAATAAAATTTTATATTTGTTCTCTTGACCAGGTTTATCTTCGTCATTCCTCCTGTCTATTTATTTTTACTTTGTTTGTGGATTCGGTAGTAGTGTGTAGTGTCTGGCACAAGGTCATCTTTTCGTAAACCAGCGCTGCAACGCTATCGGGTCCGCAACACAGGGTTAACTAACTTTTGGGGGCTTAGGATTTTTGCAACATCCCGAATTGAGTTCCTAGCTGCAGAAAAAATAAATTTTGCCTTTTTCGTAGATTCCGTACTTTCAAAAAATATGGATGTTATTGTTATGAACTAAATAACAGAACTTGCTATTTTCATAAAAACCGGACACAAAATAAGAGTCTAGTTTAGTATTATTTGAAAATTTTTAGGTCAAGGGAGAACAAAAGACATTCGCTGTGTTACTGACCCTAAGAACCTGCTGATATTTTTTTAATCGACTGTGATTGTACAGTTCAAAAGTGAATTGCCCTCCTTTGAAATGGACGGGAGAACTGTGACTTTGACCTTAGCAGCAGTTGGAAACGAGACAGCTTAGAGAGAAGAGGTCCGTTATCTCTCTCCCTGCTGAAAAGGCAGGCACCGTTTGCCCATAAGTAAGGATGCATGGGTAACAAGTTGATGAAGGCAAGTTTCCTCTTCAGAGAAAGTTTTGAGAAGTCCTCTTGAAGAAGCCCCAGAAAAGAAAGTTGAAAAGAAGTCCGTAAGTGGAGTTTGGGGCCAAAGCCGTTTGAGAAGAAGACGAAGGAGCGAACACGTGCGTTTCAAAAAGTGTTTTACCACGTGTTTAAGTAAATTTTCAGCTTCTACGTCCGTAAAAGAAAGGCGTAATTTCTAAGCGGACGGGAGGAAAATAAGTGAAGAAAGAAGGGAGTTGGTCACCAGGAAGAGAACTTTGTCTACACAAGAAAGAAAAGAAAAAAGATAAAAAATTTTGAACCTTGAAAGGACTGAAAGTGTCCTGAAGAGCTAAGGCTCCCTCCCCTCTTTTTTAAATTCTTATCATTGACACAGCAGGTGGGCGCTATTCTTTTTTTCTGTTTGTTTTTGTGCATTGTAATTTTTAAGTTTGTTTTCTGCTATGCTTTTTTACATTGTGTTACTCAGAGAATAGGTTATCTTATTCTCAGCAAAAAGGGACGAATTTTTGCAAGAACCCTTATTTTGCTGGTTAGAAATAAATATTTTTTCTTTTTAATTGAATCTGATTTGCATTTTTTTTTCTTTTTCGTTATTAATTCGGGCAATAGTGAAAGTATTGTTGCAGCAGGTTTTATTTTCTGAAAGAAAAGAAAATTTCCGAAAATTATTACAGTACACTTACCCTGCAAATGAAACCCTTTCTTCCAAAAACTTGAAAAAATGTAATTTTCCAAATAAATTAAAAGGTCGGATTTATTCATAGAACATACAAATACACGAGGAAAATATTTCTATAAAAATCTCAATTCATTTTATCCTCAGTGCAACTAAATTTAAAATGGATGCGTTTCTTTTTCTGAAATGAAAGTAGAAAAAATCGTAAAATCGTTCTGTATTACTTTAATTTAAAAAAAAAAAATCACGTGCTTTTAAAGTCAGGGATTACAATAGCAAAGTACAGTTATTGACCCATGACAGCATAGGCTACCGTGCGTTAATAAACGTTGGTAATGTGGAAAATTTGTCCCGGTTTTCCCACATTAAAGGGTTGAGGTTAAAAATGCGACAAAATTGAAAAAAAAAAAAAAGCAACAACGAGTTGAAATATTAGAGCGGACAATTCTCTCTTTTCAGGCGGAAAAATAAAAACTCAAACTCTTGCTTGGTGTGTAACCATAAAAGGAAGAAAATGTACAAAAAACAGGCATAAGGATATACACAGTTACGAAAAGAGAAGAAAATTCCTCTAACTTTAAAGGAAGAAAAATATTCATATGAAAGAAAAAGCTTAATCAAAATATTTTTCTGAACGCCTAAAAAGTTCTTTAAGTGATTAGTAGCTTGTTGTTAAAACACTCACAATTTTTTTCAGAGTTCTTGTATAGGAGGAAACTGTTGGACGATATGAATTTCGTAGTTGAGTTTGTTGGGATTGCTATGAATTAGTGTGTAATCAGAAGGGTTTTAGGTTTGTGGTAATAAACGTGAAAAGCATGTTCTTCATATTAATCACAACAATTTTAGCGTAGACATACAAAAGGAATAAATCTCAAAGGCAATATTGAACGAAGAAACAAAGGTAGTCGTGAATTCAATTAGAAACAAACATTGAATATTTATGTACAAATAAATTACAATACAATTTTGGAAAAAGTTGTGTTTCAGTCGGAATAACTGAATTGTTGAACAAAAGTTGAATGAAGTATTTTATGAACTCAAAGTTCATGAATGTTCCTTTGTTTAGGAAAAGTGTTCACATAGAAATTTGAGGAAAATTTATCGAGAGATAAATTTTAAAGTATTGTAGTTGCGAGATTTTTTTTTGCTGAATTTTGTATGTTTTTGTTTTGGCAGAGTTATTCACCTTGGACCGTATTTTTTATATATATTTGCTTTAGTAATAATTTCTGTTTGGTAGTGTAGAATAACACTTTTTTTGAAACGTATAAAGCTTTCAGAGAGAGAGAGAGATAGAGGTTGAAGGTTGAGTCAGGTGTTGACGCGCGAAAAGTCCTTTAAGTCAAGATGTAGACACGCGTGGATCTCTGTAGAAATCTCTCTGAGAGTGAATTGCTGACTAGTGAATCGGACTAAGATTCGCCCTTTTATTTACTCTGCGAAAATTAGATCGGCTCCCAGCGCGTTCCCGCCGAAATTTATCCTGGGGCGTCTCGACCAATAATAAGCCGAGTTTCGCCATGTGTGGTGTTGATTGGTCGAAACTAGCTCTTATGGAAAATTCCGCCTTTAAACGGGTTGAGTGGAAAAATACGGACGATTCTACAAGTTAATTCGTAGGCCGGCGACAGAAATCTTCTAGTTGTAAGGAGGCCGATCTCAATTAGTTTTTGATAGTTGTCCGACGTCCTGTCTTTACAGCCCAGTAGGTAGTACTTTCTTGAAGCTAACTTCGAAGATGACTGTTTTCTGTCTCCGACCTATCACAGACGGTTGTCGATTACTCACTGTCAAACAGACGTAAATTATTCGTATTTATGGAGATTAGGAGGATCAGAAAATATCGGGGGCTTTTCCCTCCAAAATTGCTATACAAATTTCCTGGCCCTTCCATTGGTTAGAAAATATATTCCTATCTCTGATAAGAACCAAGGTTTTCGGAGCTGCTTTTCGGAAGCAAGGGTCCGGCAAGCCGTGAGCGCCCCCTCTCCAGACTTCTTGGCACCAAGGACAGAATAATGATGTTCAAACTTCTTTTTATATTTTCCAGCTCTCTCGTTCGTCAGAAAATATATCCTTATCTCTGATAAGGAACAAGGCTTTAGGAGTCGGATATGAAAGCAAAGGAAAAAGTTGGGATGAAGACTAAAATGTGAACTTGTAAAATATTGTAGTGGTTCTCAAATTAAATTCTAATCGTAATTTTTATTATGTTAAGCAAGGACTAAACATTTCTTTTAGTTTTACAAAATCTACTTAATCCTTAAATTTTCTAAATGGCTTCTAGGACAAATATTATTAGATATTTTAAGAGATTTTTAAATTTGTTGTTTACATTTTTCGTCTATAATGGTGGGACGAATGACCGTGCCTATGTATATAAAATATAGTTTACCTCCCTTTGGTAGATAACGCCTGCTGATAGAAAGATGGGTCCATTTATCTGATAATAATAGGTAAGACCCAAAATTAGACACCAACTGGAATTTAAGCGTCAATACAGTGGCCGAGACGACCGCAGACGGGACAGACGTCCTTTCAGCCTACGCCAAGAACAAGAGATGCTGGCCACGAGCAAACCTGAATGATGCAAGGACAAGCAGCTATTGAAATAAGATATGAGCAGCACCCGATAAGTGATTCATCTATTTCAAACATACACATGAATTTGGATATCGTCCTCGATGCCATGACATTTAACTACTAAATGAATACGTTTCTAGGAATCCTCTATTCTCATTCTCGTTGTATAATGTATTTATTATAATGTCTCATCTTTGTTCATCTGCCACGACTCAATTTGGGCAGTCGCTAAATTTCCCACAATTTTTTTGAAAATGTACCAAAAATCTATTTACAAACGGAAATTTATTTTTCTTTATAAACGGATTAACCTTAGGTTATTATCTTTCAAATAAAACCAAAATTCTAACTTCAAAGAAGACATTGTTTAAAATACATTTTTTTGGTTTATTTGTTTTTTAGGGCGTCCATAGCAGTTAATCGAATCTTTACCTAATTTTTTACAATCATTCAGGCATAACAAGAAAGGTTTAAATTTTAAAAAACTCATAAGCATAAAATATTGAAGGAGACACGGCCTAGTGAATAAACGATTTGAATTGTCTGGCAAGTTTGATCCTCTGGTTCGATTGTGAGAAAAAGTCCTCATTGGTTGATTGAAACAGACAAGCTACATAACAAGAACTTGGAAGAATTATTAGCGCTATTATAGTTTTGCACCCTCCCCTCAAAACTTCCTATAGATTTACTTCCCGCTCATTAAAATTTGTATTATGATATTACACCTAGACATTATTATGTTTCCAATCAAGAAAATAAACACTCAACATCAATAATGTAAAGGTGTTTTCACCTTTAATACAGATTCAAGGACCATGAATTAAAAAATAGTCGTATAGTGGCATGGAGCTTAGGGGTTAAAATGAATAGTTAATTTACCCACGCCAAGAAGATTAATGAAGAATGATTGTCGGGTTACCGCCTCCTAATTTTCAAAACCGCTATCAAGAGACACTTTCCGGATTATAAATACTCGGCGATATCTTTTTTCGCCTTCTTTTTCTCACTTTTTCCGCTTACACGTCAATATGTAAGTCTCTCGCGGAAGAACGCGTTCCTCTTTAGGAAACGCATGAACAATGCACACACACGTACACGTACATATGCACCTTTCACTTCATTTTTTAGGACTTTCTCCTACACCAAACAACACATACGCAAACAATTCACTAGCTTAAATGTTTTCTTCATTCATGGTAATTGTTCAGTAACGCGCAACAATATTTTATTGTTTACTAGCAGGTTTAGCCTGCTCGCTATCGTTTCGCAAAGATATATTCACTATTTGAAATCTTTGAAACAAAAAATTTTAAATGAACATTTCATTCATAAATTGGCTTGTTATAGTTAAGGAAAGTTTTATAAATAGATGCCAACTTGTTGAAGGCCAAGTAATTTGCAAATTTCAAACACTTTTCTGATCTATATAAGACGATATTCCTAAACAGAACTATTTTTGATATGAAAAGCAAAACAATCCTCGAATAAAAGAACAGTAATGAAGGACAGCTAATTGATGAAATAAACGTTTTTTAAAATCAATATGCAAATTAGTTAAACCTGAAGAGTGATATTGCCTAGAAGTACATAATGAACGGGGCTAGCCTTGTTTTTCGTTTTTAGGTCTGCGGGGTGGCTTTTTTGTGGAGCTCTCCTCTGGTTAGGATAAACCTCTTCAGTTACCTAGTTAATGTGAGTAAGTGCTGTTCCCGGCTGCATCTTTGGTTATGATCCATGTCGAGATTCTCAGCTTCCCCAGTTTGTTCTCCCCCCACTTGTTTTTCATTTCGGCTGGGTCAGATTTTTTTTCATCCTTTCCCTCTCCCTTAGAGAGAGAGCCTTTTGATTTTGTCTAACGGCAGAAAACAGCGGCCTCTCTGAAATCTCTTTGAGGATTGGACGGGTTCAACTAACATTAGTTATCCTGATTTTGTTTGTTTTGATATTTTAGTTTTGTTTTTTCCTCTTTTTTTTAGGTTTATCCCCCATCTCATTTTATATCATCCGTAGATTTTTATGTATTTTGAAAAAATCGTGAAATTTTTATGTCATGGGGTGCGTTTTTGTAGGTCGCATGAGTGTATGAGGTATTATGGTAAATGGAGAATTGATTGATGGCGGACAAGTTCCTTTGATGAATGTGCTAATTGTAACGAGTGAATGGGTCGTCAATCGGATTAGCTACGTATACGATATCAATGACGACCAGCCTCAACCCAACCCCCACTTTTCGGCCTTGTACCACAATTGTATATTTTACACAATAAATCGAGTGTAAATTACTATAATTAGAGCTGGGGCTATTTAATCTCAGAATTCGGGGGAGAATTGAGCTCCAATTTCGCATTTATTCATATAGATTCCATAATATAGATTTTACTTAATTAGCTATTATGTTTCTCTTGCTCTTCAAAGGTTGAATGTTTAACTAATTCTAATTTCGATTTTCCCATCTTTACACTATATGAATTTTATCTTGTAAATTGTCTCCTGTTGTGTCACCCATGAAATAAAAATAATTGTTTGTACGGAAAATAAGGATCTACGTACATCAAATCGTCTTTAAATTATGTGACAGCAGAAGAATTGTCGTTGAACTTTGAAAAGGTAAGCTTAAACATGAATTCAATACTAAAATTTTGAGTTCTTCTGTAGTTTATTGATGCCTATCGCATCTATTCCTCCCTACCTAATGTGATGATGGCCAAACCAAGAGACCTCCACAGGAGCTTGCTTAAAAGCCGCCCTATCAAGCGGCTTTTAAGCTAGTTTATAATAAAATGAGCACAGCAATTTTGCATACAAAAGGAAAATAAGAGTTACTCCCCTTGAACCATGAAAGCAACGATAATGGCTAGTATAATATATTAATATATATTTTTAACCTCGCATAATCTGGCAAACCTGAAACCGAGCTCAACAAAAATCGTTCCCTGTATCTAACTTTTCTAGAGCTTTTGAATGAGCTATGAATCATTGAAATCGGACCAGGGGGAGCGGAGAAATTGTTTGGACACACACGAACAAACACACACATACATTGCCCTTTTATATATAAGATGTAACCCTTTATTGTTAATACCTGATCACTTGTTTCTACATGTATATTGTTCCTTGCTGTTTCCCATACTATTTTTGCGTAGACTCATATTCCGAGTCTGCCATCTTGCTTGTGGTCATTTCAGGAGACACACGTGTTTATCTCTCAACGCGACAATGATAATTGCGAGGAAACACATAGGTAATTTTAACAAAATAAAATAAGAAATTTATTCACGAATTTACACTCTTGAAGTATTGTCAGTAACTCGTTGCAAGGAAATAAATCAGAATTCTTTTTAAAAAAATTCTTAAATTCTTACAACAGATTAAATGATCTGACACAATAATATTTCAAATGTTTAGACAGAAGTAAGAATGGTTGTATTTATCTTTTTATCCTTTCCCTCTCCCTTAGAGAGAGAGCCTTTTGATTTTGTCTAACGGCAGAAACAGCGGCCTCTCTGAAATCTCTTTGAGAACTGGACGGGTTTGTGGCGTGCTAATTAGATTTGATTTAGAATTGTTAAGAAGGCTTTAGTGAAGGTTGCGTTTTTGGTTAGCACATCACATTTAAATTTGCAAAAGACACAAGGAAGAAATAACAAGAGATTATGTAGTAATCAACAATAAAATGTATTGAAAATAGACGAGTACAACAATCGTGCTTGGTGAAATAAATTTAAGAAAAAGGAAGTAGTTTCCCTTGTACTGATGCAAGATTGAAAATATGTATGAAAGAAATTTCTTGTTTAAATGTTCAGAGTTCAGTGATAAATGATACTTGAGTTCAAGTATGAAAAAGCTTGTACAAAAGGATAATAGAATTTTGAGTTTGTTACTTGGCTTTTGGACAGACAGTTCACAGCGTAGTGCAATTGTAGTTTTGTGTCTGTGTGTGTGAGTAGAAGAATGTAGGTACACGTACTTAGTTGAACTGTTGATTTATTTGTTCTACTATTGTTCTATTGTTTTATTTTCGTGGTATTTATATTTTTGAGTAGGCTCCAGAGAGGAGCGGGAAAACATATCGAAAGAAATGTTTAAATTATACGATTGGTCAAAAATCAACCAATCACTGATTTTTTACTAAACCAAGTTTGGCAAAGTCAATGGCAGAAAATTTAGTGTGGCTACTGCGATGGATAAATTGTCTTGTAGTAAATAGTACTTATTTTCTAGCCAATAATTATTAAGTATTTTGTGGGCGTAGTGTATCGGAGTAGTCACTACAGGTTCAACTAACATTAGTTATCCTTACTTTTTTCGTTTTGATATTTTAGTTTTTTTTGGGGGGGGGTAGGTTTATCCCCCATCTCATTTTATATCATCCGTGAGGCGCCCATGGCGGTTAATCTGATCTTTACCTATTTTTTAACGATAATTCAGGCGTAATAAGAAAAGTTTAAATTTTTAAAAAACTCATAAGCATAAAATATTGAAGGAGACACGGAGGAACGATTCGAATTGTCTGGCAAGTTTGATCCTCTGGTTCGATTGTGAGAAAAAGTCATTAAAACCCCCATTGGTTGATTGAAACAGACAAGCGACATCACAAGAACTTGGAAGAATTATTAGTGCTATTATAGTTTTGCACCCTCCCATCAAAATTCCCTATAGATTTACTTCCCGCTCATTAAAATTTGTATTATGACATTACACTTTACATTATTCGGACTATTGTCCTCATCTTTGTTGCCATTGTGGGCTCGTTCACAGCCCAGTTTTACCTTCGTATAATGCACTATTCCATTACATCAACTTTCATACAAGCAATGTCAGCGAGCTACTATTGGTTATTCTCCGCAAATCTAGCTCACTGATTGGTCCTTTTCAACCAATCAAGTCACCCGCACGTGCACAAGCAAAGTTTGGCGCAATTCTCTCCGGAGCCACACCACGTGACTACGACCATATATAAACCCCAAAACACGTGTCACCGAGAGCAGAGTACAGCAGAGCAGAGTCCGTCACCGCCAGAGACAACAACAACAACAGCAGCAGACAATATCGACCGCTCACTCCAAGCTTCAAAATGTGACAATTACGAACACCCGTCTCGACGAATCGAGACGTTAAAATATTCGGCAAACACTGATGTCAACGAACCTAACTTTTCTACGTCACAACACCACTGCCAAAATGTGACTCTCAAAGAACACCCGTCTTGACTAACACAGTCAGACTTTAAATAACATTACAACAACTCATGCAAGTATAATTCCAGAATCATTTATCCAACTTCTAAACTGCATTTTTAGTAATCAACTCTTTCGTTATGAGTCTAGGTACAAATAATTACCTAATCAAAGGGACGCAACTCAATCTCACTTTTCAGTTAACATGCATGTAATTTCAATGCGTAATAAATTCAATTGTTATGTTTTTAACTCTATGTTTCTTTTGGTATTTCATCATTGCTAAATATTTCCACACCTTTCCTAACAAAAATAAATAATTGTGGGGAACAGCCCTTCAACGCGCAACAAACATGGCTAACCATTACACACGCCATCTCACTCAGGGCCCTTTCCCCAACACCATATTTATTACGATGTTTCGGCCTTTCAGTATCTGTCTATATTTCTGAGATGAGGTATTATGTACACTATTTACATTATTCGGATTATATTGTCCTCATTTTTGTCGCCATATTTATTACGATGTTTCGGCCCTTCAGTATCTATCTATAGTTTTTGGAATGAGGTATTATGTGCACTATTTACATTATTCAGACTATTGTCCTCATTGTTGCCATATTCATTACAACGTTTCGGCCGTTCAGTATCTGTCTATATTTCTGAGATGAGGTATTATGTACACTATTTACATTATTCGGACTATTTTCCTCGTCTTTGTCACTATATTTATTACAACGTTTCGACCCTTCAGTATCTGTCTATAGTTCTGAGATGAGGTATTATGTGCACTATTTACATTATTCGGACTATTGTCCTCATCTTTGTCGCCATATTTATTACAACGTTTCGGCCGATCAGTGTCTGTCTATATTTGTGAGATGAGGTATTATGTACACTATTTACATTATTCGGACTATTGTCCTCATCTTTGTCGCCATATTTATCACAACGTTTCGGCCGTTATACGCTCCGGCCTTCTTCAGGTGGTTGGAATGTCGAACCGAACTCTTTATTTCGCTCACTGGAAGCATTGCTTTTCACATCTTCTTCAGTTGCAATAGTGAAGTACTTATTATTGCGGTTAACAACTTTATCTGAACTTGTGTAAAGGGCTTCTCGGGATTTCCGAATTCACTCAGTACTAAGCCATAAAAAATTTACACGCAGTTATTTAGTTCCTTTGGTATATAGGGTTTTAGTGATGAATGTAAGTATCCGGTGGACTGATTCTTCGTGTCAAATATTCGCATTTCATTCAACAGGTCTCTTATTGGCAGGTTTGATGCCACATCATTACTCTTGCCAAATGGGTCTATTAATAGTCTTGGAGCTTAAGCATTACATCCCGCCGCTGTTAAATATAAGTAAGTTGATACGTTGGGTGTAATTCTGATACCTAAGAGTACAATAGGTAGGGCTGATAGTCATGATCCCTTCCTTGCAATTATCGCTGCTTTTATCGCCCTGTGTGCAAATTTAATCAATCCATTCGTCTGAGGATGGTTCGAAGTTGTTCTTGAAAACCTATGATCTTTGATAGCTCTAAAAACGGATGCAGGACAACTCAACACCGCTGACTGAACGCCACGACAACTCAGTACCGAATTTTTCATAACCGAATAAAAGTAATTTATTAAGGATTAAAACATTAATTAGTAAATATCTTTCTTCAAATAAGGCATTTGAAAAGGCATTATGTATATAGTCATGATTCCTTCCTTGCAATTATCGTTGCTTTTATCGCCCTGTGTGCAAATTTAATCAATCCATTCGTCTGAGAATGGTTCGAAGTTGTTCTTGAAAACCTATGATCTTTGATAGCTCTAAAAACGGATGCAGGACAACTCAACACCGCTGACTGAACGCCACGACAACTCAGTACCGAATTTTTTATAACCGAATAAAAGTAATTTATTAAGGATTAAAACATTAATTAGTAAATATTTTCTTCAAATAAGGCATTTGAAAAAGAATAAATGTAAGATATGAATCAGTTTTTTTATTTTTAATAATTTTTAATAAATTGTTTAATAAAGTAAATTGACATGTAAAAAATAATGCAAAACAAAATGAAGCATGTTTTTAATTATTTTTAATAAAGTGAATCTTAATGTGATTTATTCATTAATAAAGTAAATCTAAATATTTTACAATGTCGATTTACTTTTATTCGGTTATAAAAAAAAAGTTATTTTTTCTGGTGCTGAGTTGTCTCGGTTCTGAGATGTCTCAGTCGTAAGTTGTCCCGGCACTCAGTCGGTGGTGTTCAGTCGACGGTGTTGAGTTGTCCCTTCCCGCAAAAAACAACTTCGACTCAAACTGACTACCGCTATTGGTGATTATATGTAAGAGTACTCTGAATCCGGATACCCATGTGTTAATGAAAGCAGAGGTTTATGATCTGTTCTGCGCAGTTATTTCATTTAGAGAGGCCGCCTCTATCCATCTAGTAGTTCTGTCAATCATATAGCGAAAAATAGGGATCCATTAGGTTTTTTATGGTGGTAGTGGAACCACAATGGAGAGGATGCAAGCAAGTAGGAAGAGACAGCTGAAATTTCTGAGACGCGTAATGAGAAAGGAGGGCTTGGAGAATCTGATACTCAAAAGAGGGAAAGCGAGTCAAGGGAAAGCAATGCATGGCATATCTAGCGGCCTTAAGCAAGTGGATGACAGAACGGGGTCTGGGAGAAGTAGCAAAGGGACAAATTTTATTGAGAGCTACAAGGAATAGGAGGAAGTGGAGAGCCATGATCGCCAACGTCTGGAAGGGACACGACACATAAAAGAAGAATGTTGTTACACTCGATAATGACGAGGAAAGCTAGGGAAGAAGTTAATTCTTCCGCAGTTAAAGCCAGTTGTTTTGTATTAAGAGCCAAACGGATACATTCTCTGGGTGGAAAATTAAGCCAATAAACTTTGGTATTAATTTTCTGTAAAAATTGTCCATTCCAATAAATCGTCATAATGTTTTTGAATCACTGGGAGGAGGAAAATTGTTCAGGTCCTGAAGCTTATTAGCGTTAGGTTCAATTCCTTTCTTCAAGATATTAAATCCCAAGAAGTCAAGTTCTGTAGCACCGAAAATACATTTTCAAATTGAAATTTTACGATCGTACTCGCTTAGCTTCCTAAATACTTGGTCCAGATGTTTGGAATGAGAATCCTCGTCACCGGAGTATATTAGAATGTCATCCATCATCCTTTGTAAGGTACTTGCAACCCCCAAAACATGTAGTTATATTCAAATAAACTGTAGTGAACAAAACAAGATCTAGATTTAAGATTCAAATGTTAAGCACTGACTCATTGATTTTGTTAGGAATAAAAAAAGACTAGAATTTACAAACTTTGCTTAACACACACGCAAAAGCGAATCCAAAATAAAACTCGTGAAATTTCACACCTTAATACGAAATGTTTTTCGGCCAATAGAAAACTAGGAAACATTTAAAAACAAAATTCAAATAATCTTCAGTTCTCAGAAACAAATTCTTTTACGGACCTTTTTGCGAGCCGACGCGAAGTTTGTTCAACGTCCAATGGAAAGGCTCGAATCATATCCGGGAGTGAATTCCCAAATGACCTTTTCAAGCCCCACAAACAAAATAAAAGATGAGCAAGTTCGCCTGTCACCAGAGAGAAGGAGACGAGCGTATTAACACGTCCCTTGACAACGTCAAGCGACCGTTATTATTATCTCTACCTTTCTCCCTCGCCTCTTTTATACTTGATAAACGAACGGAACATTTTAAGACTGAGCGATTACTTCATTCCTACCCTTCGATAACGCTCATACATACATACATACATACATACACATACGTTCCTGCCTGCGTACACATAAACTCATTCTTGCAAGGACTACACTAACACTTTCGCCCAGGCCCTCAGCCTCCGGCGTCTCACTTTCTGGGTTGAGGTGTCTACTCGGTCCTAACCGAACTTAAGGGATTGGCCATAGGTTTCCTGAGCATCCGCAGATTATTCGACCGGTCCACTGGTTTAATCCTGCTTCCTGTCCACGTTGTGATTTGTTTAATCCAGAAAGCAGAAGTGATGTTCATCCATTCACGGTCGACTGAAGATGTAGACACGGCTGGAGAGTCTGCGCTAAGAAATTTAGAATGCAGTAAAAAAAAAATTAATATCTGCAGAAAGCCGGACAAACGACTATTCAATGGTTGAATTGTTAATGTCTTTTATATAGCAGAAAAGAATAGTATAGAAAAGAAACGGGTTACAGAAAAGAAAAGTATTTGACGTAAAAACTCATACACTGGATTCTAGACAGAGAGAGAGAGAGAGTGTGTAAATGATTAACTTGTTGTTAAATCGTCTCAGAACGATATATGACTCTTGCGATGGAGGGATAAAGATTTATGTGCGGGGCTTACAGTTATAGTGGCGTTCCTCCTCAGAATAGTAAAAGTAGTAATAATATTCGTGGTAGCAGAAGCAGTGGTACTTATATCAACAGTACATGTTAGCGGACGCTTCGTTCCAATCTCTGACGTCACTTCCTCTCCTCCTCGAGTCTCCAACTCGACTCTCCACTGTTTCTAGCCCAACTCTGCCCGGGCTAATTCTCTTCTCCAGTCTCGCCAAGAATTTTCTCCCGTCTCTCATGTAGCGCCGCGACCCGCAACGGTCGACGCGGATGCACATGCGCGTGACGGCAAGCATGCGACGACGACGCGCCGACCGATCGCGGCCTCTCCCGTCTCTCTCTTCCGTCTGCCACTTTTCCAGCATAACTACGCGTTTATATAGAAAAATCCGGCTGGTCATAACCGACCCTTGGCTCCACCACCTCACACGCGATCATCACGAGGTTCTGGCTGCTTCAACCAAAATCATGTGAATTCTAAAGGTCCTTCTTGCTTACTCAGTTCTATTCCAAGTTTTAACCGATAAAAATTATTTTGACCATTTCTATTGTCTTTCTAAGGACCCAGATTTCATTGGGTACAACTTCTGCCCTAGATCAGATTTCTCATCAGTAAACAAAATGCTCTGATCTAATTTTGCTACTCAGATTTACTCCAATTTCAAATAAAAATATACGTGTGTATGTGTGTGTTTCCCACACTACTACGAACATTTTGACGACCTTGTATCAACCAAAATACATTAATTTTATTTGTAAAAACCTTAATTGATTTATATGTATATAAATTTGTTGTTTCACTTTACAATTTGATTTTCTTGTTTTATACCCCTTTTATGGTGGGTTATCTAACTAACAAGGCCAAATCAAACTAATATGTTTCAACACTCATACACTTCACTATAACTGATAACCCACTATACTGTTCTGTCAGGATAGCAGTTTTACATACATCATCAGGATGAATTGGTATCTGGTGATATGCCGAGGACAGATTAATTTTTGAAAACATTTTTTCTATGTAATTTCGTCGCTAGTGAGTTGATATTGGGTATTGTGTAGCGGTCTGGCTCGTAATGTTATTTATCTGTCTGACGTCGCCCAATGGCCTGTTCTTACCATACGATTTTGGCACAGTGCAGAATACCGAACCGCACCCTGACCTGGAAGGGGAAATTACGCCAATTTGTCGAACCTTTTTTAAATTCTTCCTTGGCTATATCAAACTTCTGTTTTTACAGTTGTCGCACTTTCGTAAATACAAGAGGATTGCCCCCTGTTTCATTTCTGTGAAATATTTTTGATTTTTTTTGGCGTTAGGTTCTCGAGATGGGTTACGGTAATTTTTGCATTTTCACTCTCATGGACTGAAACGTGTAAAACACAAGTTGGCAACTTGGTGTTACTTTGCCTATAGATAATTATGTCGATCGACTTCTTATTTTTACAATTGTGACACTATTTAGCTACGGTAGTTAATTAATTAATTAATCACAGAAATTAATAACGGGAATTACTTAAAGCAATAGATAGATCGAAAGACATACTGAGTAACATTATTTGTTTCTTTTTACAAACAAAGAATGGGTAAAAGATTTTTTTTATTTGTTTTCATTTGCGATGCGGGAAAACGGAAAGTCGTAGGAAGACGGATCTCAGGTCTGTCAACATTAATAGTTATCCTTATAAGAACAACGGTCTTGACCACACGCATAGCTGACACTCGAAATTTCGAATGTCGATCAACTGCGTGTGGAAAAAGAGGGTCAACGGAATTCGGTTAACAAGAAAGACGGAATTAAGCGAATTAAGACAGTTGCAGTTCCAAAAAAGTTCGAGTGACTTGGCAGTTAAGAATAAGTCTCGCAGCAGGTGACCGCACGAATTCCACGCCTTTCGACTTAGGCTTCTAGCCAAGAACAGTTCAGTGAAGCCCGACTTAGATTTTTCCACCAAAGCCAGTTTTAACAAACATCGATTGAAGATACGAAGGCCAGTTTTAGCAAACATCGATTGAAGATACCAAAAGCCGTTTACTGAAACACAACTTAAGATACCAAAACTCGCTAAGAAACGCAAAAGTGTCACAATCCATAGACGTGGGCTGGGAGAGAGAGACGTACCACTGTATCCAACAAACAGATAGAAAGTAAATTGTTATTCTTTAACAACATTTGAACTCCTTGAATTGTTCCTTTATTTTTTTTTCTTCTACATTCATTTGTGCAGCATCACCTTTGACCCGGATTCGGCTCGCACTACGGCCCGACGCCTGATTGATCTCGGCAACCTAAGATCAAATCACAACGTGGGTAGGTTGGACCGCGATCAAAGTAGTTGCTTCGGTAACCAGACGTTGGAAGCGAGCTGGGGACGACAAAGCTAATGCCGTATCTAACCAGACATCATCAGCGACTAAGACAAGACTTAGAATCTCACATCCGATGCCGTGGTAACCAGCAGGGTTAGAGTGTCACATCTGTCGTCGCGATCAGGACTTCAGCGGGTGTCCCAGGGTTAGACTGACTCACATACGGTGTCGTGATTGCAGAATCACACCACCCACTCGGGGTCAGTGTCTCAAGTGGCGCCGCTACCAGGACAAGACCCTGCCATCAGCAGCTGCCACATGTAGGACGTCACACAATCCACTGTTAGTCCATAGTGACTTAGGAAGTCATATCTGAAAAGTGGTTTCGTAGTGTTAGCCACAATAAATGTCCACGTGAAATTTCTCCTAAGGTTTTTTATTGTCACGGTTTGTACAGTCTGTCCGGAGCACTTTATTTTTACATTGTTAACAGAAAACAGCGAGATATTCGTAGGATATAGGTCTATGTTTGTCACGTACTCCTTTGGAATAATTGATACAGCAGTCTCTATATCCACAACGATGGTCATTTTCGAAGCCCCTAACTGTGTGGTTATTTCCAAAGATGGCAGGAAGGTGGAGACCATCATTTCCCGCTGAACTATTTTCCTGCTTTCTCGTTACGTGATGGCGAAGATTGCCATGAGAACAACTCTAGTTTAATGTTCCCTTTATTCAGCCACATCGGCCACATGGTTTATATGATCTCGCACGAAATGCATAGCAACTATGAACCCTGCATATTTTTGGTTTCTGGTCGTGATGATACGAGTTTATAGTAGATTGGAATTTGTAATTCTTACTACGACAGTCTTCTTCTGTCTTTGACTGAACCTGCTGAACGGGACTGGGGCGTTGCTTATTAAGATAGAGTAGTAGGTCGTCAGCCATCTTCCCAAATCTTTCCTTTTCTAAATCCGTTTATACTGTTCGGACTAACCTTATGCTAATCGGCATTGCTTGCATGAACTTGTGTCGTATGATGTTTGTTGCTAACTCCAAGTTTTGTTGCTAACGCGATCAGTTCACTATTGTCCTCATCTTTGTCGCCATATTTATTACAGAGTTTCGGCCGTTATACGCTCCGGCCTTCTTCAGGTGGTTGGAATATCGAACTGAACCCTTTATTGCGCTCACTGGGGTAGACTGTTCTAGTTCCACGTTCCATGTTTTAATGGATGTCTGTTATCAGTTATCTCCTGTTAATTCCTCTCTCCAAGTTCACCACTGCCTTAACCGGGTATTGAACTCACACTCATTTGGTTTCCTGTCACTGGATCTAACTAACGCCTTTATCCACTGTGTCATGTGTCCTTGGGGCATGGCACGTGGAACTAGAACAGTCTACCCCAGTGAGCGAAATAAAGGGTTCAGTTCGACATTCCAACCACCTGAAGAAGGCCGGAGCGTACAACGGCAGAAACGTTGTAATAAATATGGCAACAAAGATGAGGACAATAGTCCGAATAATGTAAATAGTGTACATAATACCTCATCTCAGAAATATAGGCAACCATCAGTTCGTTTAAATAAACCGATGGTGTGCCCGTGAGAGTGGAAGAAGTTATTCATTTGTCAAGCATCTCCAGTTTCGATTTCTTATGAAACGTTGTGATCGCTTCTTTAAGTTTGCTATAATCTCCTGATTGTAAAATGGTAGTTTGTAGCTTTCAAACTATCTCCGGTGATAATGCAGCCATCACGTGATATAATTGCTGTATGGGTGTCCTTATCCTCATAATGCTGAACTGTTCCTCCATAACTGAGAACCATGGAATCAAATTCGATTCAATGAACTCGGATGGTTTAATGGATATTGTTTGTATCGATTCGCCGACCTCCGTGGATGATTGATTCATCCTCTGTCCGTTGTTAGACATGTTCTCTTGTGGTGAATGCCGTAAGAATATGTGTGTGTTCCCTCGCACATCGAGGGTAACCAGATTAGGGTGGCATCGGGCTTAGATGTTCAAATGATCAGTTGAATTACCCACGCCAAGAAGATTAATGAAGGACGATAATGACGAGGAAACACATGGGTAATTTTAACAAAACAAGATAAGGAATGTAATTACGAATTTACACGCTTGAAGTTGTGTCAGTAGCTCTTTTTCAGGAAAATAAATCAGAATTCTTAAAGTCCGTGTTTTTAACGTATTTTCATGAAGAGGAAATGTTCAAACAACAAATTAAATGAACTGACACGAAATAATATTAAAAAAATGTTTAAGACAAAGGTAAAAGTGTTCGTTGCCTAGCGAAGTGATATATTGTTTGCATACGTTCAAAAGTAGACGAAGAGAGATAGTTTGAAATACTTAGCTTTCTTTGATTGTTGAGAGAAAAATTATTTGAAGTGTCACGTGCTGGTTAGAGGTCCGTAATATGATTGGCGAGTAATTTTAAACTGGCGAGTACTTCAATGCTGGTCGCGAGGAACTGAAACAAAACCTTTCACGTGACTTCAGACACTCTTCACTGATAAGAGTTATTATTTTACACTCACTACAGATGTTATGATCTAAGGAAAAAAACTCGTGATGTTCATAAAAAACGGACACAAAGTTAGGGTCTATTACATTTACATTGTAAATGAAACCCTTCCTCCCCAAAACTTAAAAAAATGTCATTTTCCAAAGAAATTAAGGTCCTTTTAAATCATAGAACATAAAAATATACGAGGAAAATGTTTCTATAAAGATACTCAATTCATTTTAATCTCAGTACAACTAAATCCCAAATGGTTGAATTTCTTTTTCTTCGGAAATGAAACTAAGAAATCGTTATGTATTTATTTCTTTTTACAAAAATTTTCGTGTGCTTTGGAAGTCAGGGATTACAGTAGAAAAGAACTATTGTTGACCGATGACATCGGAGGCGACCATGCGTAAATAAGCGTTGGTTATTTTCATTATTTTTTAAGCAGAGTAAGTATTATTTTTAGTTTTACAAAAGCCAGTTAATCCTTAAATTTACTAACTTATTCGTAACACATTTCTAGGACAAATATTATATATTTTCCTCTCCTTTGGAAGTCAGGGATTACAGTAGAAAAGAACTGTTGTTGACCAATGACATATATTTTAAGAGATGTTTATATTTGTTGTTTATATTTTTCGCCTATAATCGCGGTACGGTGAGGAACGAGTAACCGTGCAAAAAAAAAAAATGGAGCAAAAATTTACGTACGGAAATTTATTCTTCTTTACATACGGATTTAGCCTTAGGCTATTATCTTTCAAATGAAACAAAAATTATCTTCAAAGAATACATTATTTAAAATGCGTTTTTCACGGTTTTTCTAGTTTGTTTTGTTTTTAGGGCGTCCATGGCGGTAACTAAATCTTTACTTAATTTTGTAAGATTACTCAGGCAGAACAAGAAAGATTTAAATGAAAGAAAAAAAATCAAAAAATATTGAAGGAGACACGGCCTAGTGGATATATGGTGAGTACGAAATAATAATAACTCCGTTTACGCACTACCTTCGAATTCGAACGATCTGAGGAAAAAGACGAAAAGAAATTCGCGTGCCTGTGTGAAATTTTCTTTGGATCAATGAAAATTTTGACTTCACAGAGATTGACCGGCGAGCTGAGAAAAAGACGAAAACAAATTCACGAGCCTATGTGAAATTCTCTTTCGTCCAATGAAAACCTTATTTTCATCAGAATTGGCCGGTGAGCCGAGAAAAAGAATGAAAAGAAAATAGTGAGCCTATGTGAAATCCTTTTTGATATAAAATAAGGAAAAAAATTAAATCAACAAGAGAAGGGTGTCTGATGTCATGTGAAAAGTTTCATTTCTATTCACGCGTCTAGCTTTCAGATTTTCGCCAGTGTCAAATTACTCGCTAATTATATTATCGACCTAATTTGAGAGGAGTGTTTAAGAAAGTAATTACAATTATCATAAAACAGACGGTTAGTTAATAAAAAATGTCTTGAAAAAATTTGATGTGTAAAACTTATGTAGATGAGGTTCAGACCCGGTCTTGTAAATACCACCAAAATGAAGCCTGACGTTTTATGAAAAAGATACATATGTAAACTTTGGTTTGTAAATTTGTAAAAAAAGAGGCTCAAGTCTTATGGTCTCAAAACCTATCTAAATAAAGTTTTTAAAGTGATACATTCTGTGACATTTTAACCAATGGGGAAAGTAAATTACAAACCCAAGGTATCAAATTTCTTTTTTCACCTGGGTGGACGATTCATGGCTATTTAAGAAGTCTGGGTGGCCAACCCGACAGAAGGGACTTAGCTTTCACATGCGGTGGAAGTTGGCTGGCTGCTGGGAGGCAGAAAGCAGAAGGGTCTATGCTTTCGCAGGCAAAAGTCATTGCTAGGAGCGGAGATTAGATGAATAAGAAAAGGAGAATAAGAAGCTGAAGAGTTTCAGCATTCACAAGGATGATGAAAAAGAAGAACAAAGAAAAACTAAAAGCTGACGACAGCGTAAAGGAAGCTGAAAGAAAAAGAAAAGAAAAAAGCTGAAAAAGAAAAGAAAAGAAATAAGTTGAAAGGAAAAGAAAAGGAACAAACTGAAAGAAGATTAACAAAATAAGATATTAACACTGATTTCGAACTATAATAAAACCAAAATAAAACAAGATTTATCTCAATATTGCATTTCAGTTTAAAAACTGAATTATTTAGATTACCCAGCGACGCTTGTGAATTAGCCAATCTTCTCAAAGAGTTTTGGCTGTTTAATATATGAAAGTAAGTGAATATTTTTTCAAATAAATATAATTGTTTTTACTTTTTATGGGCTTACATATTGTAATTTTAGAACTTGCTATCTTGCCTAATTGTAAGGCGTATAAAAGAATTTTTTGTGCAAACTTATTTGTAAATTGTGTGTTCTGCTTTATTGTTTTTTACGTCATTGTAATAAATGTTTGTTTTTTTTTAAATTTCATATCGGAGTCTGAGTTTTGTTTCTTTGCGTCTTTCACAATACTTGGAATAAGAGACGTGACGTTTTCTCCTTTCCACTTCCAATCATTTTATTTCCACATACAATCTGCAAAGTTATCATCCATCATATTCTTGGGAATTTGAATCAACCAACATGAAAGAAAACGGAGAAGAAGTTTAAATATAAAATGTTTTCATTTTCGTGTTTTTTGCAACTATTTTTCTTAGCGTGTATGAGTGTTAAAGTTCTTATAGTCCTTTATCGGAGTTAGCACCTCCTCATTTCCTCAATCCTTCAACAGGGGTCTCTCTCCCCTGACTATAAATACTGGCTGACCCTTCTCTCTCTCTCTCTTTTCCGACTCAGGCCTTGGGCCGTCACCTCGCGTGGAGATGAGGTAAAATCTCTCTTTTTCGACTCAGGCCTTTTTTCACTTAGGCCAATATGTGACCTCTCACAGATACAGCGTTTCCCAAATTCTGGGAACACGCTAAGAACAATACACGTACGTACGGACACTCAACACAACACATACACATAACTTCTCCATGCAAACACTATGTAACTTTTCATATCTTCGTGTATTAATATATTTGTTTACCCATAATATATATTTGTTTACCCATATATATCGGTCTTGTTTGTTTTCTTTGTCTTCTTTGGACTTAATTATAGTCCAACATTCCTATGTAGCTGGACCGGCTAGCAGGAAATCTTAACCCAGAGATATCTCTTCAAATTTCAACCACAGCGGTCCGCTACACCTTGTTTGTTAAGATGAAAAATGTGATTTCTTCGCGTGTACGTTTAAGAAAAAAGAGACAAGAGAGAAAGTATGGAGGAAAGTGTGTCACGTAGCTTGATGAGGAAGACGGGTGAATGAGCAAGGGATATTTTTTAAGCCGTCGTGAACTGTTGCAGTCTGTATCTACTTACAGCCTTGTCTGGTCTTAGAAACTTTGCTTATATACTCTTCAAAGGGATCACGAAGCATGTTTTTTTTATATTGTTGGCGGGAACGCGACCCGTTGGTTGAAAAATGTTAAATATTTATTTTCAAAGCATTAATTTATTAACCGGAAGGATGTGCGAATCCTCTTACTCAGAAAGCATTTTTTGTCTTTTGGTGTTTGACTGTCTTCACTCTACAATATCCTTTTTTTTCTCCGGGCAAAGATTCGTCGATTTCCACTGTCCACCCATTTGTTCAGATTGATTATTGAAGCACGCAATTGAGGGGGGGGGGGGTCGCAAATGTATAATGGCGTCGAATTAATCAGAAATGAGATAACCTCTAAGTAATAATGGCACGAACAGCGGAATGAATAAAGTTGAAGAGAAAGGTTTGCCTGTTTGATATTCCCAGAAGACAACAGACTAGGCCCGTCTTGTTTTGACTGGCCTTTAACTCGGGGAGCGGGTGGGGAGTTAAGCTAGGGCTTCGGCCCTTATGTCATGGAGCTGCGAATAAGAATTTAAAAACTAAAAATAAGTAGTAGGATAATTTTTTGCATGCAGGATTGTGAGGTGGTGACGGACCGGTGACAGACAGTCATATTCCTCGGCCTTCTTCAGCTGAAACCTGACAAGAACAACCAAGATGAAGGCACGTGAGCAGTCTATAATTCCACACCTCAAAAATGAATAAAATATTTTGTTGTTTTGAATATTTTCGGAAGTTGAGACTTTTTTTTACTTATTTATTGAAATGTTTCATTATTTGATTGTTCCATTTGTTCTGTAGCGGACCGTGGGGGTGAAGATGTGAAGAGATATCAGAAGGTTAAAATTTCCTGCTAGCCGGTCCAGCTACATGAGAATGTTGGACTTTAATTAAGTCCAAAGAAGACAAAGAAAACAAACAAGACCGATATATATGGGTAAACAAATATATATTAATAACAAAACAAGTTAAACAAAGACATTGACTGTTACATAGAGTTTGTATCGAGAAATTATGTGTGTGTGTTGTGAGTGTTCGTACGTATATGTATTGTTCTTAGCGCGTTCCCAGAATTTGGGAAACGCTGTATTTGTGAGAGGTCACAAATTGGTGTAAGTGGAAAAAGAAAGATTTTTTACCTCGTCACCGCGCGAGGTAGCGGCCCAAGGCCTAAGTCGAAAAAGAGATTTTACCTCATCTCCACGCGAGGTGGCGGCCCAAGGCCTGAGTCGGAAAAGTATTTATAGCCAGAGGAGAGAGACCCCTGTTGAAGGATTAAAGAACTGGGGAGGAGCTAACTGCGACAGCTATATTTTTCTTTTATCGCATACTAGCTTAAAAACCACACCCTGTGCGGATTTTTAAACTAAATCCTGCGGAGGGTTTATTGGACCTCCGACCCAAAACTAAAAGGATCTCTGGTTCAACTTAGAAAACAACAATAATAATTTTGAAGAAATGCTTGAATTCGTTAATTCACTACATGGAACTTCAAAACCTCATTTTAACTCTGATTTAGGCTAGAAGTCCAATTCCTGGCAAAAGATCTATTTCAGCCCTAAGTCCGATTTGGGTCGAAAATTAAGTTTTTTAAATCACAAACTCCGTGGAACTTCAATTAAGTGAAGTTCTACAAATCACAAAACCTCACGTTACTAAACCTGTCACTTTAATTCTGATTCACTGGCATTTTGAAGAAATAAAATTGATTTCCTCAATTCATAAAGTTTCGGAGATTTTACCGAATTTGAAACAAAAATGTGAAATTCACAAAGTTTTATTTTTGTGTTACTTAAACTCAATATAAATTAAAAACTTTTAAAATCACTAATTTTTTTCAGTTATATTTAAAAATTTGAATTTTTAACTATTCCCTCCTCATCCGAACACAAATTCCGATGCTGAATGTTCAAGCACCAGATGAAGGGCAGGTTTTCTATTCCGGGTTCATCCGGATTCCAAAAAGGTGTGTCTATGTATTGTAGAGCAAGTGTGGCTTGAGTTAGAGATGTTTCGACACATGGACGGACAGACAGAATTTGCCGTTTATTTATTCAGTAGACTTATGTTATGTTACATTCATAAATAAAGAAACAAAAATTTAAAAAGTTCTCACCTGTTAAAAAAAAAACGGAAATAAAATTAATTTTATTTTGATTACGGAATAAGAATTGATATCCATTTCATTAATGCAAATACATTAAAAAAGAGAAAAATTTAAAATTGTCTATAATTAACCCAAAATGACATGCGAGCTTGCCAGGATTCGAACCTGGAATCTTCTGATCCGTAGTCAGACGCGTTATCCATTGCGCCACAAGCCCAGATACAGGATGAGAGAATTCCCATTTACTTTCAGTTTCAAACGAGCACAAGCTACATCACACAAATGAAAAACAAAAATAACAACAAAAAAAATATATACAAATTATCATGTTTATAGATTTTTAAAAAAAATTGCATTGTACGGAGTAAGAAAAAAGTGGCCCAAAGCAAAGTTCTGATAAATTCTCTTGAAGTAGCAGAGGCTTTGAGAGTTTGACAAACAGAATAGTAAGAATTTTTAAGATTAAGTCTTGTACAAAAGTAAAAAAAAAAATGCATAAAAAATGAAGGCAATTCTCTGGATTTCTTGTTTATGGCTCTTTTCAATTGTCGGATGATGTTTTATTTAATTAATTTATGTTCAATTTTTTTTATTATTCAAGAATATGAACTAAGTTATTAAAAAAAAAGAAAAGATTTTCGAGCTTGCCAGGATTCGAACCTGGAATCTTCTGATCCGTAGTCAGACGCGTTATCCATTGCGCCACAAGCCCAGATGCGAATGAAAGAATTCCCATTTTCCTTCAAACAAGCACAAGCTATATAAAAAAATGTGAAAAATAGAAAAACAAAAATATCAACAAGCAAAAATTTAAATATAAATTATTAGGTCTATAGATTTCATTTATTTTAAAAATTTGCATAATGACATCCTCCATAAGAAAAAAGTGGCCCAAATTCAAATAAAATTCTGATAAAAGTAATAAAATTCTTGAAGTAGTACTTTGATCGCTTTGAGAGTTTGACAAACAGAAATAATTCATTTATTTTAAGAAGTCTCGTACAAAATCATAAAGATAATAAATTATACATAAAATAAAATAAAAAAAATGAAGGCAATTTTCAGGATCTTTTGTTTATTGCTAAGACGTCATGTTTCACTTTTCAGTTGTCGGATGATGTTTTATTTATATTATGTTCATTTTTTATTTAAGAATATAAAATGAATTATTAAAAAATAAAAACCTACGAGCTTGCCAGGATTCGAACCTGGAATCTTCTGATCCGTAGTCAGACGCGTTATCCATTGCGCCACAAGCCCATTACTGATAGTATCATTTATCGAGCGATCTAAGTACAGATTTGGCGCGTAACTTAAATCTAAAAAAGTTTGTTTTATATTTCACGATGTCATGCTGTTAGTTTTCATGATCTAAATCAGAAAATTATTTAACTTTAGAAATCATAACAATTAACTTTATGCTTAGCGTAAAGCTATTTGTCTTTTTAGATCATGATTTTTTATGAATATTTCATTAAAAAAAATGTAAGAAATTAAAATGAAAGTAAAAAAGCATTTAAATAAATTATTTTAAAATTTTTTCTGTTTTCTTAAGACCACCTTTTCTCACGTCAAATAACCAAATAACTTTCCGTAAAAAAATCAAAGATATTTATTTTGTTTCAAACCTAACAAAGTTTTTTAAAGTCTTGATTTATTTCTTAAAAAAAGACAAAAACAATTTAATTTATCATTTTTTTTTAAACCAAAGACCAAGCAGATCCTTGGTTAACGAACGACTTGGTTTTTAAATCCGTTTTTTTAAAAGTTTTATTAATGATTAAAACTTTTTAAAAAACAATATTCGTTCTCCCAAGAAATAACAATGACTCGGAAACAAACGTGAGCTAAAGAAAGAGCATTAATTTAAAAATAAAATCTCAAACAAACAACTTTTTCTCTTTCATTGGCGTAAAAAAGATTTGTAACAAAAAAAATTAATTAAATTATTTAAAAATCTTAAAGTTTAAAGTAGGTTATATTTGCCGGCTGAGGAAACTCGGAAAATTAAAAATACATTTATTAATAAATCATATTTTTAAGAAAAGTTCCCCGTAGTGTTGCCTTGGCCAGGAATGTTTCGATTTGATTTTTTTGTTTGTTGAGGGAACTATCGTGGCGGCATGTTCAATTTTTTTCAGTCCTGATGCTTAAAGGGGAGTTAGGTCACGAAAAGAATTTATATTATGAAAAAAAAATAAAAATTGAAAACAGTTTCGCTTTAGTAAAGTTTGAGTTTAGAAAATTAATATAGAGTAGTAAAGAAGGAAGCTCAGTTAAAAAAAATCATTATGAACAACAACAAAAAAAGTGATAATCGTGTGTGTAACATGAAATTGGGATCATTTTAAAAAGAAAGCAGGTGAAAAAAACATTTAATTTCAATTTCAAACTATTTTTTTTTTCAATGGAAAAAGTCACGTTTTAAATAAAAAACAGAAAATTGACATGTTTTATTTTTATAGGGAGATATTTTAAGTTTTAGCATTGAAAGAAATTATCGACTTGGCTTCGATGAAAACAGTCTTTTGTTTAAAAAAGATACGAACGACATTTTATAAACACAAACAGAGTAGTTTTAAAAGATACGAGCTTGCCAGGATTCGAACCTGGAATCTTCTGATCCGTAGTCAGACGCGTTATCCATTGCGCCACAAGCCCAAGATCTGAGAAGTTGCGTTTCCAAAATCTACAAGTTACCATTAGTAGCAGGATGATTATATGAAAAATGGATAAAAAAGATGCAAGAAAAAAGTTGCTCATAAATACATACATGACGACGACGACGACGACTACGACTACGACTACGACTAGAGACCCATTTTAAGTAGGAAAATGACACAACGGTATCGTTTTTAATAAATTAATGTATTCTTTTTTTGGTTAACATCAAAGAAATAAAAACTAACAAGTGCCAATTATTTTGCTTGTCGATATGAGGACCATTAATGATGGTCGTGGTATCATTTATTATAAAGTTAAAGACAAATCTGTAGCAGATCCCCCAGGCCAGTGAGTGCAGTGAAAAAAATGTCCCGTCAACAGTGTTGTAGTTGATTTTAACTCTGAACTCACATACACACACATTGGCACGTGCCATGAAGAGGTTGAGATTATTACTAGAAGGCGATAATGATAATTTGCAAACTCAGCTTGCAGTGACCACTATTATTATTATTACTGTGTAGTTAACGAGTTCGATCCTCACTGAGTACCACACAGTAATTGCAGTGAATATCCGTAATTAGGAGAATCTGCTACGTGGCGGAGATTACTGATGGCAGAGATTTTTTTTTTTAAAAAATCATATTTTTTTAAATGCCGATTTTCAAGGCAAGCAAGCAAGCGCTCCTCACTTCAAAGATTGCTACAACTACAACACAATCTTTACTCCATTTTTAGCCTTGTTTTACTAAAAGCACATCTGAATAAATTTTAATTAGTTGACCTATGTGATCAAAAAATGAAAATAACTTTGAAATTATATTTTAATTTTACTAATTAAATAAAACTTCATGTTGTTCCACATTTTCTGGTTTATGTTCCCAGTAGAGTTTCCATTCACTTATGTGCAAATATCATTTGGAAAGGTATGAATTCATCTTCTCCCCCTATCTATGGGTTAAATATTTGGACTAATCATTGTTATTCTCAAAAGATTGTTCATGCAATATTCACTCACAAAAAAAAAAGAAGAATCATTCTTACAATCCAAAATTGGTTTCAGCTTTAAATAAACCCTTAAAAAGGGTCAATAAACCATAAAAATAAATCAATTGTTTATCTTTGATAATTTCTGAATATTAAACTGAAAGTAAAAAATTAAGATACGAGACTTCTGCCTTGTTTCTTTGCTATAAACGAAAACAATTATCAGGCCTGACACCATAGTGGGGACTGGGGGTACCTGTACAAAAAATTTAAGCTGCTTGAAAATGTATCATCTACTTTTCTGTGTTGGGCACTTGTTTAATTTTTGAATTTCAAAAATAATTTTGGTACATTTCTATTTGTGGGTAGAACCAATCAAAATGTTTCCCTCCAAATTCTGAGAAGTGAATTTGGAGCCTATCTGTAGGTTATAAAAGAGTGGCCTTGAATTTAATTCATGGAATTGACGAACATCTGCTGCTGCTGCTGATGGAACCCAGGCCACCAAGGTCCAGAAAGAAAAGCAATACTGTAGCGGACTGTGGGGGTGAAGATGGGAAGAGATATCAGAAGGTTAAAATTTCCTGCTGGCCGGTCCAGCTACATGAGAATGTCGGACTTTAATTAAGTCCAAAAAAGACAAAGAAAACAAACAAGACCGATATACATGGGTAAACAAATATATATTAATAACAAAACAAGATAAACAAAGACATGGACTGTTACATAGAGTTTGTATGGAGAAATTATGTGTGTGTGTTGTAAGTGTTCGTACGTATGTGTATTGTTCTTAGCGCATTCCCAGAATTTGGGAAACGCTGTATCTGTGAGAGGTCGCATATTGGCCTAAGTGGAAAAAGAGAGATTTTTGAGTGGGTTGTTGGTTTTTTTTTTCTTCTTCATAGCCATTAGTACAGATAGTGAGTCCAAAAAAATTAAAAAGTTTTTTTTGTTTGCTCTGTGTGATGTTGGGTAAGCCTCTACAGTAAAAATAGATCTTCCCTTTGCAAGGTATGTTTTACTGTAATATTTTGGCCCACTGCTGCACATCTTTTTTTGACCTGTCTGTATTGAAGGGCATATGGTTAGGGTAGCTTTCCAGGATGCCTTGAAACTTGTCCTGAAATTAGTTCTCGAGTGACTTCAGGTTGCTTGATTGTTCATGGTGGAATACTGACTGCAGTCATTTCTTGTATATTTGCAATGGATTTCATTCCGGGTCCATAGAATTATATTGTATTCTCTTTTTTTTTTTTTTTGAATAGATCACAGTAATTAGGTTTAAAGTTACTGTTGTAAGCTGGGTTAGTTGTGCATGATTTTTATTTAGTGTACCTTAAATGTGGAGGTGTTTCATTAGCTTCTGTGTATAAGCTCTCCACGGGGGATGTTTTAAAAGCCCCAAGTACTAGTCTGATGCCTTGATGATAGGTTGCATTAAGTATTTTTAGGTATGATTTTGTGGCCACCCCATATATGAATCTACTGTATTCCAGTTTTGAGCGAAGTAAAGATCTGAATAATTTTATCAATGTTTGTCAGTATGCTCCCCATTCAGTATGGTCCACTTCACGCAGAACTTGGAGGACTTTGCTACATTTTATTTTTAAATATTTTAAATGGGGAATGAAAGTTAATTTTTTTATCAAAGATGATGCCTAGGAACCTGTTCCACTACTGGGATTTCTGCTCTAATTTTAAACAGGGGTAGTTGCGCAATTTTCTTAATTGTTAGAAATGTAGGTATTTGGTTTTCATTTTCAGTGGCCCATTTGTGTATTTTATTGAGGCATTCTTGGAGTTTTCATTCTATGGCATGCATATGTCGAGATCTGTACATTATTAGAAAGTCGCCACTGTATAGGGAGCATCTTAGTCCTGGGCTTAGGCATTTAACTATTAATTTTTATGCAGAATAGAGTCACCAAAAGAATACTTCCTTGTGGAACCCCTTCTTGATTTTGCAGTTCTGATAGCGTAGTTCAATATGAACTTGAAATTTTCAGTCTGCCAGGAAATTCTGTCTGAATTCAATCAGTCTTCCTTTCAGGCCCAGTTCATGTATGTTATTCAAGACACCAAATTTCCATGTCGTGTTGTACACCTTTTGTAAGTCAAAGAATACCACCATGAGGTGTTCCTTCTTAATGAAGGCTTCCCTTAGAAAGGTTTCTACATGTATTAAGTGGTCCATGGTACTTCTTTTTTGCCTGAAAGTGCATTGGAACTCACAGATTAACCCTTTAGTTTCCAGGTACCAAGTCAACCTGTTGTTGACCATTGTTTCCATAGTTTTACATTGGCAACTGGTTAATGCTATCAGCCTGTAGTTTTCAGGGTCTGTGTCATCCTTTCCAGGTTTTCGAATAGGGATGATGAATGACTGTATCCACATTTCTAGGAAGTTACCATTTGTCGATATGCTGTTATACATTTTTAATAACAGTTCTAATGTTTTGTTGGGTAACACTTTTATGAATTTGTACTGGATATTATGAGGATTTCCATGAAATGTTTCAAGTCCTTGATGCTTTTACCTTCAACCAGTTTTTCAGAACAATGGATTTCAAATTCATTCCAGCTGGCTCCACTTAATTTCCAATGGAATTTATCATAATGTTCTGAGTTTTGTAGGACAATTGGCAAGTGATCACTACCACGTCTGCCAGTACCTTCCAAGAGAAATTCATATAAATTGATGGATCACATCGAGATAAGTCTATTGCCAAGTAACTGCCAGTAAATGAATTCAAATGAGGGATAAGTTTAGATTATGGCTGTAATAGTAATTGGAAACACCTTTGGTAACTTTAAAAGAATCCAGAGCTTTTTATTGCGCATATTTAAGCTGGAGTTATTGCTACTTGTTTTGTAAACAATGACCGCATTATGTAAATTAAGAGGTTGAGGTTTTTTCTAGGTATGTTGAATACATAAGTTATTTGTTCTTTTTTTGACAATAAGTTTTTAGTTCAGAATTTAAGATATAAGTAGAAAGGTATATAAAAGCATGGGCTGTTAATATAACTTTTATAAACAAATTTTAATCTATTCTCGGACTGTATAACTTGTAGAATAAGTATGGATGTAAATCAATTTATCTGATATTATTACTAGTGTTATATATGTGCAAAAAACATAATTCGTCTATTGTTTACAAAACAAGTAGCAATAACTCCAGCCTAAATATGTGCAATTCAGGTCTAGATTGGTTTTAAAGTTACCAAAAGCGTTTCTAATTACTACTACAGTCATTGTCTAAACTTATCCCTCCTTCCTTGTTTTATTCTCTCTTATTTCCACCTTTCTTCCCCCACTCCTCACTCTTGGGAGGCTTGGAAGTGCTGTGCCTAAACCCTTGACCGTAGCTGTCGATTTAAATTTTTCAGATCGGGCCATCACCTCAACAATCCTTCGGCAAACTGCTATCAGCAAGCACCTGTTGTCTCACACAGTCACCCATTTTGCCTTTCCTATCTTTTCTTTACCCTTATATGTTCCCTCTTAAAATCTTTTCACTTTAAAAAAAAAAAACAAATAGAAAAAAAAAGGAAGTGACGTTTCACAAGGGGCCTGTTTACAGAATTGTTCATAAGCATTTTGGTTCTCACCAGTAGAGGTGCAGCTAAATGCGCTGAAACCAGGTTGCATCATTGTAGTGACTAAATTGTTTTTGTCTATATGAAAAAATTATAATAAATAATTATTGCTCTACTATCGATATTGAGCCCTCTTTTGAATTAATGCTGTGAACATTAGAATTTTTATATTATTTTCGTTCATTACAACCAGATATATATATTTATATACACACACACACATATATATACAGACACGCACACATACATATATATATATACACACGCACACACACACACATATATTAAAATTTGGAAAAATACCTAATTTTTTTCCAAAATTTATTATTTTTTCTATACAGCAAGTTTTTGTAGACCTTTCTAACACTTTCATTTTCTACACACACACATTTTACATTACTAGGATCCATTTGAATTTGTTACCTTTACTATATATATATATATATATATATATATATATATATATATTTGTAGTTTGTTTGTGATCAAACTCCTCCTAGGGTTTTGGTGATAGACCCTCATAACCATATATATTCTGAAACTACATTACCCAGAGTACTTGGATAAGTGTATTTCCTTTTGATCAAAGAAGGTCCCTGGGTGGCACCCCCACACTGAAATTTTTTCCCTTTGATAATTTGTTTAGTATATAAAATTTGTAATGATTTGAAATGTGTATTTATGCGTTCCAAAAAAAAGATGGCAGTTAATAACAATGCTGAATGGTAAAAAGTAGAGTGGCAATAAAGCCACAAATAAAACATCAAAAGTGAAACAATATTTGTTCATTTACTACTGTTATAGTTTCATCTGAAACGAACTTGTCAGGAACAAATACGAAAACACTTTTGATCTATATAACCAGTCGTATTAAATTGGCATACATCTATCTATAAAACTTCTTTGGCTAGTTAGGTGCTAAATGTCACAGAAGATATTTATTTTGTATGCAAGCATGTTGTTATAATCTCCACACTGATTGAGGGAAGAAGGTATAGCTTGTTTTTCATGACATTATGTACAAAATCAGACCCTATTTTATACATTTTTTTTTGTTTACTACACTTCATTTGATAACAGGGTTTTTTTTACCTGTAATATGTATTGAAAATGTTATATTTATTTCCCTATCTGATGTGCCCTTTTTTGGTTAGTTGATTTTGTTTAGCGGCATATCAACCATCATGGGTTATTTAATGCTGAAATCTAATTATTTTGAACACAATTGTATGCCTTCAATTACAGATAAAATGTATTGTTGGTTATTTTTCTATAAAATGTATTGTTTTTAATTCTACTATAAAAATGTTTTGCTCGTCATTTTACTTTAAAAATGTGTTGCTGGTAACTTTACTATAAATATGTATTGTTGGTAATTTTTTTTTATATATATATAAATGTATTGCTTGGTATTTTTACTAGAAAGAAGTATTTTTATACTTTCATAGTGTTTTGTTTACATTTAGGTGTTCATTATTTTCCCATAGCTGGGACCCTAACAGGTGCTACCACCACAGGTCAGGGTGAAGCTGAGAACAATACCAATTACGAATGAGTCCTTTTTTGATGAAACTATAGTAGTAATAAGTAGACAAGTATTGTTTTACTTTTTATTTGTGATTCTATGCATTAAATAAATACACTCACAGACACACAAACTTATGTTTGTCAAATGGATTGATTTGTGCACCAAAATTTTATTTTTGAATTCTTTCATTCCAATGGTTGGTATGAAGGTAATCATTTGATACAGAAACATGAACAGATGATAAAGACCACCACAAGAAAAATAAGACACAGAAAGATGACTTGTAAATTGTATTTAAATATCCATTGAGTATTTTTTTCTTTTCTTTATATTTATTGAGATATTGAATGAAAACAGGGCAGGTGGAGGGGGGGGAGTGATGCTTCTGACCAAGACAAATGTAAATTCCCAAACATTTCTTCTGATGATGATAATTTTAGAAAATTTTCAGATTTTACAAAAATTAACCAGATTAGTTTAAAATTTAGCCTGGCAAATATAAATTGGAAAAAGTTCCACACAATGACAAATACCTAGAAATTTGACTTATATCCAGTGAATATTTGCACACTAATAGTCTGCATATAATCAACTGATAACAGTTGGAGATTTGTTTGTCTTATTTTAGAATTTATTTTATTCCGGTTAGGTTTCTTTCAAATCATTTTTGATGGCAGTGTAATCAGTTTTGGGGGGTTTAATTGTTAAATATATTTTTGTAGGTAATGAGTATTTGATATTTTGTAGGTAATCAATATTTGATATTTTGCAGCTAATCAATATTTGATCAAACAAAACTGGATTTGATTTTGTTGACACATTAATGTTTATTCCTTTCATTTTCTGAAAAAAAAAAAAAAAAACTAATCAAATTTTTAAATTAAAAGAACAAAATAATAAAGGGAAAAAAATCTAAAAATATAAAAGTCTTCTTATTCAAAAAGAAATTCTTTGCAGGGAGCTATTCGTTTTTTTTTGGGTTTTTTTTATCAATTCACCCCAAGCAAGGAGATAATGCCACTAAGATGTAAAGGACTACTGGGAGTGAAAGAGAATTAGAAAACTTTACAAGGAACTGGAAACCCAATCCTAAACAAGAAACAAGGGATAAACCTCTACTCCTATTCAAAAGGCCAAGGTGGAGTGTGAACCAAACAATAGGTGATTCAATTAAAACTCCTAAGACCACAGAGTTCAAAAGAAGAGTGCCTAAGAAAAAACCAGTTGAGAAGGATTATCCCACTGAACATTGAAATCTGACTACTTTTCAATACACTATCCTTGCACTATTTTTATAAACATTCACTTGTGACGAAAGACATGACTTACCTCGGAGTGCAAAACGAGTGTGAACATGTCTTGCCTGCAGAGTACTCCCGAAAAGAAATATGGCCGCTATCGAAGACACAATTTATGTGCGCCGATCTCGTCCAAAACGAGACGATATCTGCACACATGCAAATTTCAGCCGTGTCGGGCTGGCATAAAAGTGAGGTGCCGGCGGCACGAATCAACTCGAGTCATTCGGCGGACTTCGTGCAGCAGAGTTGGACGTGCGAATTGACTGGCAGATGAAGAGGAATTTGAAGTAGGCGAGTCTGAGTTGGTGTCCGTTTCACGACTGCCCGGTGTAACGGCCGAGAAAGGGAGACTCGCAATCCATTTCCTCGAGGTGACCAACGACGAAAGTACAACAGCTGGTCTGCTGGCGAACAGCGCACTGCATTCTCTAACCCCCCCCTCTCGTCACTTTTTTCTTTTTGTTCACTACATCACTTTTTCAGAAATGCATGTATAAGAAAATAAATCAATAAGGAAGAGCAGCAAATGGCCAGTACAAAGTTGCTCATATGAACAACCTTATCCTACTTATATATTGGTATATCAGTTTTGCCAGCAACAAAAAGATAATGATGAAAATATCTACATTTGAATAGCATCTTCACCCATCCTTGTACAGACTGCAAAAATATTTTGATTTGCAGAAACATGTAAACAAAAAGTGCAGCCTTTTTTTTTATCATTTCACCCCAAGCAAGGCAATAAAGCCACTAAAACGCAAACAGTTACTGAATGTGAGAGAATATGAGAAAAGGAAAACATTATTAATGAGAGGGAATAATAAAAGATCAGGAATTAAGACGATGGAAGATAACAACTAACATTGCATTTCAGTTTTTGAAGATCAAAGTTGACTGGAAATCAAGAAGCCAGAAGAGAGTTTCACAAGTGAGAAGTCTGCGAGAAAGAACTGTTAGCATAGAACTTATGTTTACATCTAGCTATTTCAACTGTAAAATGATGAGACCTAGCAGCCAATCTAGTAATATGCTTAAATTCATAAAGTCTAGGTACCAAAAAGGAAAGCTCAACAGAACAGTTATGATGAAAATATTTATAGAAAAGGCACAGAGAAGAAATGTTATGGTGGTGGGAATGTGACTGAAGCTGAGATACTATGTCATGACCAATAACATTGCAGATTCTTTGGATTTTATCAAGAATCTCTAAATACATAGCAGAAGCACCTTACCAGGTGTGCCAGTAATATTCTACGAATGGATGCCTTACAAAAGTATAACAGATTCTGGCAAGAAAAATTCTCTAACCAACACAACCAACTTTCCTAGCAGCAGACCTAGCAATTGATTCAGTAAAATCTTTCCACTCCATGTCAGCAAGAAATGTTAGCTCAAGTAGTCACACTTCTGGAGGTTAGCATCAGTCATATTGATGGAAAGTAAATTAGATCCATTCTGTTCTTAAGGGTACCAAGCAGTGTTATACTAAATATTATAATTTTAACTACTTTATATTCTCTAAAATTGACTTACATGGTTTTATTGGTAGAATGGTGATAGACATAGAGTGTTGTACTGATAAATTGGAATTACAGCTTCAATGGGTTAAGCAACATAGATTTAGTCAATAGTGAGATAAGTAACTGCTTAGGAATATCAGATAACTGACACGAATGTTAACTATGCATGCAAAAAAAATCGATAGCTGCATTTGTCACAAGTGGGAAAAATTTCAATCTGCATGGCACTTTACTCCAATTGGCCCATTCGCTTGCTTAAACTCAACGTTGATTCTGATTCCACAGAACTGGGTTGGGTGTGAAAAAGTATTTGTTGTTAACATTCTTTTTTTCATTCAGTTTTTCCAGTTACGAGTCCTTTTTTAAAGCTGATCGTTTTGTATTCATTTTGTTTAGTTCTTTTTTCGTAACAGATTTAATGTTTAGTATAGAGCTTAGAAAAAATTTGCAGTGTGAGATAGGCAAGAAGTAAGGCATGTAGCAACATCAGCACGGCAAAGGGCACTCCTTTAAAGGCAAGGAAGGGCAAAAATATTTTAAGTCAAGTGATAGCGATTGCTATATGAGTCGTACGATTTTTGAATCAAGCACGGGCAACGCCGGGCCATGCTGCTAGTCACTGTTATAGCTAATTATATGGATATTAAGTAAAATTTAATTTTAACAATTCAAAGCATTTTTTAAAAACATTGTTATTCTCATAATGTTTATCTTATTAGATTTTATTTTATTTATACACAAGAATAAACATAAAAAATTGACAACATCTGCCACATTTTGTTAGTTAATCAAACACTGATTTTACTTCTTGTAAGATTTTTTTCAGGATTACTTTCATATTTTGTTTTAAAGTTGTTAATCATTTCTTTCATAATTTTGAGTTAGTCTGATCAACAATTTAAAAAAGTGTGCGTGTGTGTGTGTGTGTGTGTGTAAGGGAGGTGAGTAACAAAAGAAATGAACAAATATTCCAGACAACTTATGGAAAGGCTGTTCATTTTTTCTAGTTGTTCAAACATGAATTACACTTGTAATCCAAAGTTAAAGATTTGTTTGTTAAGACCAGAAACAAAACAAAGACATTTACATCTGGTCATTTATTTTGGTAATTAAGTCCAGAAACAGATAACTGAACTGAGACCAGGTTTTGTCAGAATCTTAAGTCTGAAATGATGATATTTCAATGAGAGATCAAATTCAAATGAGTTTTGCTGCATTAACCTAACATAAGTTATTGAATAACACTTGAATTTCAAATCAAAATTTTTCCATGCTGGCCATAATTCAAATGATGGTTTATCACATAAAATAAAACAGATAAAATGTTTTTTTATAAAATGTCCATAATTGCAAATCTTCGCATAGCAGCAAATTTTATGACCACGATTGCTTAGATTGTCGAACTGACAAAGGATATGACAATTTGCTGGGAGAAGAGGAATAGTTTGACTGCCATGGGAGAGTTTTTGAAGGACGACTAGCTTGGGAATCTTTGTACTGCTCCAAGATAGGAATGGATTCTTTCTGTGCTAATATCTTTAGTTCTTGGAAATGTAATTTTATCAATCTGAAGATATCTTTCGAAACTAGAAAAGAAAGAAAAAAGATATGAGCAATTAGAACAAAACATTTTTCAGAAAATCATTTATAGAAACTTAGAAAAGAAAAATACAAACGTTTACAATTTTCTTGTTGGACATATTAAGGTTTTTAAATGTGCATACTAAAGTCAGTACCTCCACTAATTCGGTATATGTAAGTTTTAAAATGAATTTTTCAAATGGAAAAGCTTTCTTGAAACTTTCATTTCAGCTTTAATTGAAAGCTAAAGGATTAAATTTACTATTTCCAGTAAGCAAAATACTCTGTGGTGTATTTCAAATAGAAATTATATTGATTGGAATCGATTTTTTCTTTTCATTAAAATTGATGAAAACGGCCATTTGTAAACAAAAGTTAATTTTCAATTTTAAAAATCCTGCAAAAATAAAATATATATTTCTAAAGAAATTTAGCAAATTTAAAGTTAAATTAATCTGATTTGAAACAAATATTACTTACTTATAACATAAAATGTTGTATACAAAAATTTCTTAACTACAGGTCTTGTTTTCCTGATGTGTTAATCGATTTATTTACATCTGATTGACAGCCAAATGTGTTCATATTTAAGTATGGTGGAACAGACAATAAAATTTGTGGGTTTTTTTTTTGTCATAAGGGGAAACAATCCTTAAAATATGTGACCTTTAAATGCTAGATCTATCAGTTTGTACATCCATACTTCAGAAATTCTGCATGTAATCACACATACAAAAATAGAAATTCTTTTAAAAATATTTGGGGTTGTCAGATTGTAATACACTTTACAACATATGATTAGTAAATATAGTTTTACTTAATAACAATGTTTCTTAAGAATTATCTCATTGAAAATGAAGTTTAAAAGATTTTAAACCTTTATAAATTATTCAATTTAAAATGAAAACAAATTATGTAAAGATTCATTTTTTGTTGAAAAATTTTTTTTCTTCAGACAATATTGTCTTTAATATATATTATTCATAAAAGCAATTAAAAGTTTCTTTAATTAAATAATATCTTAGTTTTATTGCGTTTTTTATTTCTTGATTCAGAACAAATTTTCTGTAAGACCAGGTCTGATTCTGCAAAAAAAATTTGGTGATTTAAATTCTTTAAAGAATTCTGCTTTTAACTAATATAGTCACTGTAAATTATCTCATTGAATTTCTCAAGTTTTCATAAAATTAAGTAAGGGGATGAAACACGTTTAAAAAAAAAAAAAAAAAAAATTACCAACATTTTCTAGAAAAGAAAATTCCAAAATAATTTTTGTTCATTTGTGAATAAGTCCTGAAAATGTCATTAAAATGCAACAACTGTTTGATTTTTGCAAGAATTTACAAATTAATATGTCCGTCACTGCAAAATAGAGGCCAAAATTTGCTATACTAAATGTTAGTACAATTGCTGACATGGGAAAAACAAGATATTTAATCCAAATTACGAATGCTCTAAAAAGGAGTAAAAAATTTAATTAACACTAGAACACTAACCATCAATTAAAGTTATACCACTACTAACCATGGGTATATCATACCCGATTTTGAAAATATCAAAAAAATATTAAATATAAATCTTTATTTGAAATATTTTACATGCAGGCACTTTAAACTTTGTACTTTGAGTTAACATTAATAGGAACTGAAAAACATTATTTAGGTAAGAAAATCAGGTACTGAAAATTGTAATTAAAAATAGGATAATTTTTCAAAAAAAAAAAAAAAATAAATAAAAATTATCCTCCGATGACTTTGAAACTCCTCATATGGCTTTCCAGGTCCTGTGAGACACTGCTGAAGAGGGTACTGGTCCCAAGCTGCTGTGGCTTCTGTAGGGACGAGGCGTGGAAAAAGGCCTTATTTTATCAACCACAAAAATCACTTTTTTACACTAATAATTTTTTAAAAACTAAAATGACTGTAGCAACTGACTATTTATTTGTTATGTACAAGTAAATAAAGTCTTCAGGTGCATTTCTACTTACCTCAGTCTCATATACAGTTACTACAAATGGTGTAATAGTGTTTGGGACACATAGCTCATTGACAGGACACACATCGGAAGCGTGTTTTTTTGTCTGCCTTTGTGGGACAGACAACACAGCACACCATGGACTCCCTCATGTCTGCTGAAAGTAGTCCAGAAACTCTTGAAGGTCCAGGGGGAGTGGGCATATATGATCCTTGAGCTGCCTCGGCAGAGTGTGACTTGGGAGGCGAGGCACTGCCTAGGGTTTCACCAGTTCCTCAGCCAACACCTGCATAAACTGCTTCCTCTTCATCTGTCTGCCACCTGTCTTCTGCATATTTTCCCCATGGATGATCCAGGAGTTGATGACCCCAGCGTTCAGCATGCCAGAGAACACACATAGCAGCCACCTCTTGGTCTTCCTGCCACACGAATATTGACCACACATTTGGTCGAAAGTGTCCACTCCTCCTTTCATCCTGTTGTATTCCTCAATGATCGTTGGCTTTCCACTGCTGGCCAAGGACTTATCTCCATGCATTGGAGACATGAGGAGGACAATTTTCTTGCTGGATGGGGTGCTGGGCACATATGACACCAGTGTCATGTCCTTTTTGAACAGGAAGGCACTGGAACCTGGAGCCCATGTGGTCTTGTCCTTCATCTCTTCTGGCAACTCTAATCAGCGTCATCCCACAATTGTGCAGTATATCCTGGATGAGGGGCACAGAGGTGAACCAATTGTCGGTTTTTACATTCCTGTTGGTGTTGTGGTAGCACTGTGTCAGGTCCTTTTGTGAAGGAGTGGCCAAGGTTTTGCCTGTTTGTCGCCCGTATCCCCTGCTTCCCAAGATAGGGGATCCCTGACAACATGTACTTGCTCTTGACATCATTTACCATGACGATCTTGATGCTGTACGTCGCTGGTTTATTTGGGATGTACATGCGAAAGGGGTAGCGGCCACAGAAGGCAAGCAACTTCTCATCAACAGTCAGGAACTCATGTGGGATATAATGGGTGCCACAGGCCTCGATGAAAATATCACACACCTTCCTGATTGGGGCAAACCTGTTGGTTCCTTTTCGCTGTTCTCTGGTATTGAAGTCATCAAAGCGTAGGCAGTTGAGGAGCAAAGTAAAGCGCCCCTCAGACATAGCTGCCCTAAGGAAATTGGAACCAACTTTAGGGCTCCAAACTTCCTTCGTGGAGAGGTAGTTGTCTCTCCTGTAGCCACTAAAAATGAGGACCCCAAACATGACACGTATCTCCCCAGGTGTTGTAGGTTGTACTCTAGCCTTCTGATGCTTGTATTTTGCTGCATCAATGTTTATTTTTTGGTTGGTCCACTGCACAATTTCATTGATGATTTCATCCACAAACAACAAAGAGAAACACTTCTCTGGGATGTCAGCTTGTTGGGAGGGGCCAGGCCGGACACCATGTAATATATTTCTTGCAGGAGTACGTACTGCTCCTGCATTTGGCCTAGTGCTCCACATAAAACCTTTCCTAGATGTAATGGTAGCTGTGTTGAAGCGTACAAGCTCATCACGATCTATTTGAGGTACAGTGCGTCGTCGTCATCCACGGGAAGCAGCAGGGCCAGCAACAGGGGCAGGAGCAGGTGCAGTAGAAGGGCCTACCATAGGCAAGGCAGGGCTAACACGTACTATTTTCTTTTTCTTTCTTGGAGGTACATCCTCCAAGTCACTATTGTCACTAGGTTCTTGCACATATTCAGCATCAACGTCACTGTCATATAATTCTTCAAACTCTAAATTGTCCACTTCATCATCAGAACTCTCACATAAAATAGCCTCTATTTCACTGTCTTTAATTGAGGTACCTATCTATACTAATGTAAAATAAAAGAGAGATTTTGATCTTTTAAGAAAATTGAAAAAAAAAAATCTGAAACCTTGTTGGGATTTTGAACTGAACCATTTCTTTCATTCATGTGGGTGAACTGTTATCATTCTGATTTCTATGCTTAGGGGGATATCACATGTCAGTTACTTTGTTTTAGTAAGGCTTTTATTCATTAGACCATGTGTTCCTTGGATTAAAGCATATCTGGTTTTCTGGAAGTCGTTAGTTCAATCCCTGAGTTAAGTAGTGCAACAAAGTTATATATTCTGATTCAATGGAAGAAACAGACATGTTAAAGGTGAATAAGACAGGTGAGTATTAACTGATATGAGTTATCTTCCTTTTGTATGGAATGTGGCACGAGAACAATCTACTCAAAGGATTTGACACCTGTGATGAATGTGCATTGGTACAGATGCAAAAGAGGCTGCAGATTGCATGCAGATATATTTGTCAACATCAGTTACATCTAGGCTTTTCCCGATTAGCAGCAGGACAGTTTGGCATGTCTAGATACAGGCCTCTCTGCATCTGGTCAAGATCTGGGTCTTTGTAAGATGCCTTATGCCAATAAAAGCAATGGGAAAACCAGCAGATGTAAAGTTGCTGTGGTTTCTGAGGCAATGTTATTTTTATTAACTCCCATCTCTTTCTGCCTATTAACCCCATAATTGCTGGGAGAGCAATCGGTTAGGTGTTTCCCCACAACACCAGATAAAGGCTGGAGAGTACAATGGCCAAAACATTGTGAATATAACAAGAAAAACAGGCTGGCCCAAATAGAAAGACATAATAATGAAAATATGACGTCAGGGAAGAAATAAAATGAAACAAAAAATTTTCTCTTTACAAGTTCTTCTTTTTCAATCCTTTGTTTACCTTTTGAAAAGTAGTTCTAGAAAACAAACAAACAAAAAAGTATCTCAGTCAAATTATTCTGGATAATTATAAATATAGCTTCATGGCACATAAACTTTTCTATAGTGGTCATATAGAGCAAAATATATTAATAAATTCTAATCATTTACAATATTTACATTGTTCAGACCGTTGTCCTCATCTTTATTGTCATATTTATGATGTTTCGGCCATTGTACACTCTGACCTTCTTCACGGCCTGGGTAAGATGATAAACTACGTCCAGCAGCAAGGCCTCTGATCAGGAGGTTTTGAGGAGCGTGGAACCACCTCTTAATTGCTGGTGTTCCCAGGTCCACCCTGACCCGGGGTGGCAGCACCTGTTGGGGCCCCAGCTATGGGCAAATAGTTAACACCCAAATTTGTGTGAAAATAGGTTTTAATACCAGAAATACTTTTTAAAAAATTACCAGCAATTTTTGAAGGAAAAATTATCAGCAATACTTAAAACAAAAAATACCAGCAATACATTTTTTGGAAAAGAAAAAAAAAAACAAACATTACCAGCTATAGATTTCTTGAAGGAAAAATATTCTCAGAAACAGATTTTTGAAGAAAAACATTGCCAGCAATAAAAATTTGTCGGTATTAAATAACCCATTGAGGTTGATATGCCGTAAAACACACAAACAAACCAAACAAACTCTGGCCTTCTTCAGGTGATATACATTGAAATTTTGAACCAAACCCTTTATTTCATCCACCAGGGTAGATTGTTCTAGTTCCACATGCCATGCCTTTGCTGGATATCTCAGTTTCAGTTATCGAAGCTCAACTTTACAAGTTTTTGTTCATCTCTGCTGTGGCTAGGTACTGAACTCACAACTTTTGGGGTCAAGTCAATCGTTACTTTAATCAACACTTTTATCCACTGGATGACCTACAGGGAACGTTGTGAATATGACAATAAAGATGGGGACAATAGTCCAAACAATGCAAATAGTTACAGAATTATAGACAGAAATTCTAATCAATTGCAAACACAAAAATTAAAAACATTTCTGTTCATTTGCAATACCTGACAAAGGCTGGCATCATACACACATAGCCATGTTGTATTTTGTTGAGGCAGGACAGGGATTAATCTTACACAAAGCAAAGTGGGTCCTGCCTGACAAAGGATTTGTCATAATGATTTGAAACATGTTTTTACAAGGCCAGATAGGTTGGACAGTTTTAATTTGTGTCTGATGATTGCTATAAGTATAAAAGAGTATAGAGCATTATCAAAGGAGAAAGGCATAAAAAGATAAATAATGCTGGAATAAATTCTTACTATGTTGTGCATATTGTGCATTTGGTGGTGATGCCAAAAGAATCTTCTGCAGACAATTTATCATGGCAGCTGTACTTAAATAAAGATGAGATTTTGTCTTCATTGAATGGAAGTGATTTATATGAATTGCAAATGGATTCATATCTGTTGTGTTGTGGCAGAATTGCACCAACTCTGATATCACGTCCCACGGATGAATGTTACCTGCCATGAAAAAAATAAAAAAATAAACGGTTGTCTTTATTTAAGATCATAAAACTTTGCTTCTGATTCATTAAACTATTATTGTTTAATTTTATATTGTTTAAAAACTGGTAAAGTTTTTATAAAAAATAAATATAAGACTATCAAACAAAATGGTACATGAAATACAGATATGAAGACATTTAAACCATTTTAATGTTAATTAAACTATACAAAACTGTTTTCTAATCCAATGAAAATTCATCAATAGTTTTTATTTTTTAAACAATGAAATAAAATCTTAAATTAGAAAGCAATATTGCCAAAAATAGACAATATAAATTTTTTTTATTGATTAGTGAAACATGAAAGTTCACTCCTTTTTTTAACTAAACTTTGGTTACATTTTTTAAACTGGTGAAAACTAACTTAGAATAATGGAAAACTAAATTGAATGTCATACTGGGCTTGTGGGCAAAATAATGAAAACAGAATGTTTATATTAAAAGGTTTTGTTAGTTTCAATCCTATTTGGGAAAAACTGCAAAACACTTGCCCCTCACAATTTATAGGCAGAAGTGCACAAATGCATGCTGGGATTTTTCCTAGCCAATAAAATGGGCCAGTTCTCGGTTTCATTTGACTCAGTCTTGGTCTGTCTTGTCTTGATGTCAGAACACTACGTTCGCTTATCTTAACTTGCTTGTGTATGTCAACCCCAATCCTTAGTTTGTGAACTTGTTGCCTTATTACTGTTAATTTGCCTTTTATATATTGTTTGCTTTATATTATTTTTTTGCCCTGTGTCAATTCTGTTTGTTGGACAGTTCTGTTACTTATTTTGCATTTAACTATGTCTACTCGTGTCACAATTTTAGACAATAAATCTGGGCAATGAAATATATTTTTGGACTTTGTCTAAAATTTCAGGATGGTCCAAATAGAATGTTTATGTTAAGAGTTTTAAAAGAAGTGAGGACTACATGTATAGGTGTACTATTTATACACCATAAAACTAGTAACGGAGAAAACTTACTTCAGTTTGGCAAACATTTTAAGTCAAAGACTGCAACAAATAGATTGAGATTATATTAAGTTTGACTTTAATCATATTGCAAGAGCCTTCAAACAAAGCATGTCTACAATGGATGATCATTTAAAAAATGTTCTATACAAAAAATTTTGAAAAAGTATTAATAAATTTGCAGAGATAATTTTTTTTCAACTTATACATGAGCCAAAACTGACAGCAAACAATGATTGCAATAATATTTGCAAATAGTGCTAATGATCTGTTGAAAATAAAAAATGAAGTTAAAATATTTTCTCTGTTTGAATTTACTGGGATGAGGAGTTATCATTATTTACATTATTTAAATACAGACTATTGTCCTCATCTTTGTCATAATTATCACAATGTTTCGGTTGTTGTGTCTTCCAGCCTTCATCAGGTGTTTGCTGATTTGAGTAACCATCAAGATATTTTAAATTGAACCGTTCATTTAATCTACGGGGATGGATTGTTCTCGTTCTACTGACCATGTCTAGGGATATCTTGTCTTGTTCTTATTTAGTACGGCTCACCCTATTTCTACTAAGTATGCCCCACCCAGCCTAGTCCTATAGCTGAATAGTCTAGTGGATTCAAGTGTTGGTCCATGAATTTGGTGACAGCAATCAGGAGTTCAATCACTGACAACAATGCACATCCCATAGATTAAATAATGTGTTCAGTTTAAAATTCCCTGAAGATTACCTGGAGCAGCAACCACCTGATGAACGCTGGACAACAAAACAATTGAACCATTGTGAGAATTACAATAAAGATAATAGCTCATATTTAAATTATGTAAATAAAATGTTTTTATTAAATAAATTTAACATTAGATACTGACTTGGACTTTGACACTTTCCAAAGGACTCTTTGCAATTATCTTGCAGTAGTGGAAGCAAAGAAATAGACAAGGATGAATCTTTTCCTCTAAAATAATGGTTTATTTTAAAAATACATTTGTTGGGTTGATTTTCCAAACTATGTCGGATCAATCTACTCAGTTGCTACATAGAATGAATCAAAGATGGCTTCCATTAACACTGATTTCAACAAACAATTCTTTCTGCAGTTACTGGGAATTTCTTTCTCAAAAGAAAGACATTTTCCAAAGAGTTTTGCACAGTTGTTTCAAATTTTCTGGCAACCAAATCATGAAATCAACAGCAATATCAAAATTTTAATTAGATAAATCATTAGTCAAATAATTAATTTCTGATTAGTATTTACTTTCATCTTAATCTTTAGTTGTCCTTAGTATAACGTTTTTTTTTATTAATTTGTAGAAGAGATAAGAGGCACAGTTGAGTAATGGATAGCGGCTCGGATTGAAGAATCAGAGAGCAGAGTTCGAATCCAGTCGAATCCATTACATTCACTTATGTACTAATACCCTTGGGAAAGGTATTAACCCTCTTTCTCTCCCCCCAGCTATAGGTAAACAGGAGGACAGACCAGGTTCTGTAGAAAGAAATGGCAACCTACTGAGGGAAAAAATGTGCCTTGTCAATCATGTATTGAAAGATACATGATCGCCTAAGCGCGTATCACGCATGGCACATAACTGAATAAGAAGAAAAAAGAGATAAGCTCTCATTGAGATTTAAAATCATGTCACTTTTAATTTAAAGTAGTCAGGCTGAACACATCAGCTGCTAAATGATAAAAACTTGATGGCTACTCCAAAGACAACAATGGTATGCATTTGAATCTTGCCAAGTGCTTAGCCTTTAGTTTAAATCCTACTCTGTTTACTCACCTGCTGTAAATTGACGGCCTGAGTAAAAATCAAGTTGAAAAGCAATTAAAATTAAAATGAAAGAAATCCTAATCAAAAATTAATAATAATTCTCAGGTAATAAAAATTCCAGATAATACTATAACCACTAATGCTATTAGTGGAAATAAAGCAATTGAAATGAAGATGAAAGAAATTTTAGTAAAGAACAAATAATGTTGGACAACACTTCATTTAATAAAAATCCCAGATACTACTACTACTACGACTACTAGTGTAAATAAAGTAACTGAAATGAAGATGAAAGAAATCCTAGTTAAAAATGAATAATACTTCAGAATGCTTCATGTAAAACAAATTCCAGATGCACCTACTCTTGTAAATAAAACAATGAATATTAGGATATAAGAAATAATCATCAAAAACTAAACAGAGTCTCTGTGTTTAAAACCAGGGCTGGAGAGTCAGAGCAGGGGGTTTTTTGTCCCGACTCTGCAGCCCTGTTTAAAACAAATGAGTCTTACCATTTTTCCAATTATAAATTGATTGTAAATTCAAAGGACTATCTATATTGCGCGTTCCGGTCATTTTCAGAAGGACTTTATCATCAGAACGAAGCCAAACGTATGGGGAATTGTAACGGGCATATGCAGCCAAAAGAAATGAACTTTCAGGATTTGTCTGAAATAAAAAGATTAAAAGAACAAAGAAAAATTTAAAAGAATTTTTGGTTAGGGAGAGTTAAATATTTTTTGAAAGTTTATTCACTTTGAAAGAACGTGAAATATGAAATATCTTTAATAATGACCTGTTCATTTTTGTCTGAACTTTTGAGATGAGGAATTACCATTATTATACACTGATTTCCTGAGACAAGTGTCCTCATCCTGATTATTATTGCCACAATGTTTTGGCAGTGGTACCATCTCGCTTTCTTTAGGCATCTGTTGTAGTTGGTAACTTTCCAGAAATTTTGATTTTTGATTTGATTCCTTTATTTAACGACATATCAAATCCTTATGGGTCATTTAATGCTAAAATTTAATTTTCTTTGGAGCTATGAAGTAATAAAAATATGGTATATGTTATTCTGCTTTCACAGTTGAATACATGGTAGATGATACTCAGCTTTTGTGCATAGACATGTTTGTGTGGACATGATTACTAGAGGCGGTGATATGTGTGTTTTTATGTTGTTGTTTTGTTGAAATTATATTTTGCAATACAGTTTGGTTTCTTTAAGAAATTTAGTATGTTATATGAATTAATATATTGTTGGTAATTTTTCTATAAATAGGTGTTGATGGTAATTTTTTTATATATAAATATATTGCTGGTATCTTTATTATAAAAATGTATTTTCATATTTTTATAGGATTTTATTTTTGTTTGGGGAATTTACTATTTGCCCATAGGTGGGCCCTTAACAGGTGCTATCACCTCAGGTCAGGGTGGACCTGGAATTGATTGATTATTTATTTTATCAGCATATGGGTATTTTAATGCTGAAAGGAATGTCTCAAAATGTTTGAAGTGTTTGTGAGGTTTTTAAATTGTTTTCAAAATAGCACAAGTTATATATTTTGGAAGTATATCAAAAGGTAAGTTGTATGGTTCAAAGATATTTTTGAAAGTAAGAAATTGATTGCAGTGGGTACATTGAGGTGTAGTTTCTGCCTTGAGCATATGAGGGTGTATGTCCAATTCTTATTCTGTTGAGCACTATATCTTGTCTGCGATTAACTTTTATTGTATCTTATTGTCAGCTGATGTTCATATAGTTCATAGTTTGGAAACGTGTCCTATATTGCTTGCCATTTTCTCTTAATGTGTAATTTTGTTTTTATAATCTATACATGGGAGTTTGATGTTGGGTATTTTCATTGTCTCTTTTTGCCAGTGTGTCGGATTCATGATTTCCCTTGGTGCCTATATGGCTAGGAATCCGAGCCAATATTATTGTTTTGTGCTCTATTAAATGATGACAGGCTTCTAGGATTTCTTGAATATACAGATGATTTGTGTTCTTTTTCCTTAATTGCTGTTAAACCAGATAGGGAGTCTTTTTATGGCTTAGTTCAGCTGTATAGATGGATACATTATTTGGTAGCCTGGTTTGTTTGTGAATTTGCCTTGTTCGTAGCTGCTGCACCTATTCTATCTAGAACTTTTAATCCATCTGTGAGGAATGGTGTGTAGTCATATTTGCCTCTTAATTTTCCGTATAAGCTTTTTTTGATTGACACATAAAAAAATGATACAATGTTACGCTTATGTGAGGTTTGGAGATTGTCCATAGAGGTACCATATTTATTGTGACTGATATTACATTATCGAGATCTTTGTTTATTTGTTCTAGTGCTTCTTTGATTTGAAGATCAAATGAAGAGATGGCTGTTGGTTTATTTCTATAGAACTGGATATATTGATGTTCTAGTGCTTCTTTGATTTGAAGATCAAATGAAGAGATGGCTGTTGGTTTATTTCTATAGAACTGGATATATTGATGTTCATGTTTTTGGTGTGTTGGATTATTTCGGTTAGATTGCAGTTTTAGTGCATACTGGGGGGGGGATAATTTTTCCCATCTCAGAGATGTAGGTTCTGCATTGGCTTCTATATAGAAACTATGCATGAGTGAAGTCTGGAAAGCTCCAAGACTTAATCTCGGTATTTGAATTTGTAGTTTTTTAAGATAGGATTTATATGTGGCACTGTAATTAATGCATCCATAGTCTAGTTTTGATCTGATGCATGATCTATATATTCTGAGCATTACTTTTTGGTTGGCACTCCAGTTCAGTTTTAATATTACTTTTAGAAGCAAAGCCTTTTGGCATTTTTGTTTAAGGTAATCAATGTGCGCTTTGAAGCTAAGTTTGCTATCTAGTATGATTCCGAGATATTTTATTTGTTGAACTATAGGAATTGTGTGTTCATTCAACTTTAATTCTGAATCGAGGTGGTAGGCTTAGTTTTTGCAGAAATGCATACAAACAGTTTTTGTTTTGGAGGAATGGAATCCATTTTCATTTGTCCATTTTTCTATCTTATTTAGACATATTTGTATATACATCTCTCAAGGGAAGACATGGTTGGTGATGAGTGTGATATTGAGAGATCATCTACATGAAGGGATGTTTCAATTTCTGTATTAATGATTTTGATAATACTATCTATTTTGAGAATAAATAATGTAACTGATAAAATGCTACCTTGAGGCACTCCTGCCTTCTGCTTGTGTGTGTGCGTGTGTTGTTGTGTTTCCATTTCGTACTTTGAATGTTCAGTTTGATAGAAAATTTTGGATGAATATAGCCATACTTTCTTTTATTTCCATCTTGTGCACGTCTTTTAAGATACCTTACTTCCATGTAGTATCATAGGCTTTTTCAATATCGAAGAATATTGGTACCACATGATGACCTTGAACAAACCCATGACAAATGAAGGATTCTAGCCATACAAGTTGATCCTTGTTTCCTTGATTTTTCTGAAATCCACTTTGATAACTAGATAAGAGATTGTTTCTCTCCAAGTGCGACATTAGTCGAGAATTTACCATTCTCTCCATTGTCTTGCAAATGCAACTTGTTAGTGCAATGGGTCGATAGTTTGTTGGACTGGAATGGCCTTTGCTGGGTTTAGGAAATGGAATGATGATAGAATCAAGCCATAATTTTGGAAGTTTGTCTGAACACCAAATATCATTGAACATCTGGAGAAGTATTAAAAGTGACTGTTCTGATAGGTCTTTTAAAAATTGGTAATGAATTTCATCTGGACAAGTTGCAGAGTTTTTACTTTTGCTTATGGAGTCTATTAATTCTGCCATAGTAAATTGTTTATAGTTTGAAGTTTTTCTTGTTCAATGTTTTTATATTTTTAAAATTTAGGAGTGTGTAGTGATTTGTTGAAGAGTTTCTTTGAAATTCTGTTTCTATTAGGTTAGCTATTTCTTTTTTTTTTTACAGTACATTTGTATCCATTTATTTTGGTTAAATCGACCGTTGCAGTTTGTGATGCCTTTCCATTAATTTTCCTTCTTATTTCCTGTTTTATTTATTTGCGTTTTTGTGATGACTTACCCAGGAACTCAAAGCGCGTACGAACGTGTCTTGCCTGCGTGGCGAATCCTGCAAGAAACATGGCCGCGTGTGAAGACGCGTTTTATGCGCGCCGGTCTCGTTCAGAACGAGATTGCGCAACAACGCATGCAAATTTTGCAGTGTCGGAGTGCCATAAAAAGGAGACGTTAGCGGCACAGATAGATTCAGTCGTTCGGCGGACTTCGTGAAATAGAGTTGGACGTACGAACTGACTGACTAGCGTACTAGGAGGCGGTTATAGCCTGTACGTTTGATTCCGGTGGAAAGGAGTCTTGAAATCTCTTTCTGTGTAGCGACGGCTGAGAAGAACAGATCGTGTCACTGTGCAACAGATTTTGTGTCGTTACTGTCTACAAGCTATTTCGGCACATTATGGTGAAGGTTCGCATAAGCAGCGATATCATAAAACCGTTCTCTGGCCAGGGTGATGTAGTGGCCTGGTTAAAAAAGGTTAGGCTGGTGGCGAAACTTCAGCAGTTGGACGATGTGGCTAGTCTGCTACCCTTATACTTGGAGGGGGACGCACTTTCCCTCTACATGGAAATGGAGGAGGAAGATCAAGGAGATATCGACCAAATCGAAGCCAGACTGAAGCAGGCGTTCGCGGATGACTCGTTTTCAGCGTACAGAAAACTAACCCTGTTCAGGTGGACCGGGGAGCGCGTAGACGTTTACGCAAATAAAGTCAGACAGTTGGTTCGATTGGCCGGATTCGAAGGCGCCGAGATGGAAAGGCTCACCAAACTAGCCTTCGTCGTGGGGTTCCCTGATGCGATCTCCCTCGAACTCCGACAGGCACCGAATGTTGAAGCACTGACTGTAGGGGAATTGTTAGCAAGAGTGAGAGTTCTGACAACTACCGGAGATGGAAATCATGACGTCGTTGCGGCAGTGCGCCCACCCCGTAGTGGCGGCGCGTCTCCCACCAAAAGCGGCCCACACACCAGTCTGACATGCTACAGGTGTAGCGTTAAAGGCCACATGGCGAAAGACTGCCGAAAGCGCAGAACGCGCTGCTATCAATGCGGGGAGTTTGGACACTGGGCCCGAGACTGTTCGGGAAACGCCACAGGGGACAAGGCATCAGCACCAGCCTTTTCCCCAACCAAGATGTAAATACGGCGCTCCCAGTGGCAAATGTCCTTGTTGACGGAACTTCGTGCTCAGCACTGATTGATACCGGCTGTTCACGGACAATTGTGGATGCAGATCAGTGCCGGTCTTGGAGGAGAGCAAAAGTAGACGTCATGACCATTGGAGGCATGTCCCGTCCATGTTGCGGTGTGGGAGTGGTAACTGTATCCACGGAGGAAGGCGGTTCTGCCAAGATCGACGTGCTAGTGGTGCGCGGCAAACCGCTAGGATTTGACCTGCTATTGGGGATTGATGCCATAGCAGCATTGGGAGGCATCACTGTTGGGCCTACGGGACGGGCGCAGATTGGCAATGGGCGAGTAGCCAAGTGCGCAGCCATTACTGTTAATGAACCAGACTTCACTGCCACCTTCGACCACCAGAGTCTATCCTGGACTGTAGCATGGAAGTGGTCGGAGAACCGTGCGCCTGAAAAACTGCACAATGGGGTTTCAGAGTACCCGGTAGCAGCAGGGATCAGGGAGGGCTATAAACAGGAGCTCAACACGTGGATCAGCAATGGCTGGCTCATACCGTACCCGGAAGAAAAACTGGGACCTCCCAAAGGGCTAATTCCCCTTATGGCCGTACTGCAGCAAAACAAGTTGAAGGTACGCCCAGTGATGGACTTCCGAGAGCTCAACCATCACGTTGATGCTTTCACAGCTGATGCAGATGTCTGTGCAGCTAAACTGCGAGAATGGCGGCAGAAGGGATCCAACGTGTCCTTGTTGGATCTCAGGAGAGCATACCTCCAAATACGTGTCCACAAATCGCTCTGGCCATATCAGACCGTGGAAATCGATGGGAACAGATATTGCCTGACACGTTTAGGATTTGGGCTAAACGTGGCTCCCCTCATCATGAAGGCGATCATCAGTACGGTGCTGGCTCAGGACGAAGCTGTGAGTCGTGCGGCATCTGCCTACATTGACGATGTCTATGTCAATGAAGATGTCGTTCCCGCGACCCGCGTTAAAGAACATCTAGCCCGGTTCGGGCTCGAATGCAAGGACCCAGAGCGGTTGAAGGATGGCGCACGGGTACTGGGATTGGCTGTTACGATGGAACAGGGAAGATTGCGGTGGAAACGAGGAAGCGTGATTCCTAACGCCCCTGACGTCGTTACGCGACAACAAGCTGTGCGGAAAGCTTGTTGGGCACCTCCCAGTGTGTGGTTGGCTCCGCGTGGCATGTGGAATGCTCAAGAGGAGAGCAAGTACAGTTACAATGGGCTGGGACGATGAAACAAATGATGCCCTTCTCCTGCGCATGGTGTCTGAGACCGTGGATTCTGTGCAGCGGGACGATCCGGCCCGTGGGGAGTGGTGCGTGGACGCCCGGGAGCTGAATGTGTGGGTTGATGCAAGTTCCCTGGCGACCGGGGTAGCATTGGAGAGCCAAGAGACTGTGTTGGAGGACGCTTGCTGGTTGCAACCGAAAGATGACGCTCAGCACATCAACCTGGCCGAGCTGGATGCCGTATTGAAAGGCGTCAATCTAGCACTCCAGTGGAAGAGCAAGACGCTACACTTAAAAACGGATTCTGTTTGCGTGTACCACTGGGTGTCGGACACCCTGACTGGTCGAGCGCGCGTACACACCAAGGCGGCAAATGAAATGCTCATCAGGAGGCGGCTGAGCACTCTTAAGGAGCTCGTGGAGGAGTATCAGCTGACCGTGAATGTGACACTGGTCCCTTCGGCGCTGAATATAGCTGATGGACTGACAAGAGTACCGCAGCGGTGGTTTGACTCGATGAAGACGAGCAATGGGCCCAGGCCAATGATTGGCGCCACCCATGTGGACGAACTGGATGTAGATCAAATCATGTCCATCCACAGGAACAGTGGTCACCCAGGAGTGCGGCGTACCACCTACTTTGCAAGGAGAATCTGTCCATCAACAACCAAAGCAGCCGTCAGATCAGCTGTACGGACATGTGAGGAATGTCAGTCCATAGACCCCGCACCAGTGCACTGGAAAAAGGGAAAGCTTGAGGTATGTGAGAACTGGCACAGACTGGGGATGGATATCACCCACTATAGTGCCCATCATTTCTTGACGCTGACAGATTGCGGCCCGTTGTGTTTTTCACTCTGGAAGCAGTTGGCAAGACAAGACTCGGCGGCCGTCATTCGCCAGCTAAATGAAGTGTTCCTTGAGCAGGGCCCACCCCGTGAGCTACTCATGGACAATGACCCAGCTTTCTGCAGCAGGGAATTCGGAGCCTTCGCGCGCGGGTGGGGCATCAACTTGCGGTTCCGTTGTGCATATGCCCCAGCTGGGAATGGCATAGCGGAGCGATGCCACCGTACAGTCAAGCGAATTGCGGCAAGAATGCGCTGTACCATCCAGGAAGCCGTCTACTGGTACAACGTCACACCAAAAGACGGTACATCACCCCAGACTGCGCCCGCCAACAGGATCCACCAGTACGAACTGAGGGTGAAAGGGATTGACGCCCCTACAATGACTTTAGACCCTGGGAACAGTCCCTACCAAGTCGGGGATCGCGTGTGGGTCAAGGCGCCTATGAGTCGGTGCACCACCAAATTCAACGAGGGTCGGGTGTCGAAAGTAATCAGCCCGCAGTCATGTCTGGTGGACGGAATACCCCGCCACGTTAAGGATTTACGCCCGCGCCGCAGTTACGACGCGTCTGAGGAAGATACCGACGACACGTCTGAGAGCGGGGCGGAAAGTTTGCTGCTGGAGGAGAGCGTGGAATGCGTCGATCCATCTGAAGAGAGAGTAGCAGATCCCCCCGTTGATGCTCTACCCGAAGTGGGAGCGAGATCAGAGCCCCCCGCCCTGCCCTTACGCAGAAGCACCCGTCGGAAACGACCGCCGCCAAGCTGCCACCTTTGTGATCATGAGATCAGGGAGGGGTGTGATGACTTACCCAGGAACTCAAAGCGCGTACGAACGTGTCTTGCCTGCGTGGCGAATCCTGCAAGAAACATGGCCGTGTGTGAAGACGCGTTTTATGCGCGCCGGTCTCGTTCAGAACGAGACTGCGCAACAACGCATGCAAATTTTGCAGTGTCGGAGTGCCATAAAAAGGAGACGTTAGCGGCACAGATAGATTCAGTCGTTCGGCGGACTTCGTGAAATAGAGTTGGACGTACGAACTGACTGACTAGCGTACTAGGAGGCGGTTATAGCCTGTACGTTTGATTCCGGTGGAAAGGAGTCTTGAAATCTCTTTCTGTGTAGCGACGGCTGAGAAGAACAGCTCGTGTCACTGTGCAACAGATTTTGTGTCGTTACCGTCTACAGTTTTGTTGATTAATTTGGAGATGTAATTTTTTTAAGTTTCTCTTTGGGATTTTTTAATTATACAGTGTGCTTTTGCTTGAGATTGATTGTGGTTGGATTGTGTAAGAATATCTTTAGCATTTTTTATCTGATTTTAACTGCTTCTCTGCATTCTGCTGTGAACCAGGGGATTTGATTTGGTAAGTGGTTTAAAGGAAGATTTTGGTATTGTTTGTCTATTTGTATTAGTATGTTTGTAAAGGAGGCTATTGGTTCTGGTTCATTGAGAAATTCCATGATGATTCGGGATGAGCAGAGTTCATTGAGTTTTAACCAGTTAGATTTATGTAGCTGCCATTTTGGATTCTTTTCTTCTGGTATAGGGCTTCCTTATATTTATGGAAATAGGGAAATGGTCACTACTGCATTGGTCATCATGAACTTGCCATTGCAGATCTATAAAAATTGATGGGGAGCATATGGTTAGGTTGATGGCTGGTGTTGATCTGGTACCTGGGTGTAGGTATGTGTACATTTGGTGATTAAGGATACATAAATCAGGTGAATCGAGTAGAGATTCTATCATTTTCCCAGTTTGGTTGGGGTTCCTACAGCCCCATATTTTTCTGTGTGCATTAAAATCTCCCATGAGTAGAAATGCAGTGGGAAGTTAGTCTTTCTATTTCAGTTTTATTCAGTCTGTGTTTTGGAGGAACATAAATCAAGCATAATGAATTGAAGCTTTTACTTCTAAGCTTTGTATTATTTGTATTTAATTCTAGTTTTTCATGGGGTATTAATTTTTTAACCAATATTGAAGTACCCACCTCCCCTGACTTGGCCTGTTTTCTATTGTTGATACATTAATTTTGTGGTAAGTTTCATATCCTTTAAAGGAGATGTTACCAGTTTCTTTAAGAAAGATCTCCTGTAAGCAATCTATATTTGGATTGTAATCTGTAAGGAGTTGTTTGATTTTCTCATACTTTGGTTTAACACTTCTACAGTTTCATTGCATTCTGTTTGTCCATTTGAGTTGTAATTATTTTTATTTTTGCGACTGGATCATAAGGACGACAATGTTTTTTGGTTATCAATTTCCAAATATTCCATGCTTTCTATACCATTTATTTTCCTTGTTTGTGAATTTGTTCCTCACCAAGTATTTGTATGTTCTTCATCATTTACGTTCTTTTCAATTCATTTTTTTCTCCTGATTATCTTTATGTGGATTGTTGTCCTGTTTATTTGCTTTTAATTCTGTTTCTTCTGTTTTTTGGATTTCAATTTTTTTTTGTATTGAGGTTTGATTGATTTTCGTTCTGTCAGTTTTCTGTTTGGATAATTTTCCATTTGAAAAGTTGAGTGTTTTGTAGTTGAGAGGCTGTTGTTAGTGAATTTTGTGTTGGATTTACAGTGTTTTTGGTTAGTTTGGTTCAGTGGTTGGGGTTGTTTCCAAGTTTACAATTGGTTTGAATGCTTTCAATATATTTTTAATTCTTGAATTAGAATATTAGTTCTCATTTTTCATGTAATTTGTTTGATATTAGATTTTGATGTGTATAGCTTGATGTTGCTTGCGTAATCTTTGCATATGATGGTGTATTGAAGTTTGTTTCAATGCTTTTCCTCGCTTCTAAGAAAGGTATTTTTTGGTATGTTTAATTTTTAAAATGTCTTTCTTTTTTTCCAGGTTTCACAATCCCTGGAATTTGTCCTATAGTTTTGTTTACAATAAGGGCATTTTGTATCATTAAGGCATGTGATCTCTGTGTGATTAGGATCATTCTCCCTACATTTTCCCCATACTGGCTTCCTTGTACATTAATTTTTACCATGTCCATAACTTTGGCAATTGAAACATTGCAATGGGTCTGGAATATATGTTTCTACTTTGGAAACTGTATTTCCAATTTTTATTTCATCTGGTGGTTCTGGTGCATCAAAAGTAATGATATACATATTGGTGTCTATAATTCTATCATTTTTTTTTACATCTTTAATGATCTGTTTTTTTATAGAATTATTGTTTTTTAATTTCCTCCATTGTACACAGTGAGAGTTCAGTGCTTCTCACTATGCCTTTGGAAGAATTTAAAAATTTGTGTGGGTAGAACTTTGCTGTTATATTATGAAACTTGGTCATCCTTAATAGAGTTTCAACGTCATGTTTCTCTTTTACTTCTATCAGTACTATATTATTTCTAATTTTTTATAATTGTTTTTGGAGTTATCAAAGATTCTAAGACTTATTTCTATTACAAAAGGTGACAACTTTGTTATTTGTTTGTTTTCTGTTGGTGTCTATTATTATGAATTTCAAAAATGTTTTCCTTTGATTTTCCGTGTCACTTTTTGTGTCTGTATCAATGTGTAATCAATCTCTTTTTTTTTGTTCTCATATTTTGTTTATTATTATTATCATTATTATTCATCAGTTATACTCCCCACCTACCTTGGAGCCTGATATGGGGGAGATGATAATAGGGGAAATCCCATTCACCTCATTCCTCCAGGGCTACATGACTGGTATACTCAAATGTGGAGAGGGTTCCAAGCACCCTGTTATATCAGTGATCGTTCAACCCAAGTATGGGCTTTCCTCCGAAGTTGAAACAGCCATGTCAGATTCCTTTGTTCCCAGTCTGATTGACCCTACAGCCACCATTTACTAAGTCAGTTTAGTATCTGATATGGTAAATGTGTGTGCGTTTTGTTTGTTTTGTTAGTCATGACTTAGGGCTTGATGTGACCAGCCAGTTGATTAGATCAGGCCTCTTCAATTGCCCGTCTAGCTCAAGTAAGGGCCAAAGTGGTTTGTTGGAGTTTATATGTATAGCCTGACTCCCAAAACTCTCAACTACCAGGACTCTGCCCTCAAGCATCATGGGTTTCCACCCATGGCAAGCAGGTGCCCCCACCCCCACCCACAGGGGACTTTTAACCCTGCAGAGGTACATTTGACATATTCTGAAGCCCTGCCAACAGTGCGGGGATGGACCTGGGAATAACAGCAATTAAGAGGTGGTTCAACGCTCCTCAAAACCTCCTGATCAGAGGCCTTGCTGCCAGATATAGTTTATCATCATATCCAGGACTGAGGAATTTTGAACTGAACCCTTTATTCCATCCAAAGTCCAATTGTTCTCATTACACTGTCCTTGCTTTAAGAATATCACATATCAGTTACCATTCATTTTTGTGATATTACTTGTCTCTTAAACTGATGTCATTGCCAGAGGCCATTCAGCCTGTCGGACATTTTGGTTGCAGAAACTTAATGTCACTTGTCTGCCTCTTTAAATGACTTCTACAGTATAATTAGGAGGTGGAATTTTTTTAATGGGTGTAATATTAGGTATTTTATATTGGGAACAAAAAACCAATAAGTTTGTATGGAAAAGGATTGAAAATTTTGTGGGCCACCAGGAACCTTTTCTTGCCATTGCCAAACAGAGAAAAATAGCATGGTTTGGACACATTACAAGGCACGACAGCCTGTGCAAGACCATCATGCTAGGCACTGTTGGAGGTGGACATTGGAGAGGACACCTGCACAAAAACTGGTTGGACAATGTCAAACAATGGACAGGTATGACTGTACCAGAATTGCTGATGGTTGCTGTTAATAGACCATTGTGGAAAAGAGTTAGTGTTGCTTCTGCATTCGGATCTGCCCTACGATTACAAAAGTCAAGGGGCTAATGAGGAATATTAAGACATAAGTGCATTTTTTGTCAAAACAATTTAAAAAGAGCTCAGAATAAAAATGCATAATACAATTTTTTTAAAAATTAGAGCCTAACTTCACAATAATTCTTTGCATCAGAATATTGTCCATGTCATTTTATAGAGATCATTTTACTCATTTCAAAAATGGAAAAAACATTCAAAAAGAATAAATATCAACTTACACCTTTTAGAATTACACTGACAATATGAGAGCCTTCAAAAAAGACTCTGGAGCCTAAAACCCAAAATACCAAATATATCTTAAAAATAATAATCGGAAGAGAAATTAATGAATCATTTACCTTTGAGGAAGTTTTAATTTTCAAAACCATTTCTTCTCTGCCTTGCAATGTCATAGAGAAATGCTTAAAGCCCATGACTGTTCCAAAACGAAGCATCTCCCCTTGGAAATGTAGCAGCAATTTCTTGTTTTGTTGTTCCATTCTCTCCAAAGGAAAAAAGAAAAAAAAAGACAGAAATGGACAAATGAAAATTTAGAATTCAAAACATGAAATTAATTTTTACTTGTTTTTCAAAACATCAGACTCAAGTGGAATAATTTACCAAGTAAGAATTAAAAGGAATTACCGTCTGCTCTTATTAGCATTCTGGTAATGTAATTATTTTGTTTATTTTGTTCTTTAAAGTGTGCCTTGGTTGGATTAAATATTTATTATCTGTCTATATTTCTGAGATGAGGTTTTATGTACACTATTTACATTATTCGGACTATTGTCCTCATCTTTGTTGCCATATTTATTACAACGTTTTGGCCGTTGTACGCTCCAGCCTTCTTCAGGTGGTTGGAATGTTGAACTGAACCCTTTATTTCGCTCACTGGGGTAGACTGTTCTAGTTCCACGTGCCATGTCTAATGGATGTCAGGTGCTGAACTCACACCCTTTGGCACTGGATCTAACTGATGCCTTTATCCACTGTGCCAGGACCCAAAGAGTGTGAGTTCAATACGTGGTTAAGGCGGTGGAGAACTTAGAGAGGGGAATTAACAGGAGATAACTGACATCCATTAAACATGGCACGTGGAACTAGAACAGTCTACCCCAGTGAGCAAAATAAAGGGTTCAGTTCGACATTCCAACCACCGGAAGAAGGCCGGAGCATTCAACGGCCAAAACGTTGTAATAAATATGGCGACAAAGATGAGGACAATAGACTGAATAATGTAAATAGTGTACATAATACCACATCTCAGAAATATAGACAGATACTGAAAGGCCGAAACGGTGTGACAAAGATGAGGACAATAGTCCAAATCATGTAAATAGTGAAAATATTTATTACTGTAAAAATACTGAAAATATGGCACAAGATCAAAATAAGGATGATGAAGGTTGGTCATCACTTGACCTATCTTTAACCAAGCTACACACAGTCAATGGACAATTTGTACAAATATTGTTCCTTTCACCAAAACAACATATTCACACTTTACAGTCATATTACAGACACCATAATACCACATTTAGTCTATGAATATCTAATCCCATATGAACAATTTGTGGTAGGGATTGAATTAACAATGATATAGCACAGGGGTCAGCAACCTTTTGCTATATGCCAACTTAGGATTTTAAAATCATTCAGTGTGCCAACAGCATAGATATTTTTATAAAAGTCAAGGTCAATAGACCTGTTCGACAATATATTTTATATAGTATATATATTTTAGTATATATTAAAAGTGAAATGGCTAAATATCATCTTGCATTGTAGTAGTTATTGGTTTGGACTTTGTGATGTCATTTGTGGCTGGCTGCCATTGGAAATTGCTCGGCATGCCATAGGTCGCCGACCTTTGATATAGCATACTTACAAAGTCAATTAAAACGCTGTTATTAATAGAGACTGAATCCCCACCCAATCTAACTGTGACAGAAATATTAGTAACCTAGATGAAAAAGTGTATGGCTTGAAATAAATAACTCACACAAATTCATCCAGATAAGAACAATTTGATTGGACTGAATAAAGCTAATTTTTTTCTTTTTTAAGACAAACTACTCTAATGGATAATATTATTCACTTTGACTTGCACAACAGTTAATATCTAAATTTAGTGTTTATTTTAAATTTTACTTTGGAAGTGTGCCCAAGTAGTGGTGGAGGGAGATGAAAATAATAGAAGAGACCGATTGGGGCTGGATGGGGGGGTTGTGTGCAAGGAATATGAAAACTAAAAATGTTTCAACATCAGGAAGCAAAGTACATTTTTTTTTGTCCTGTACAAGTCCCAAGAGCCACTCAAGGTGGAAGGTTACAGAGTAAGAGGCTCCCACCTCAAGCAAAACAACAATGCCACCAAGATGCAAGAGGTCACCTGAAGTGAAAGAGAAGGAAGATTTTAGAAGGAACCAGAAATCTAATCTTAAACAGGAAACAAAAAGTAAATCTCTACTACTGTTCAAAAGGCCGGGGAGGAGTGTGAACCAGATCGCAGGCAAATCTATCTACTCCTATTTTAGGTTTCTTTGAAAGTAATGCCTCCTATTTGATTATGTTAGATCACAATGTCAAAGACAGACTTTGATGATATGGCAATAGAAGTTAACACTTCCTGCATATAACCCATAATATTTTACCTTGTTACAGCTATCAACAAAGCATCTGTTTATACAAAACAAAAAATATTTTAGTAACTGATATAAAGAATATATTTTAAGTAAATCCTAAACTCATATCATTTACTTTTTATTCTTAAAGCTTTTTTTTTAAAGTTTTAATTTTATTTTTAACTAAATCAATATGCCCAGAAATAAGTAACTTTTTTTAATTAATTTACTGTAAATTTTGTAAAGCTAAATGTTCCTTTGTATATCTTTTCTTAAGTCATGTACGTAATTACTGGGGTTGATTCTGTATGAAGCATTTATTTGAATATTTTTTTTTTACATGTGTGAATCATGTCAAAGAGAAAATGTATCATTTTAAAATAAATTTAAAACTTATTGAAACAACTTTGCATCAAAAAATTACTTATTTTTTAAAATCAGATTTTCTACATATTTTTCTGTTCCAGCAATTAATGGAATTTGTTTAAAAGTCAGATTGAATAAAACATCAAATTATTTTTCATAGCATTTAAAAATGTCTAGGAAAATAGCATCTGACATGAAAATTTTCAAAGTAGATGTGGGTTTTAAAGAAAAAACATTTATCAGTGTCGGGTTAACTCCTCCTAATTTTCAAAACTGCTCCTAGGGGACACTCTAAATACTCTGCAATAATTTTTTATCACTTTTTCTTACTTTTCCACTTATATGACGACATGTAAATCTCTCGCGGAAGATCGCGTTCCCTTTTTGGAAAAGGCATGAACAACACACACATGTACGTACGCACATTCACTCACTTTACATACTTTGGACCAAAAAGTTTTCACATTCATTTGTTACACACATTATGTCACTTGTAACCCTTTTTTGTTAATAATATGTTATCATATATATATAGGTTCTTGTTGTTTCTTTACATTTCTTTACGTGGACTCACATCCCAAGTTTCCTGTGGGTATTTCAGGAGACACGTGTTTATCTCTCAACATGCCTGCAACAACAGTATAGAATAAAAGAGGTACAAATACAAAATTTGAACAAAAATTTCCTTTCGTGCACTTATTAAGGCAGGATAGCAATTTTCTGACATGTTGTAAAAAAAAGGCTTACAATTTTGAAAATGACAAAAAGAGAAAGCACAATCAGGAAGACAAAAAAAATAAAGATGCATATACCTTTTTGATAAAAAAAAAAATACTTTTACTTATCTCACAAACATTTCTGGGACATATAGAAATTTAAAAAAAGTCTTTTTTTATATTCACACTGTGCTTCACTAAGGCTTATGGGAAAATTTCTTTGAATTCTTGTTGTCCAACCACAGGAGAATTTTCACTTGTGTACTTCAAAATTCCTACAGCTCTCTGTAGCTGGCTGGTAACCTTTGCCTTCTAGTCTGAATGTCTAGGTAGATACTTTCTGCTTGTTGTCAAAAATGTCTTCTGGAGTTATCTGCTAACTGAAGCTCTTTTTATTAAAAAACAAAAAAAAGAGGATCACTGAAAGCACCATTTAGGTTTTTTCACAGGTGTCTCATTGACCAGTAAATACTATGAAAAAGTACCTTTTTGCAAATTCAAAATGAATTGTTAACAATTTTGGCAGTTTTTAACTGCTGAGCCTAAAAGATACACACATCTAACAGATTTTTCACAAACTTTCTTTAAAATACAACCTAGATGATTAAATATTTATTTGAACTTATTTAAAAAAAATAAATAAATAAATAAATAGGAAGGCATGGTAGAGTAATAATGGATAGCAGCTGAGATTGAGGAATTGGATTACCATTCATTTACATGCTAATACGCTTGGGAAAGGTATGAATCCTCTTCTCCCCCCCTAGCAGGACGGACTGGGTTCTATAGCCTTGGATGGCAACTGGTCTATCGCAGAAAGAAATAACTAACCGTGAGAAAAAAATCTGCCTCGTCAGTCATGTATCGAAAGATACATGATCGCCTAAGCGTGTATCACGCATGGCACATAACTGAACAAAAAATAAAATATTTATACTTAAATTGAAATCGGACAGATGAAAAAAGAGAGTCACTTCTTTAAAATAGTAAAAAGTAAAAACATTTCTTCATCTGTTCGATTTGCAGATTTTTGATAACCTTATCTTGCAGACCAAGTGTCCTAAGTTCGATTTGTGCCAAACTACGTTAGTTTTTTGGGGTTTTTTTTTCCAAATGGAAAAAGTGGGAGAATCCAAGGATATTTTTTATTTCGTTATAAAAGTAACAAACCTTTGTCTTACTCTTCTTGTCTAACATGAAAACTGATTTAAGAATCGTGGCAATTAAAAACAATGCATTTATAAATAATAATAGACAAATTACCTTAATTTGTAATTATACACATTTTTAAATGCAATGAGCAATAATTTGATGTTTTATTCAATCTGACTTTTAAACAAATTTCATTAATTGCTGGAATAGAAAAATATGTAGAAAATCTGATTTAAAAATATAAGTAATTTTTCGATGTGAATTTGCTTTAATAAATTTATAAGTTTTTATTCATGAATCATTTTAAAACACAAGTTTTAAATTAAAACATATTTTTAAAATGATTCATTTTTTTTCTCTTTGATATGATTCAATAATTTTTATTTTAGTACACATGTAAAAAAATATTCGAATAAATGTTTTTAAAACAGAATCAACACCAGTAATTATGTACATGATTTAAGAAGAGATATACAAAGGAACATTTAGCTTAACAAAATTTGCAATAATTTTAAAAAAGTTATTATTTCTGTGCATTTTTTTGATTTAGTTAAAAAAAATAAAATTAAAACTTTAAAAAAATGCTTAAAACTAAAAGATAAACGAAATTACTTTAGGGTTTACTAAAAATATATTCTTTATATCTATATCAGTTACTAAAATATTTTTATTTTTTTGTACACTACTTACCTATATTTATAAATTTCAAATTCCGAAGAAAAACTCCGAATACCAAAAATTCAAAATAAATTTTCTCTCGAGTTTAATGTTAGCAAACTATAAACACCGCCATCTTACTTAACGCGAGAGGCCATCATTTTAACTCACTTGGGACTTTAGCCGAATGAATAGAATGAGGTATCATTTTTTAAATTATCAAAAATATGTTCTTTAAAATTAAGAAGGTTTGCTTATCATTTCATTTTAAAGGATAAATAAATTAAAAGTTAAATTTTTATTTACTATTTCTAATGCAATATATTAACAATTAAAATAGAATAAAAACAAGGAGTTAAAATTTTACCGCTTCAAATATTTTATCTGAATATTAATAATAATATAATAATTTAATTTTGTTTGTTGCTCTACTGTAACTTCACCTTTTATGTGTCACGTTCTTTCAGAACATGGGCGAACATGGCTCTCCACAACTTCCTATCCTTTTCAGCTCTTAGCAATGTAGTCTTTTTACTACTACTGCTATTCCTGTGGTGGCACGGAGCAAGCGAAGGACCGGATATTAACCCTCAGAGGTTTAGACAGCAAATGACCAATACTGGTCTCTGCGCACCCGGCTCCACGCAGAATTTCCGGTGGAAAACTAAAAAGAAATAAAAAGAATGATAAGCAATTTTCCACCAATTAAACAGCTCCGCGCCATACCCAACAGTTTGTTTCAGCAGACTGACTCTGATCCGAAGGGCACACATAAATAGAGCGATAAATTCACTTCTAAGACAGAAAAGCTTTGAAGTACCGTCAGTGAATGTCGCTACGTTTTTCTCACCCATCAAACCCGATGCCTTCAGCCTTCCTTCACCAACGGAGATATCAAAGGACTCCTACCAACCCATTGACCTCACCTTTCATCTCCTGTGACCAGCACGTCATGAACTTAAGTATTAACAAAAGACACTTATATTCTTTTAATAATCGGATTTCTCTTCTATGAATGAACATTTTGTAACGGACTTTGTGCGTGTAAATCAAGAAACATTGTACTATTCATTGATGTTGCATTTAAATACAAAGTGTTTTTGATATACCCTTCTCTTTCGTATGTTATTTTGTTTATGTTATGGTGACCTCAATTTGATCGCTTGTTGAACCTTTAGGCCAAACTAGCGGCTGTCCCGAAGGACTGCTACTATTTATCTACCTTCTGATACAAGCAACAATTAACAACGAGAACTCTACCCCCCATCACCATATTCCCTTGTCATTAACATTTTCTATTAACACACGCTTATTAGGGAGCTTACTCACTGTTTTCTTCCGCCTTATTGCCTTCAATGTGTCCTGTGAGTGTCAAATTCTCCAAGCCATCTTTCCATTTTAAAACTAATTGATATGTATGTATGGGTTACTCACTTTTCTAATAGACATTTGTGGGTTATCCCACTTGACTTTGCTAAAAAAAAACAAATGTTTCTGGTGTCGCAGTTAGCTCCTCCTCATTTCCTTAATCCTTCAACAGGGGTCTCTCTCTCCCACGAGTATAAATACTGGCTGACCTTTCGCCTCTTCCTCTTTTTACGGCTTACGCACACGTGCGGCCAGCTATCTCGACTCAGGCTTCGGGCCGCAACCTCGCGCGTGAGGCGAGGTAAGAAAAAACTTTCTCTTTTTTTTTTACCTATTCCAATATGTGACCTCTCACACAAACAGCGTTTCCCATATTCTGGGAACACGCTAAAAACAATATACGCGTTCGAACTGGCATTCAACACACTCACCGTAACTTCTCCATACAACACTCTGTAACCCTTCATGTCATTGTAATTTGTTATTAATATATATTTGTTTGCATACATGTATATCGGTCTTGTTTGTTTTGTTTTTTTTATCTTCTTTGGACTCCATTAAAGTCCAACATTCCTATGTAGCTGGACCGGCCAGCAGGAAATCTTAACCCAGAGATAGCTCCTCATCTCACACATATTCACACCCCGGTCCCCTACTCTGGGGGTGCCTATAAAAAGGTGTGCATTTATCTCCTTAGCCTTTTTACAGCTTTTTAGCTCTGGCCTCCAGATGCATTTGAATGTGTCCTCTACTGGGTCACGTTCATTTTCATGGTTTCCTCTCTTGACTTTTGTAGCATAAAAACACAATTTACACACAGTTAGAGACAACAAATTAAAGCCAAATTTAGATAGCTATTAGAAAACATATATCCCTCTAACTACATACGAATTTCGTCTAACTAACACACACCAAACTTCACTCAAAACAAATTTTAAAACAAACAAAAATATTTCAGACTGATGGAAATTATCAATGCGACTCTCGCTTGTCACAGATGTTTGACAACTATGTTAAATAGGTGATGATATTCTCTGTCATCCTCTCTTTTCTATTATTCTCTTAGATGGTAAGATGTAGGTCGCATGTGGAGAAAAACGTCCCCCACCAGTGGTGGTTGTGGTGGTGGTGGGGGGGAATGCATTTCTCCAAGTTCATGAACATTCTCTTCACTTTCCATTCTCCACGCACACACATTCTCTTCAATTTTCAATCTCGTCCACAAACTCGTCCACTTTCCATTCTTCACGCACGGACATGCTATTTATTCACTTTCCAATCCCCACGCATACACATTCTCTTTCACTTTCCATTCTTCACGTACACACATTCTCTTTCACTTTCTATTCTCCATGCATACACATTCTCTTTCACTTTCCATTCTCCACGCATACACATTCTCTTTCACTTTCCATTCTCCACGCATACACATTCTCTTTCACTTTCCATTCTTCACGTACACACATTCTCTTCACTTTCCACTCTCCACGTACACACATTCTCTTTCACTTTCTGTTATGGGGACCTACCTTCCTGGACAAAATAGACTCGTCTTATGATTATATTATGCCTCGCAAGAGGACTGTAGACAGTTGGCGACTCGACTACGGTTGAGGAGTTAATGGTCGAACTCTCTGCCTCTGAGCAGAGAGGAACCCGGACGAGGTTCCGCCGAAGGGCAGAGCCTCGTTCGGGGAGGTTGACCAACCCGATTCTGTTTTTACAGGTTCTACGGGCATTTTTTTTGGCCCAGCCTACGGGCTCGGGAATACCCCACTTTAAACCCGGCCTTGTGCCACATCTTTCCCTCGTGGGGCGGACACTAAATACCGTTGACGAATTGACTACGGTTGTGGAGTTAATGGTCGAACGCTCTGCCTCTGAAGCAGAGAGGAATCCGGACGAGGTTCCGCCGAATACACATTCTCTTTCACTTTCTATTCTCCATGCATACACATTCACTTTCTATTCTCCACGCATACACATTCTCTTTCACTTTCCATTCTCCACGCATACACATTCTCTTTCACTTTCTATTCTCCACGCATATACATTCTCTTTCACTTTCCATTCACCACGCATACACATTCTCTTTCACTTTCCATTCTCCACGCATACACATTCTCCTTCACTTTCCATTCTCCACGCATACACATTCTCTTTCACTTTCCATTCTCCACGCATACACATTCTCTTTCACTTTCCATTCTTCACATACACACATTCTCTTTCACTTTCTATTCTCCATGCATACACATTCTCTTTCACTTTCCATTCTCCACGCATACACATTCTCTTTCACTTTCCATTCTTCACGTACACACATTCTCTTTCACTTTCTATTCTCCATGCATACACATTCTCTTTCACTTTCCATTCTCCACGCATACACATTCTCTTTCACTTTCCATTCTTCACGTACACACATTCTCTTTCACTTTCTATTCTCCATGCATACACATTCTCTTTCACTTTCCATTCTCCACGCATACACATTCTCTTTCACTTTCCATTCTTCACGTACACACATTCTCTTTCACTTTCTATTCTCCATGCATACACATTCTCTTTCACTTTCCATTCTCCACGCATACACATTCTCTTTCACTTTCCATTCTTCACGTACACACATTCTCTTTCTCTTTCTATTCTCCATGCATACACATTCTCTTTCACTTTCCATTCTCCACCCATACACATTCTCTTTCACTTTCCATTCTCCACGCATACACATTCTCTTTCACTTTCCATTCTTCACGTACACACATTCTCTTCACTTTCCACTCTCCACGTACACACATTCTCTTTCACTTTCTGTTATGGGGACCTACCTTCCTGGACAAAATAGACTCGTCTTATGATTATATTATGCCTCGCAAGAGGACTGTAGACAGTTGGCGACTCGACTACGGTTGAGGAGTTAATTGTCGAACTCTCTGCCTCTGAGCAGAGAGGAACCCGGACGAGGTTCCGCCGAAGGGCAGAGCCTCGTTCGGGGAGGTTGACCAACCCGATTCTGTTTTTACAGGTTCTACGGGCATTTTTTTTGGCCCAGCCTACGGGCTCGGGAATACCCCACTTTAAACCCGGCCTTGTGCCACATCTGTCCCTCGTGGGGCGGACACTAAATACCGTTGACGAATTGACTACGGTTGTGGAGTTAATGGTCGAACGCTCTGCCTCTGAAGCAGAGAGGAATCCGGACGAGGTTCCGCCGAAGGGCAGAGCCTCGTTCGGGGAGGTTGACCAACCCGATTCTGTTTTTACAGGTTCTACGGGCATTTTTTTTGGCCCAGCCTACGGGCTCGGGAATACCCCACTTTAAACCCGGCCTTGTGCCACATCTGTCCCTCGTGGGGCGGACACTAAATACCGTTGACGAATTGACTACGGTTGTGGAGTTAATGGTCGAACGCTCTGCCTCTGAAGCAGAGAGGAATCCGGACGAGGTTCCGCCGAAGGGCAGAGCCTCGTTCGTGGAGGTTGACCAACCCGATCCCGTTTATACGGGATCTACGGGCATTTTGTGACCGAGCTTACGGGAATACAACACTTTAAACCGGGCCTCGTGCCACATCTATCCATCGGGGGGGGGGACAGTAAATACTGTTCACGAGTTGACTACTGTACTTAGCGGTCAGTCGGAAGTGCAACACTTCTTTATTTGTTCTTTTTGTTAATAATACATTTTCATTGAATTGCTGAGTTCGAGTTTGCTTTCGGACCTATGCCGGATCCACAAAACTTTCCATTCTCCACGTACACACATTCTCTTTCACTTTCTATTCTCCACGCATATACATTCTCTTTCACTTTCCATTCTCCACGCATATACATTCTCTTTCACTTTCTATTCTCCACGCATATACATTCTCTTTCACTTTCCATTCTCCACGCATATACATTCTCTTTCACTTTCTATTCTCCACGCATATACATTCTCTTTCACTTTCCATTCTCCACGCATACACATTCTCTTTCACTTTCCATTCTCCACGCATATACATTCTCTTTCACTTTCCATTCACCACGCATACACATTCTCTTTCACTTTCTATTCTCCACGCATACACATTCTCTTTCACTTTCCATTCTCCACGCATACACATTCTCTTTCACTTTCCATTCACCACGCATACACATTCTCTTTTACTTTCCATTCTCCACGCATACACATTCTCTTTCACTTTCCATTCTCCACGCATACACATTCTCTTTCACTTTCCATTCTCCACGCATACACATTCTCTTTCACTTTCCATTCTCCACGCATACACATTCTCTTTCACTTTCCATTCTTCACGTACACACATTCTCTTTCACCTTCCATTCTTCACGTACACACATTCTCTTTCACTTTCTATTCTCCAAGCATACACATTCACTTTCACTTTCCATTCTCCACGCACACACATTCTCTTTCACTTTCCATTCTCCACGCACACACATTCTCTTTCACTTTCCATTCTTCACGTACCCACATTCTCTTTCACTTTCCATTCTCCACGCATACACATTCTCTTTCACTTTCCATTCTCCACGCATACACATTCTCTTTCACTTTCCATTCTTCACGCATACACATTCTCTTTCACTTTCCATTCTCCATGCATACACATTCTCTTTCACTTTCCATTCTCCACGCACACACATTCTCTTTCACTTTCTATTCTCCAAGCATACACATTCTCTTTCACTTTCTATTCTCCACGTATACACATTCTCTTTCACTTTCCATTCTTCACGCATACACATTCTCTTTCACTTTCCATTCTCCACGAATACACATTCTCTTTCACTTTCCATTCTTCACGCATACACATTCTCTTTCACTTTCTATTCTCCATGCATACACATTCTCCTTCACTTTCTATTCTCCATGCATACACATTCTCTTTCACTTTCCATTCTCCACGCATACACATTCTCTTTCACTTTCCATTCTCCACGCATACTCATTTTCTTTCACTTTCCATTCTCCACGCATACACATTCTCTTTCACTTTCTATTATCTACGCACAGACATTTTCTTTCATTTTCCATTCTCCACGCATACTCATTTTCTTTCACTTTCCATTCTCCACGCACACACATTCTCTTTCACGCACACACTTTCTCCTTCACTTTCCATTCTCCACGCATACACATTCTCTTTCACTTTCCATTCCCCATGCATACATATTTTCTTTCACTTTCCATTCTCCACGCATACACATTCTCTTTCACTTTCCATTGTCCACGCACACACTTTCCCTTTCCATTCTCCACGCACACACATTCTCTTTCACTTTCCATTCTCTTTCATCTTCACTTTCCATTATTTTCCCTAAGACTTCTGCAGACACACATTCTCTAGTTTTAATGTTTTCTTCTTTCACATTCTTTGAGTTTTGTCACATGCAACAATCTTCTGTTATGGTTTATGTATACCTTTTGTTTATACATTCATTGTCATTTGTTTGTGTGTGTGTATATATATATATATATATATATATATATATATATATATATATATACTAGCAGCATGTCCCGGCGTTGCCCGTGCTTGATTCAAAAATTGTACGACTCATACATCAATCTCTATCACTTGACTTAAATATTTTTGCCCTTCCTTGCCTTGAAAGGTGTGCCCTTTGCCATGCTGATGTTGTTACATGCCTTACTTCTTGCCTATCTCACAATGCGAATTTTTTCTAAGCTCTATTCTAAACATTAAATCTTTTACGAAAAAAGGAGTAAACAAAATGAACACAAAACTATCAGCTTTAAAAAGGACTCTTAACTGGAAAAACCGAATGAAAAAAGAATGTTAACAACAACTATTTTTTCCCACCCAACCCTGAGTTTAACCAAGTGAATGAGCCAATTGTAGTAAAGTGCCATGCAGATTTAAATTTTTCCCACTCGTGACGAATGCAGCTATCGATTTTTTTTGTATGCTAGCATGCTAGTTAACATTCGTGTCAGTCAGCTGTTGGCTCTCACACAGGCCAATAGATTCTTCCTGCCTATTCGTGGAAGCCAGCTATAGGCCCTCACTCTGGCCAGTAGAAAATGGCTGCAAACTACATGAAAACTGCCGTAGAAGCATGAAAAAATCGATTATTTCCACTATCGATGGGAGTTGGGAAACGCAAAGTCGGTCTTGGCCTTACCACTAACTTGGAGCATGTGCACGTAAATTTTGGTGCAAATCCGTCGAAAATTGCGGCCGTGCATTCGTTACGCACACACACACACACACACACACACACATCCTTCCTTTTATATATATATATATATATATATATATATATATAGTTTTGTTGTTCCTTATCTTTACTACTTGCGCTCACATTCGAGTCTGCAATAATTGTTGTGAAAAATTGCATACCAGGAGACACATGTATTCTATCTTAATACAACCGGCATCCTTGCAACATTCTCTCACACATGCTTGTCACACACACACACACACACACACACACACACACACACACACACACACACACAGAGAGAGAAGAACATTCTTATTATAGTTAGTTTCTCTTTTTTTCCCTTTTTTCACATGTAATTTTATTTTTATTTTTGCTTTCATAATGTTCAAATCCAGCCAACAAGTAGAGTGTTATGGTGTTGAAACTATAGAAAAATAACACAGACTAGGATATAAAGTTAAATGGTATATTATTTACGGAAACGTAGTACAAAGTATGTGGACTGGAGTGTACTTCTCTCACTGGTGTTCTGACTCACTCATTCATGCTCTCACTCGGTGATACACTCTTGGTGACTCACACCTGGTGACTTCCTCTGCTTACTAGAAATTGGTAGCCACATTATATAAGTGTGGAAGAGTCCATTTGTTGGTATGTCAGGTTCCCACAATACCCCCCTTCCAAGCCTTTTACTTGGTAAAAAGGGTTAATACCTTTTCTTCTTTTGGGTTAATTGTCAAAGGTTCGGTGAATTTCCTTTTTCTCCTCGACCTTCGTTGTTCAGGCGTATGTTTCGGTGGTTCGAGGTCAAATGTGTCGTAAATGATCTCGATAGGTTCTTCCATCCTGTTTGCTGTTAGAATCTATTTCATGCCGTTTTTTGATTTGATTTATATGTCTTTTATGTGTCTGTCTTGGTCCTTGTATAATATACACCATTTCGCCGATCCTTCTAGTGATCGTGCCTTCCTCCCTGTACGGCATATTCTTTTGAAAACTTTAAAATAAATTTTCTGACCTGGAAGAAATCGTTTTCTTGTTCCTTTTTCGGTGTTACATATTTTTGACTGTTTTGGGATTAGTTTGTCAAAAACAGATCTCACCTTTCTGGCAAACATGATTTCTGCCGGTGAGCCATTTGGTGTATTCGGGTTCGGCGTATACGATAAACTTGCAGGAACTGCTGTAATGCTATGTCAGTAGGAGTTCCTTGAGCTTTCTTAAATGCTCTTTTCATTTTTTCAAAAACTGACTGTTAGAATATTTTTTATTTTTTCGAAAGCTGACTGGCACTCCGTTATCCAGTTCCGACTTTTTCCCTTTTTTAACAATTCATACAGAGGAGCTCATTAATCGTGCATATTATTCATGAATACTTGATAATAGTTGACAAGTCCCAGAAAACTTTGGAGCTCGTTGACGTTTTTTGTCGCAGGCATCTTTTTGATAGCTTCTGCTCGCCTTGGGTCAGGTCGTCTTCCATTCTTATCAATGACATGCCCGAGATATCTTATTTCATTCATATAAAAATCGCATTTCGATTCTTTTACTTTGAGACCGAAATCCTGAATTCTTTCAAAAACCCTGTGGATATGTTTGCGATGTTCCTCGGTAGATTTGCTTGCAATAACAATGTCATCTAGATAAGCACACGCAAAGTCCAAGCCGCCCAGCATGGTATCCATGACTTGCTGAAATATAGCGGGTGCAACTTTGACTCCGAAAGCCAATCTGTCAAACTTGTATAAACCCCTGTGGGTGTTGATACATAGAAGTTTTGCGCACTTCTCCTCAACAGGGATTTGAAGGTATGCATCACTTAAGTCCAATTTGGAGAATATTTCCCCACCATTTAGTTTATTAAATATCTCCTCCGGTGTGGGGAGAGGGTAATGGTAATCTTTTAAAGCCGCATTGAGGCCCGTTGAAAAATCCGCACAAACACGAATTTGGTTGGACTTTTTTTCTTACGTATACAGCGGGGGCAGCCCATTCGCTAAAACTCACTTTGGATAGTATACCGGCATTTTCTAGTCGGTCTAATTCTTTGTTGATTTTTTCAACTGATGCAAATGGGACATTTCTTTTACTTTTGAAAACGGGTTGAACGTTTTCTTTCAACTCAAATTTGGCTTTTGTTTTATTACATTTTCCTAGTCCCGCCGAGAAAACTTCGGGAAATTTTTCTTTTAATTCTTCTTTCAGGTCTTGGGCATCTGTTGTCATATTTTCCACTTTTTGGCAAAAATTGTTGATTGGTTGATCTCACAACTTAAACCGTTTCATCCAATCCGTTCCAAACAAATTCTCAGAATTTTTATGGACGAAAACTTTTAATTTCTTTGTAATGCCATTCAGTGTTACAGGTAGCGTTAGCTCACCTTCAAATTTGATTTTGTCACCAGTTACTGCACGTGCTGTTTTGTTTGCCTTTTGCATTGTTGGTTTTTTAAATTTCCTCCAAGTCTGAAGATTAATGATTGAGAGATCCGAGCCAGAATCTAGTTGCAGCTTAACTGTTTTGTTTAGAATGTTAACTACAACGTATTTTCGTAGATCCTTATCTACTTTTTCGTTTGATATAGTTTGTCTGACTCTGTTTCTGTTATTCCTTTTATTTCTACAGTGCGCCCCTTTGTGGCCAATTTTACCACAATTATTACATGTCTTGTTTCGGTAAAAACAGTCTGTCTCCCAGTGTTGTCCACCACAACGTCCACATAGACTAGGGGGTAATTTTTGTTTTTCACAGGGTCGTCTATTTTTAAATTGTGAATGGGCGTACTCTTTGCTTTCTTTACCTTTTTTATTTTAGTAATTTTTTGACTTGTACTTAATTCTCCTAACATACGATATGCCTGATTCCTCGATGTTTTTAGAATCGCTTTTCACACTGATTACTCACTGGCAATCTTCCGCTAGTATTTGTAATGTGAGACCTAGTTCGCTTTCTAGTCTTGATAGAACTCTCTGTCTAATCTCCGAGTTTTTTGTAGAGATTAAACCCTGGGCAAATATTAAACATTTGAAATCGTCAGCTGTCAGTTCAGCCAAACGAAAATCGTCACAGTGCTTATTAACAATGGACGCAAATGTAAGATAATCCTCATCATCCCATTTTTACAAGTTAAAACACTTCCATCTTTTGTGGAATAAAGTTGTATTAGGGCTAAATAACTCACAAAAAAGTTTTACTGCTTCGTCGAACCCTAATTCACTTGTTTTCTTCGGAAGAATGTAATCGACGAACTTACTATGTTCGGCTGTTCCCAACTTTCTGAAAAGTAAGCGAACTTTTTTAGCGTTCGTCTAATCCTCACAATCAACCACAAAAAGATCTTCATATCTTCTATAAAAAGCTTCAAATGTTTTATCTTCTTCAGGAAGATAATTAAATGTCTCCATAGAATTCCAAATTGTGTTGTGAGAAAATGCAGTGTTGTTTTCACTAACATCCTTTTTACCCATTGTCTTTAGAAATAATTCTTGAAATTTTTCTTCCCGTTCTTTTTGCTTTTCTTCTTGTTCTTTTTGTTGTAGGAGCAATTTTTCTTCCTGTTCTTTTTGTTGTAGAAGCAATTTTTCTACCAACATTTGTTGCCGTTCCTCAGTCTTCTGTTGCCGTTCCTCAGTCTTCTGTTGCAGTTCAAATTGTGCCTTCATCATCTGAACAATAATTGTTTTAAAGTCTTCCATAATGACTTCAAATACGTGTTTTCTGAGAGGAAGAAAACAAAATTTAGACAAGTTTTCTTCTCAAAGCAGGGGAAAAAGAAAGTAATTCATTTCCTTAATATTTCTCAGCTCTGGTTGATAATACTAAAAACAATTTTTTTTTTCTAATACAGTCTGAGTGTTTCAATTTTTCTCTAAAAGAAGAAAAAAATATTTGCATAAACAACCACGCTGCCAAACAGATATATTTTTCTTTTTTTTCTGTGTGATCAAGAGAAGCAAAGAACAATTATATCAATGAGGGGAAAAAATCTTACTTACAATTTTTCACTAGTAAGTATTTTCAAATTGTTAGTTTACTTTCGATTGAGTAAATATTTCTTTTATACTTTTCTAAATATATCCGACGTCCGTATCAAAGCCTTTTTTCATATTTACGTTGTCTGTCATTCGGTTGGAGTGTCCTTTTTTCCCAGTTGAGTATTAACATATAATTGTTGTATATGTAACTTTCTTTCGTGAAAGATTTCTCTTTGTTCACCAGACTTGAGATTTACACAGTGGGATCATTAGACGTCTTTAGAGTTATGGCGTGATCCTTTTTTCTCTTCAGGTAGAGGTTTCTCTTTGGTTCTTCAGTTCTTATGGTCGACACGGGATATTTTTGTTCTTTTATCGCACCCGGCCGGAAGTTACTGCCGGCTACTCAAACGTCTGAAAGCGTCACCACGGAAAACGGAACAAACGCCATTAAGTTCCAGTGACTCAGCATTTTCAGACACCAAATCACAAAAATACAAAAACAAAACGAAACGTAACATCCACAACTAAAAATAATGACCAGAAACTAATTCATATACACATGGGGCCTAAATGAAACCCATGGGTACATTCAAAAGTAGAAGCTCATTTTTAGTGAATAACTAAAAGACATTATTAGCCAAGCTACGATGCTGACCCCGGCCTACATAAACATGGCCAAATTTCTTCCACCAAATCATTCTTGGAACCAGGGTTTAAGAGCCACGCTCCCCTCACCGCTGACCTGAAGCAGCAGCAGCAGCAGCCAGTCAGCCAGCCCAGGTCAAGCAGCAGCAGCAGCCAGATTCTTGGATCCGGGTTTAAGAACCACGCTCCCCTCACCGCTGACCTGAAGAAGAAGAAGAAGCAGCAGCAGCCAGCCAGCCAGCCCAGGTCAAGCAGCAGCAGCCAGATTCTTGGAATCCGGGTTTAAGAGCGGCACGCTCCCCTCACCGCTGACCTCAAGCAGCAGCAGCAGCCAGCCAGCCAGTCAGCCAGACCGAGCCCAGCAGCAGCCCAGGTCAGGCAGCAGCAGCAGCCGCCACTAGCCAGCCCTGGTCAGGCAGCAGCAGCAGCCGCCACTAGCCAGCCCTGGTCAGGCAGCAGCAGCAGCAGCCACTAGCCAGACCAGGTCAAGCAGCAGCAGCACCCCGCGTACATTCTTATGCGATAGTCCTTTTCAGGGCTAACGATTACATATTTATGCCATAGTCCTTTTCAGGGCTAACGACTACATGTTTATGCCATAGTCCTTTTCAGGGCTAACGATTACATATTTATGCCATAGTCCTTTTCAGGGCTAACGACTACATGTTTATGCCATAGTCCTTTTCAGGGCTAACGATTACACATTTATGCAATAGTCCTTTTCAGGACTTCCTGACTACATAGTTCATGCAATAGTCCTTTTCAGGACTTCCTGCCTACATAGTTTATGCAATAGTCCTTTTCAGGACTTCCTGACCACATAGTTTATGCAATAGTCCTTTTCAGGACTTCCTGACCACATAGCTTATGCAATAGTCCTTTTCAGGACTACCTGACCACATAGCTTATGCGATAGTCCTTCCGGTCACTACCAAGCTGCATCCCTGATGACCGTCAACCTAAGGACGAGCAGGTTCCCTCAGCACTGACTGGTCCGCTGCCCTAAAACAAGACGATCTTTCGGGTGGCGCTCCCCGATTCATTGCGACACAAGACTTGTACATACTTTTGCCAAATTATTAAATAAAATTTGGCTTTGATTTTAAACCCTCGCTTTTGTTATCCTTGCTTCGATCGTATTTTCCAATATAAATTTTACTGCTTGCGGGGTTGATAGCACACGCTTGACGGCCCCGCAACACTTTCCTTTGAGTGATTCGGAATATCCCGTCGCAAGTTGTTATGATCGGCAAGAGAGAATTTTGGTCTTTCCTTTCGTGAGGTCGTTTCGAATCTCTTCGCCAGTTGTTATGGTCGACAAGAGAGAATTTTGGTCTTCCCTTTCGTGAGGTCGTTTCGAATCTCGTCGCCAATTGTTATTGTGTTGAAACCATAGAAAAATAACACAGACTTGGATATAAAGTTAAACGGTATATTATTCACGGAAACGTAGCACAAAGTATGTGGACTGGAGAGTACTTCTCTCACTGGTGTTCTGACTCACTCATTCATACACTCACTCGGTGATACACTCTTGGTGGCTCACACTTGGTGACTTCCTCCTTACTAGAAATTGGTAGCCACATTATATAAGTGTGGAAGAGTCCATTTGTTGGTATGTCAGGTTCCCACAATATAGAGTAAATCAGAAAGTGATCTAATTTGAAGCACAGTAAAACATCTGCGTCTGTTTTGCAGGAATTGAAAAGATATGTGATATGCCGTTATATAAATAGGTATCACAGATGAAAATTTCAAACAGGTACTAGGTGTTATCTTATTGCGTCTTTTTAATCTATATGATTAAAGAAACTTAGCAATTTTTATTTCATCAAAATATCTCAAACCGTTTAATTTTGGCAGATTTATTTTTATTTTTACACGTGCTCAACTTTTTTGTCAATTATGAATTAGGACAAAATACCATATTTGGACTCCTATATTTTAAAAAGCAATTAAGAACAACAGTTAAAATTATACTAGCTTGTTAGGTACATAACAAAGAAATTATTAATAAAATTACAGATAGTATCACTGCATATTTCTTAAATAAATTCAGTCTGAATATGCAAATTTTATAAATCAAAACTTCTGCAACGACGTGCACACAACTCATAACCTGAGGTTTGACATTTCATAAAACTGGAAATAAGACCCACATTCACCCCAAATTTCAAATATCACATGGCTATACCAGTAACATGCCTAATTTTGGGGGGCGTGATAGAATGGATATATTCTGGATTATTCCACTTCAAATTTGAAAAAAATTGCTTTTTAACTTTTTGTCACACGGTATTTGAAAGGCCGATTTTAGACTTGCTTGAATTGTGTCATAAAATGAATACTTCTTACATTAGAAACACCAAATTTCATATCTAGCCATTTCTGAGGGTGCTCTTTCCATTTATCAACGTTAAAATGACCTAAAATCAACAGATTAGAATGTATATGGAGCAGATGCTGAACAAGTACAGTCCTGACTCAACATGTACAATTTCTGGACTGTAGAGAGAGAGAAGCTTAACACACGCCAAGCAATACCCACTAATAATCCGTATGAAATAAATATTACTAATAAATAATAATAAATTAGGAAAATGAATATTAAATCATAAATTTGTATCTAGATAGCAATAAATCGTAACTAAAATCCATTCATTAAAAAAGTAAGAAAATTGTTTGAGGGGGTAACTTTAAACAAAATGTTAATTAGTAACTGAAATGCTGATAATTATTATGAGAATACTGCAAAAACATAAAAGACATTCTAGAATTTTTTTGTAGAATGTTTTTTCTCATTTTTTGAATATGAACATTTTTCGATCAATAAGTCCTACGTTTTTTTTTCGTGATTTGAATCTGAGCGTAAAGTAAACAAATCGATTTTTGTTTCATATTTTTTATGACGAAAACAGTTTTTAAATGCCATTTACATTTTACATATCACAGAAAATTAATATTTAAAACAAATTCTTAGCAATTTCCTTGAAAATTTCGTCCATAGAAAACATGCTGGTCGACTCTTTTGTGTCCGTGTTGACGCTGTGTATTGAGTCTCGCGTGGAGTTGAAATGATGGCCGAGCGAGTCGCACATGGTTACACATAATCGCACACGCTCAAAATGCAGCTATCGTTTCATATTTGATTTTGATTTAGTTTCATAGATTATTAAATGAGCGTTTTAATGATATATTTTATGTTTTTATTTTTACAAGAAGCATTTGATTTTTACGATCAAACTTTTCATTTGAATTGTTTACAAACTTCTTATTAAAATTAAAAAATATAAAATATATGAAAATGAAGTTTAGAATGTTAACTTTCAAACTTACGTGTTACCAAAATTGTAGTAAACTCTGCGGAGTGCGCATAATCCAAAATTTGAGGAAGTCTAAACTGCCGCCAGTGAAAAAATGGCCAACAATTATTTTAATATATTTATTGTTTATACATTATTTTTATAGATACAAATATTTAAATAAATGGTCCGTTTATAAAAAAACAGTATTAACAACATTTACCGGCCTGAATGTCCAAGAAATTTCCATAGAAAATATGTGTCCTCCGACAGGAACCGAACCTGTATCCTACACAGAAGCATCATATAGCCTGATGTACTATACCATTTAACTACAGAGGAAGTTTCTGGTTAGCAAGGTCGAATTACTATAAGAAATAACGTATAAAGAATAAATATATTAAAATAATTGTCGGACTTAGTCCATTTCATAATATATGATGTAATTTGTTTAGGCTTAGATACACTTTGAGTAGATATGAGCATTCGAGAGAAATCATGGGAAATTTGTAGTTTAAAAGCAGTAATTCATGAATATAAAGTGTGTATATATATGCGTGTGTCTGAAGCACATTTTAATGAAGTGCATGCATGGTTGCTGACTGAATGTGTGTATGTGTGTGTGAAGCACATTAGTAGAAATATTTTGTATGTGAGTGCTAATACGTGAAATCTGATTACGGTGGTTCCAAAAGGAAATGAACATACAGATAAATGATAAAACTTACTTTTTTCCATGGCTATGAATATTTCTTTAAGTTGTGTGAATATTCATTCGCTGACTGAGGTGTTGTCATGGTAATGAGAGAATTTTGGTTGGGTGTTTACAGATCCAACCGCCTGTGATCTACGTCCAGATACTGACTGTGTTTTTGCTGTGTGCATTTTTATTGTCCCCAAATAGGTGTATATATGGTTATCCTAATCATGTAATAGGCTCCAAATGAAAGCTTTTTGGTTTACAAGGGATAGCACCCAGTGATCATTTCATTTGGAGTTCAAACGTACGGACGTAGTCAGAAGCATATCACGTGGTTGTACTGCCCAATCAAATTCCAGAAACCACTTAATTTTGGATCCTATTTTTTTTTACTGATTTGTACAAATGTTTTTGTTTTAGTGATTCTGATCTTATTTATGTGTGAGCGTTTCTTACTTATTTGTGCTTCACCTATTGGCTGAAAAATATAGGATTTTATACCCTATAGTACTTTTTGAATGTGCTTATGGCAATAAAATACGTTTTAATATAGAAATATTTTAACAGTAACTACAAATTCCCCTTGAATATTTATAAGTGTAATTTATTTACATTACACATTATTTTTTTTAAGTTAAAGATTTATGCATTGGTTTGTTTCTAGAATAAAATCATCTTCTTTGAAATGTATGTTTTGTGCTGTAAAGTTTGTAATAAAAAAAGTTTTTAGATATTGTGGAAAGGAGAACTTATCGAAAAGTTTGATAAAAAATATTCATGCAAAGATATGAATATTCTAACTTATGGTTTATTTTTTACCAGTATTGCAGTCACAAATTAATTGTGCACTATTTTATGATGAATTAGATTTCATATTATATCCAATTTATACATGTGAAGATATAAAAAAATATTTTTTCAAGAAATAGAAAAATATGAAGCATTTTCATCTTATAAAATCTGAATAAAAATATACATTGGACTCCTAGTTGTCATCTTCAAGTGCAACACTAACATATATACGTAAATAATATAAAAATATACACTCACATATCCACGTAGATAAATTGTTGTCTATCCAGGTTTTTGTTGCTATCTGAGTGTTGGGATTCAACAACAACAATAACACATCTTTTTAATGAAACATATAAAAGGTTATTATTTGGAGGAAAAGTAGAAGCAGAATGTCAGTTGAAATAACATTTATATATTCTCAGAAATATACAATAGCAATAAAATATTCAATTTTTCTTGCTGTGAAGTTTGTTTTATAAAGTAATTAAGTTTTCTTAGTGCGATATGAAATATGTGGACAGACCTACTTCATGACGGTCATCTTAAAGGCATAGGAAGTGATTGCTGGTTAATCCCTTCTTTTGTGTGTATGGACAAGGTCTTAATCAGCAGCTGCTGGCTGTCACCCTTCCATTGTGTGTGTGTGTGGATATGTGTGTGTGTGTATGCACGTTTAGATCAAACAGACCTCTAAAATTGTTGTGAGCCTCGAGAAGCAGTAGGCTTCTATTTTTATATCCATAATGGTATTCAAAATCTAATTTCACATAAAGGTGTGAACTTTGAATACAAGGTTTTCATTGGTTAGAAAATAATTTCACACTGGCTCATAAAAATCTTTTTCTCAAATTTGTGGGGGTGGTGAAAGGAGTTATTATTGTTATTTTCTAAATGGTCCAAAAAAATACATGGTAGGTCTGCAACTATATCTGCAAGTATTTTGACAGTATTTGCCTTTGTAATGATTGTTTATCAAACAAACCTTCAGATGAGATTTTATTGGTCGAAAAATATACATATAGGATTTAATTCCTATAAAATAAAACATGAGTGGCAAAAGTAGGGGATTATTTCCCCTTAGATATGTAGTCAGTTGACACTGCAGTAGAAAAGCAGCCTGAATTCAAAAATACTCTCTTTTGCCTCTTTCTTCACTTTCCTGCGCCATGGCGAACATGATATGACCTGACATTAAAGTAGGACTTCATTTGAGACATTCACTTTTTACTACTTTAGCCACACACTAGACATGCACTACAGACACTGTAACATTTTGATGTCAGTGGCATTAAAACATGGCCTCTTTATTTAGGTTTCCTTTTCATTTTCCTTTTCCTTCACATTTTCAAGTTTCATCTTTTTTTTATTTCTTTGAACATTGCTACAACATATTCTGTATCTGAAATGCATTATAATATATAAGTATTCTGGAGATAATTAAAAATGCTCATAAATATCTGTAGAGTGAGTGGCCATGATTAAATGTAAAATAAATGACAGAACTGTTCAACAAACAGAATTGACAATATTGCAATAAACAATAAGAAAAAGAAAAGAACAGGGCAAAAAATAATATAAAGCAAGCAAACAATATATGCAAGTCAAATTAACAATATTAAGGAAAAGCAACAGTAATATGGCGAAAAGTTCACAAACTAAGAATTGGGGTTACCACACAAGAACAAGTTCAGACAAGCAAACATAGAGTTCTGGCTTCAAGACAAGACAGACCGGGACTGAGTCAGCTGAAACTGAGAAACAGCTTATTTTATTAGCTAGGAAGAAATCCCAGTCTGCTTCTGTCTATAAATTGGGGAAGGGAAAGTGTTTTGTAGTCATTCCTAGTCAATATTAGAACCAACAATATTTATAAAAGCAACTGTTAATTATTATAAGATTGAAATAAATTTACTCTTTTGTACTTATGATATAAAATGACATTGAGAAGAACGGCTACAATATACATAAGTGGAATGAATAAAACCCATTTAGGAAGATAATTAACAAAATAACCATGCCATAAGAAATGTCTAATTACCAGTAAATTACTAAAATTGTTAATTAACAATAAACTGAAGCAGCTGAAAGAATTTGGAAAGTGGGAGGGAATGAAACAATATCTGAATTTACTGGCCCAAACTAGTTTAAGCACTTTCAGAATGGTAACTTGTCTCTTGAAATAAAGCTCACAAATGGGCAACCATAAGTTCTTTATTATGACTCTTTTGTAGTGAGTCCCAATAAAAATAAATAAAATATATAAACCAAAAATAAAAAGGATTCAAATTAAAATAATTTATTTGCGCTTTCCTTTAAAACCCTTATCTCTTTCTTTCTTTCTCTTTCTCTGTAAACTTCTCTTTCTATACTTTTCTCAACTAACAAGAAGGCATTCCTCCGATAAAAAGAGGAAGAAGAAAAAACTGAACCAAGCTGAAAAATACTGTGAGTTTGAGCATACTAATTTATGACTAAAAACTACCAAAATCAGGGCGGCTCCTTGCATAACTTCTATTATAAATAAAACGTGAAAAAGAAAGGAATACCAAAAATAAAATAATTTTGACCAATCAAATAAATTAACACAACAAGATTTTTGATGCTAGCTGAAACCAAGTTAAATGCTAGAGTCCCAGAGCCTGGTCAAAAGGTTATGTGCTCACACCTTTGAGCTAGATAGCAGAAGGGATGGTGAAAGTGATGACTGGAGAAATCAGCCATGCATGATATATGAAGTAGTTAAGGGGTCATCTGCTAATGATATTTTTGTCCTGCTTATGGCCAAGAAAAACACAGTAGATTTAAACTGACCTATTTCTAATATTACTACTACCCCTAGCATGGTCTGACTTCAAAACTACTACTACCAGACCTTCTCCAAGCTACTACCAATATCTGCCTTATAAATGAACATTTTTATGATACCAAATATCAAATGACTCATTCTAAAGCAAATAAATAAAATATTATTTATTTTATCCCCTTAAGTTAGTTTGTTTTATTCCAAAGTTTCCAGTAAAGAAACTCCTATCGCAACTTATCCAGACTTTAAAATCCAAGGTATTGCTGTTTATGCATTATTTTCTAGTGTTTTCAAAGAAAAGCTTAAAAAAATGTATATAAATTAAGATTTGGTTAAATGAACAACAAATTAGACCAATTTAAATTACAGCAGAAACATTGTTAGTGTAATCTTCTAATCAGCCTATCAGGTTTAATGTAAACAAACCTTTGAATTTAATTTCAAAATTCTTCTTTGTCTAGAATAATTTTTAAGAACAAATACATTTTGGACAGATAGTATAATGTAAATAAACTTTAAAATCTAATTTCTCAGGACCAAAGAAGCTTAGACAACACATTAATCATGTCTTCTTCTTATCAACAGGTTGGGTACTTTGGTTTGCTCAATTTTATTGAATCTTGCTTAGTTAATTCTTGGTTCGACTCTCCATGGAACTGTTCTTAAATTCATTCTATTATTTTAAAATATAAATTTTAACGCATTTCATTTTTAATTTGCTTCTCAACTTTCCAACATACACTCCTGAAAATTTGAATGATTATTATCCAATTAGTCATCCCTCTAAATCACTGTTCTGTAATCCCACACAATTAAACAGAGTCAGTGCCCTGTTACACTAGAACATATTCTATTAATTAATCAATTTCAAACAAAATAAAAATCTATTTTTTTAATTGGAATTTATTAAAATCTGATCTCCCTATTGAGTGACTACCAACTTAAGACTTATAACTTATGGAGAATGATAAAAATTACACAACATATAAAAAATTATTAATCTGCAAAGTTTCAACTTTTAAGCATGTATAGTCATTAAGTTATTAGAAATTTTGTACTCTTCAAGCAACACGCTTTCAAACAGGTCTGAGCATTTTTCTGTTAAATATTTGCATGCATTGTGTCTACATCTACGTCTGTGTGCCAGGTATAAATAAAAAAACATAGGCAGTCGGCATGTAATAACAATCTATCGAAGTAGAGGCATCAGTAAGAAATCTCCTGTGTCCCTTTTTTGTTGTTGTACAACAACTGTCTTCAAAAAGAAACTGAACTAAAAAAGAAAAACAATATTTTTTAAAACACCTTAACTATTTCTGGATTATAACAATTTTGGATTTACATATTATTTGCTTTCTTCTTTTTCTTTGTGAATGACCTGAAATTTTTACAAGGCCAAATTTTCATCCACACCTTTCACTCTACAAAGAAACCACATCAACAATGCCTAGTGTTGTTGAGCAGTGGCACCATATTCCTCAGTTTAGTCTACAAGAGAAGTGTTATTTTTCGGAAATTTTCTTTTCTTTAAGAAAATAAGACCTGCTGCAACAGTATTTTCACTATTGCCCAAATTAATAATGAAAAAGAAAGGAAAAAAAATGAAAATCAGATTCAATTACAAAGAAAAAATATTTATTTCTAACCAGCTAAATAAGGGTTCTTGCAAAAATGTGTCCTTTTTGCAGAGAATAAGATAACCTATTCTCTGAGTAACACAATGTAAAAAAGCATAGCAGAAAACAAACTTAAAAATTACAATGCACAAAACCCCAAAAAAAAGAATTGTGCCCACCTGCTGTGTCAATGATAACAATAAAAAAGTGGGGAAGAGCCTTAGCTCTACAGTACACTTTCAGTCCTTTCAAGGTTCAAAAGTTTTTATCTTTTTTCTTTTCTTTCTTGTGTAGACAAAGTTCTCTTGCTGGTGACCAAACTCCCTTTGTTCTTCTCTTATTTTCCTCCCGTCCGCCTGGACATTGTCTTTTTTTTACGGACGTAGAAGGTAAGAATTTATATAAACATGCACTAAAACATTTTTTGAAAATGCACGTGTTTGCTTCTTCTTCTCAAACGGCTTTAGCTCCAAACTCCACTTACAGACTTCTTTTCAAACTTTCTTTCTGGGGCTTCTTCAAGAGGACTTCTCAAAACTTTCTCTGAAGAGGAAACTTGCCCTCAGCGACTTGTTACCCATGCATCCTTACTTATGAGCAAACGCTGCCTGCCTTTTCAGCAGGGAGAGAGAAAACAAATCTCTTCTCTCTAAGCTGTCTTGTTTCCAACTGCTGCTAAAGTCCAGTCCCAATTCACCCTACCCTTTCAGAGGGGTGCAGTTCACCTTTGAACCGTTTAATCACAGTCCATTAAAAAAAAAAAAATATGAGCAGGTTCTTAGGGCCAGTAACACAGTGAGTGTCTTTTGTTCTCCCTTGAACTAAAAATGTTCAAATATTTACTAAAATTAACAAATTAGAGAGATTCAAATCATAGTGTATACATTAACAAACAGCTTGTTTGCGGATAGAGAATGAATATGTTATGGGTGGATATTGACCCACAAACAGGTATTGAATAATGGAAGACATCAAGAAATAAAAAAAAAAGACTTGAATTAAAAATATATTTATTCCATGTTTATTTCTGTTAAAGACAATACATTGACAAAAATAAAGTTAGTGCACTAGGCAAAAAATATCTCTGCATGTTCATGGAGAGGGTGAGAAGACTGTTGTCCTGAAAAGGACAGCTTTGTAGCCATTGAGAATTGTTATCCTGAAAATGACAGTTTTGTAGTCATTGAAAAGTCTTGTCCTGCTGCTGTTGAGGATAGCTGGTTGGAGCTAGAGGCCTGCTGGAGCTGCAGGCCGACTGGCAGCTGCTGCTGCAACAGATACTACGGTTTGATCATAGGCTTTAACATGAAAATACATATTTGTGGCACAAGGCTGTAGGAGAAGTGGGAAGAAGCTGGTCGTCAATGACTATCTTAAACCTAGTTAATCTGATTCACAACACATTCAATTCTAACAATTAACTCATTCACCGTAAGAACTTTTCCTTCTTCACCCAAACCATCATTTACCAAAATACCACATATTCACATGTAACATACTCAGATAAAACCCATGGTATAAAAAGTTCCATGTGTACAATTGCGATTTTTTTTATCCTAGGTATCTTGGTCACAGGCTGCTGTTTTTGTCAATTTTTTAGGCTTTGGTGGTGAATCAATTTTAAGTCGTTGGTCCTGGAAAGTGAAATTTCTTCTGGTTGTTTTTTTTTTTAATGTGGGCGTGCTGAGAGGATACAACAAATATACAAAAATAGAAAGTTTAGTGAGATAAGGATAAGTTTTCTCACTGATTTATTTAACATGTACAGCCAGGTGACCGTAAGAGAACTAGAAAGTCTAACTGAACACTACTAAAAAAAGAACAAAAGTAGATATTCTTATAGGCGCAATAGATTTAAAGTAAAACTAAAGGATTGTTCGAAATTTCCTGAAGGTTACCAAGATCGACAGATGCCTGAAGGCCAGACCGTAATGTAATATAACAACAACGACGAGAATATTATTACGATTTTATAACGTAAATAATGATAATTCTTCATTCCAGAAATTCAGACTTACCACCAAAAAACGGAAAATAAATATACCTGATGACACATAGTCGCTTCGTATCATGAGATTTCTTCCAAATAAAAAGCCTGTTGCATTCTATACAGTCACAGGCATCAGAAAATACAATCTAATCTTTCTCTTTATACTCGTTAAAAACGAGTCGTTTTTAAACATTAGTATTGAAAAGAAAAAAAAATGATGGAAACGAAACCGGGTAACAAGGGGCATCACTCTGTCATTTCCGGCTTGTTTGCGGTGACGTGGCAAACCGGTCAACAGACGGAATCAAAATGGCTGAATTGTCTATTAAGTTGTTGGATCAGAAATCTTTACGGGAAAAACTAAGTTTATGGGATACCAATATTGAGCCCAAAGCCCAGCTAACTGATCGACAGAAGGATATTCTCATAGAAGTGTCAAGTCAGGCCCAGCGTAGACCTCTACCGATTGAGGTAGGCGGTTAGAGTTAGTCTTGTTTACTTTTAGTTTTAAAATTTAACACTTGACATTCAAAATAATAATAAAATATATGACTCGGACAGACTCGAGTGCTTTATTTTTTTTATCTTTGTTGAAAATATGACTTATCTGATTGGGAATTTTATTAATTGTTTAGTTTATTTAAAAAAAAAAAAAAAAAAAAAGCAAACTTTTTTAAACATAAAATCAAATAATTTTTTTTTATTTAATTTGTTCACTTTAACTTCCTCATTGTTGAATGAGAGGCGAATTTTTGCATTTTATGGGACTATGGTTCAAATTTCTGTAGTGCTTCTTGTTTTTTATTGTTTTCTTTCACATAAGTCATTCTTAAAGTTTTAACTAAGAAAAATAAATTGCTTAAACTTAAGCATAAGATTTTGTTGAAATCAACCCAGGTCTTCCGTAGTTTTTATCGGCGGAAACCCATACAATTGCTTTTCAAATTCTTTTTTTTTTAAACTATTATTGACGTTGATGCAATATTATGATAAATATATTGATGCTTATTTGAAATAAGAAGTAAAATAATATAAACTTGATTGTCAACAGAAACATGCCTGTCACATTGTTTAAATTCCTCCCCTAGAGTGCAAAACAACCAGTAATTTTTGTAAGTCAATAAAATTAACGAATTACATTTTTTTTAACTTAATTTCTCCATGGTACATAAACATGACAAACATAAGAACTGAACAATTTGTGAATTTTTGATGTGTAAGAAAAGATCAATAAAAACTTTGCTTAGACAGTCTTACTCTTAAATGATGTAAAAATTACACAATATCTCTAAAATAAATAAAGCAAAATAAAAAAAATACATTAGCTTAAAAATGCTAGTAAAATAAGAAATAGCTACCAAACAAAACAAGTTCCCTATTGATCAGAAGGTAATAAAATAAATTATTATTAAAAATAAATTTAAATAAAAGGAGAATAAAGAGAAATTGATGCACTTAGAAAAAATGCATTTTTGTGTTCAAAACCCCGCTTGAATTGGCTTAACTTCAGGATTTACAAATCCAAATCTTTCCAGGATTAATTTAGCTCACTCCAACCAACTGAATGTTTAGACACTGGACAATCCTTCATAAATGTTTTTATCTTTTTCCATCATCAGCATATACAATATATATATATATATATATATATATATATATATATATATATATAATATTAACCGCAGTACCTTATCAGTCGTTTTTAATGAAACTTATGTAAAAGAAGGATTGTTGCCTAAATACATACATACACATGATAGTCTCTTCAAAAGAAAGTAATGCCTGCTATTTTTCTAGATTACCTGCTATTTTATTATGTTAGCTCATGATGTGTGATGTTGGAAGTATGATTGTAAAGTTGAACGTTCCTGCTAGTAACCCATATATTATTATTGTTGCCTTGTTACAAATAGCAATTTGGCAAAATGGAGTCTGACATAAAACTATGTACAAAGACAAGGTATGTTATTGAATTCATCCATGCAGAAAAAAAAAAATGCACCCATTGATATTCATCTACACAGACTGAATATTTATGGAGACCAAACAGTAAATGTGAGCAGAGTTAGAATGTGGGTAATGTTTTCAGTAGTGGTGACAAGCTATATTCCAGGTGGCTCTGCACAGCTGTCACCCCACGAAATAAAGAGTACCTCAGCCAATGAGGATGACTATGTGGAAAAATAGTGTTTTGTAGTTGAAAACTTGCTCCGTCCAATTATTGCACTCTCTGGATCTGTTGCATGTTCCATTAAAATAAATAGGAGTTATTATTTTTGGAGTGTCCTTTGTATATATATATGATAGATATTCATAGTTCATAAGTCGAATTAAATGAAAATTGATTTTTTTCTGTCTGAATTTCTAGGATGAGGAGTTATCATTATTTACATGCAGATTATTATCCTCATCTTTGTTGTTATTATCACAATGATTCAGTCCTTGTGCCTTTGGTTTTCATCAGGTGTGTGTTGATCCAGGTAACCAACATGGAATTTCAAACTGAACTCTTCATTTAATCTACGGGGGTAGACTGTTCTCGTTCTACTACCAATGTCTCGGGATATTTTGTCTAGTTTGAGTTCACAGAATTGTCCCAGGGGAAAATAGTCTAGTAGATTAAAGTATTGGCTCATGAAATTGGTGATATAGTAATTATGAGTTCAATCCCTGGGCCAGGCAGTTTGTACTGTGACTCAGTGAAAACAAGGCAAGCAGTAACTGAGCAGTACTAAATAAGAACTAAATGAGATATCCCTAAACATGGTCAGCAGAATGAGAATAATCTACCCTCATAGATTAAATATAGACTTTAGTTCAAAATTCCCTATAGGTTACGTGGTTCAACATAGACCTGATGAAGGCCAGAGTGTACAGTGTCTGAAACATTGTGATAACAACAACAGAGATGTAATTAATAAAATTGATTTTGTTTTTTTAATTTGACCAGCACAACTACAAAAATTTCACTGAATTTACTTCCAAAATTGTGAAGAGGAATAGACAGTTTTTCTTTCTATATAGTTGTAAATTTGATTTTTGTAAAATTTAACTCTATGTTCACCATTATTATGCAGAACCTACACCATTTTATAAAATTATATAAATCATAGAATCAAAAGAGATTAACATTTAGAAATATTTTTATCACTGTATCACACTTTTTCAATTAAAGGGACACAGCTCTCTAATTTTCAGTAGCTCATCTTCTATATAATAAATGCAAATGTCACTGTCACACTTTTTTAACTTTACTCCTAGAGGCTGGATCTGGGCCCACAATCCTGAAATTTTGGATTCCCAAATTTTCATTACTGCAATTTTTTTTTTTTTTATGTGATTTTTTTGTAACAAATTTTTTGCATGATAACAATTTTTATAACTTGGAAATAAATTTGTGAATAATCAAAATTAATTGTGAAATCCAGCAAAAGTCACCCATGAAATAAAAATAATTGTCTGTACAGAAAGTAAGGATCTACATACTTCAAGTTGTCTTTAAATTAAGTGGTAGCAGAAGAATTATCGTTAAACTTTTAAAAGGTAAGCTTAAATATTAATGCAATACTTAAATGCAGCGATCAATTTTGAGTTTTTCTGTAGTTTATTGTTGCCTATCGCATCTATTCCACCCTACCTAATGTAATGAAAGCCCAATCAAAAGCCGTCTGTAGGAGTTAGCTTAAATGCCACCCAATAGGGTGGCTTTTAAGCTAATATAGTAATATATTCAATAGATCAATGTACTTATCTCATTGGTTGACTCAGTGTCATATATAATTGTCAAAGAATAATAATTCAATACCAAACAACTGTGTTTTGTGTAAAACTTAGTAATGTTTTAACTACACATTTCAGTTTCTGTTTAACTACATTTTACTGGATTAGAATTTTTTTGAAATTTTAGTTAAAATTCTTACAGTATTTAGCATTGTTGAAGTTATTGCTAACATTTTTGTCCAAATTTACAAACTCTACATTTCCTTCAATTTCACAAACCAATCAATGAAATTTGAAGAAGCTGATTTGTTTGGGAAAATACTTTGGCAAAAATGCGACTCCATGGTTTTTATGTACCTTAGTAAAACCAGCTGTACTTTGTACCCCTTTACCTGTTTGCACTTCTTCCGAAAATCTGATTTCAATCAGTCAATGTATAGCTATTTTAGAGGGTGTGACAGATGATGAGCTAACAGAAGTCATAGAATTTTATATATGAGAAATTTTTTGCAACACGCTTATGTGTGTTGAAATCCTCATGGTATTTAGCATTGTTGATGTTATCATTAACATTTCTTGTTGAGATTTATAAGCTCAACTCTCCCTACTTTGTTAGATTTACAGTGTATTATATTTTAACAGAATGAAATATATATAAAAACTTAAAGAAAAGATATGGAAAAAACAATAATGTATTTTTATTAAATAAGTATTTCTTATTTTAATCATTAAATTGTTTTTAAAATACTGTGAGTATTTGGGATGTTAAATAATAAAACTTTTAAAAATGAATGAAAATTGATTGTACTAAACTGTGCACCCAAATAAAACCAACTGTACTTTGTACTCCTTTACCTGTTTGCTCTTCTCCCCAAAATTTGGTTTTGATTGGACAATGTATGGCTATTTTAGAGGGTGTGAAAGACAGACAGACAGACAGACAGTCAGACGGACAGACTAATAGAAGACAGAATTTAATATATAGATAGATAGCATATCATTGGTTTGGTTTGGTTTATTTTGTTTTAGTGTATAACAATTATATCTCTTCATAATACACCACTATCTATCTATCTATCTATCTATCTATCTATCTATCTATCTATCTATCTATCTATCTATCTATCTATCTATCTAGATGACTGCTTGGAAATACCAGATGCTTGGATATACAAGTGATGTAATGGATAATGGCTTGGAATTTGGAATCAGAGACCCAAGTTCCAATTCCAGTTGGGTTCGTTATATTCACTTACGCACAAATGCCCTTGGGAAAGGTATGAATCCACCTCTTCTCCCCCAGCTATGGGTTCATTAGTTGAACTTCTGTCAGTAAAACATTATTATCACCAAAAAATTCTTACAATCTAAAAATATTTTCTGGCTTTGAATAACCTGCAGAAGGTTGATAAGCCATAAAAAAATAATCATTCTACTATCTAATTATATTCATATCTATCTCTCTATCTGAAGGGTAGATCAATAAATCTGTAACCTGACACTGCAATTAGCTCAGATTTGATCTGAAATTTTCACCATATAATGTTTGATTTATGAGATCACTGAAGAAATGTTGGATTCAGTGCATTAACAAGGTAAGAGATTATGTTGAAATAAATTTGTTGTGTAAACCAATGGAACATAATGATATACGCACATATCTATCTAAAAGCAATTAAACATGGAAGAGTGTTGGCAAGAGTATATTAAACAATTACATTGAAAATCTGAAAACTATCTGACCAACAGGGGTACTTCAATGTGGTGTAATGGTTAGCAAGCTTGTCTCGCTAGATCAATTATGACTGAGTAGTGAGTTTGATCCTTACTGGGTGCTCCATACTTTCAGCCTTGAGCCACATCTAAGCTGTGCTTAGTACATTTCTATATTCTAAACCAGGAGTTTCTTTTTGTTTTTCTATGTTTTTTTTTGTTTTTTTTTTACAATGGTGTTCACCCTGTACAAGGCTCGGGAGCCACTCGAGGTAAAGGATTACAGAGTAAGTGGATATGTGGGGAAGATAATAATTAATCTTAGACTTGAATAGGCCAAAATTATAGTGATCAGGAAAACCCCCCCTTGCAGGTCAGTTCCACAGAGCAGCATTTTGCTGTATTTTTCAATTAAGGAAAGTAGCAAAGTGAATGATCATTTTTGATGTTGTATAGGAGGAGACTTTATTTTAAAAAAAAAAACTTCCTGTGTCATGTCCATGTAAAAGTAAGGCTCTACCTGTAACAGGTGTGGTGAAGCAGCAAAGTTAGCAGTGATGGTGTGGTTTTGCAAACTGTTTGTTCTGGGAAAATCTTTGTGTATGGTTGAGATCACCTTTTTGCAGACAAAACTGTGTTGTCTTGTTTGAGTTTACTTACTGTAATACTACACTTCCCTAAGTGCAAATTTTACCTTTACTCCATTAAATGACTAGTATTTCTTGAGTACACACTGATGAAGTGAGGGACTATGTTTTTAGCCCATGTCTCCTTTAAATTAATCAGATATAAATTGATTCTCATATGAAAGCAATTAGAGATAACAGTAGGAACAAACTTATACATTTTCATGATTTATTTACAGTCACACTCTGTTTAGTTTTGTCTTTATTGTTTTGTTTTCTTCTTGTAGTTGCCTCTGGATGATGTTCCAACACCTCAACTGGCTGCAAAAGAAGACAATGCACCTATTGACACTGAATCTATGGTCTTCTTGAAAGGCTCAGAATTTGGGGAGAAAATAGAAAATGCACAACAGGCAAGTAAATTGTTATTAACAAAATCTTTCTCTCATTTTTTTTATCATTATCGCCATTATGTTTGTCTCTTTACTAAAGCAAACTGTGTGTCTAGGATTTCTAGGATGGTTTAATGGATAGTGGCTCAGAATGAGTTATCAGGGAACCAAGTTCAAATTCCAGTTGAATTTGATAAATTCACTTATGCACACATATCCTTAGGAAAGGCATGAATCCATTTCTTCTGCCCCTCCAGCTATGAGTTAAATAGTAGGATACGTATCAGGAAAAATCATTGTTATCTCCCCAAAATTGCTAAACTCATTCACAAAAAAATCAAAAATATCTTTTGGCTTTAAATAACCCACAAAGGGGTAAAAAGAAAACAAAAAACAAACAGGCTTTGTAAACGGTACATCTCAAGGATGCATTTCACTAAAATTTGTCACACTAGGATTTTTTAAAGCCAGAATGCAGTTAGCACATTAATTTTGTGAAATTTTTACTTAAAAGAAAAAGCAAAAATTATTACTATACAACTGGCGATTCTTTGCTTGTATGTATTTTAAAAGCCAGCTAACCATCTGGACCCAGAGGATTGAAAATTAATCTGTAAGAAGAATTAGACTTGAAGATGAACATTGGAATAGATAGAACTAACCTCAGAAGTCACTACAAATCAGTTTATGGTCAAAACTATTATTTTTGTCCAAACTACAAAAAGGGGCATTTTTTTATATGATACCACATAAAGTGACCTGATCATCTGCATCTATGTAAACATTTAAAAAAAAAAACATCAGTGGAAAGGTCAGAGGTTAAATTGTTAGAAAGCAGAGAAAATGAAATTGGTGGGCTGAATTCAAAACTCAAGCCGAGATTATGTGTGTTCTTTTTCCACTGACGCCCTTGGAAAAAGGCATGAATAGTAATAAAAGATGCAATTGATAGTGAAAAATGTTCTTGATTAAAAACAATTAACATGATAATAATAATTACAAAAATTAATGCAATTTTTGGAAAAAAAAATGTTTCTTGGAAAATTTTTAAAATTTGTAAGATTAGAATTTCATCTTTAGGTTTTATATTTATGCCCATTTTTGCAAATTTTTTAAAGGCAAAATAGAAATATTTTATGAATTGCTTGGAAGCAACAATCCTGAAGACAGGATCTTTTTAAAGAAATTTTATACTAAACTCATGTTATTGGATTCATTTTAGATATTTTGACTAATTACTTTTGCCTTTATCTAATAAATAAATAACAGAAAAGTATTGGAATTAACTACTGCATTCTTTTTACTTGCTATGATTTAAATAACAAGACAATATTGATTCATTTTCTATGTGTTGAAATGTGTCACGAAAAAAAAAAATTTGTCTCTCTCCTATTGTCGTAGCAACAGTCACAGTCTCCACCTCTGAGACGAACTGCCCTCCTTCTCATTCCAGCCCTTTACATAGGGCTTGGTAACTCGCCTATAAATAACACCAACAAGCCAGCTACCAATCACAGTTTCCGCACCTGCCCACCTCCACTCGCTTTGGTGGTGTCAAGTTGACCGACCAACTCATTACCCTCCCCCCCGATCTTAAGATCACAAAGCTCCTCCACTCGAGAGATGGTCGCATCTGTCTGGTGACTGTGTCCGCATATACATAACTTGCACGCTTGACATATTGGGATAATCACACATGCGCGAACTCGCTTGCTTCGAGGTGGTAGATTTCCAGATTCATCTCATGTCTCACTGTCATGATCACACACACCGTGCAACTCAGGGCAGGCCTCTTCTGCTGGGCACTCCTCCTGAGCGGGATGACAGGGTTCTCATCCTCCGATGAACTCTCATCCGTTGAGCTGCCATCCATCTCTGGATAGCTGACCACATTGACGTCCGCAGGTAGAGTGCTGATGTTTGAGGCAAAGCTCAGTGGATCCGACTTCAAATACACAACTCGTGCCCCATCTTCAGAGTCACTTTCATCATCTAATGATGGTTTTAACCCTATAACTGGCCGCAAGTTTTCAACATGGCGAGGCATGCCATCGACACTCACTGACTATGGGCTGATAATCTCAGTAACATGCCCCATTCTAAGCTTGTCCATACACTTGCTGTGCGGGGTCTTAACCCACACTACGTCACCATTTCTGTATTTTTCTTGCGCGTCGTTTGGAGTCATTGCGATGTCAATGCCTCACAGCCATAAGTGTTAGGCATGCACCATGTCAGCCGGTGCTGTTGTAGGTGAAACACCGTCTTTAGGCGTCGCATTATACCAATAAACTGCTTCGGGGGGTGGAACATCACTTCCTGGCTGCAATCACTTTTATAGACTGGTGGCTCCTTTCTACTATGCCGTTTCCCGCCAGCACGTAGGTACACCGGAACTGAAGACGCACACCCAACTTCCTTAAGAACTGTGAGAATTGCTCTAAGGAAAAGGCTGGGTCGACCATCTTCAAGAAGTAGAGCGTCCGTTTAATCCCGGGATTTACTCACTGTTCATGTATGCTCATGACTGAGCGCGGAAGCCGTACATGGCATCTGCAGAGGTTCAGATTCTTTCCGAGCAGCCGTCAACCAATGCTGCGGAACGCGAGTCAATGCATCTGCTCTGTTGACTGCCGATTTAACTAACGCTACATCCACAGACACGTTGTGTGCTCTTTGATAGTTTCAGTCAGCGTGGCGAGCCACCTTCGTATCAACATCTCGCTCGATGCCTTGGTGGTCAGTCACGCTTTTCCAGTAAGTGCATCTGATATCCAATGCTGAGTGCATGATGATGTGTAGCACTGTTGCTTGCCATTGGAGTGCCAGGTTAACCCCTTCAGAGTGGCATCTAGTTCGGCCAGGTTTATGTGTCGTGCATCATTTTCAGGTCATAACCAGCAGGTGTCTTCTATGATGGACCTGTTATCCTCAAGGGTGACACCCATGGCCAACGAGCTGGTATCCATCCAAACGGTGAGGTTGTTCCCCTTAATGCACCAGTCACCTTGCACGGGATCGTCTTGCATCACTCTCTCCATAGTTTCAGTTATCATGCATCTTGGGGTAACATCGTGCACCTCGTCATCCCATCCTGACGAAACAGAAGTCACGTGGCACTTTATGGCTGCTGCTGCCACTCTGAGCCAACCGCATACGGGAAAATGGCCTACCAGTTTCCCACACATGGAGAAGGTACTCTGACGAGTGATCACTGGTGGGACTTCTGGGACTTCACTGCCTCGCCTCTAGCAAAGTTTTTCTCTATCACTACTGACGTGTAGTCCGAGTACATTCGCTCCATCCTGCAGTGACTCTGGGGCATTGCACACCAAGCTAAAGCGTTCTAGATGTTCCTTAACCCTCGTTGAAGAGGCCACGTTTTCATCTATGTAGACATCGTCAATGTAGGATGACGTTGCCCTTTGAATTTCCTCATCCTGTGACATGACCACATTCATAATCGCTGACATGATTTTTGGAGCCACATTAAGACCAAATTCCAATCGAGTGAGTCAATATCCCTGTCCTTTTACCATGACAGTCTGAAAGGGCCAGAATGATTGGTGGACTCGGACTTGGAGGTAGGACCTTCTTAAATCGAGAGTGGCCATGTTGCTTCCTTGTTGTCGCCATTCCCGCGATTTCTGGGCACAAACATCCGTGTTGGCCGTATATACATCTACAAAGTTATGCAATTCCCTGTAGTCTATGACCGGTCTCACTTTCCCCTTATTCTCTTGCACTATTGCCATCAACGGAATCAGTCCTCGAGGCAGCCCTAGCTCCTCCTCGGGGCATGGCGCAAGCCAGCTGTTTGCTATCCAAAGCTGCAATTCATTTTCGTATTTGCTCTTGATATGCTCTGGAACCGGATACCCTGCTATTTTATTTTTCAGTGGTGCAGGCGTTCGTCCACCCGCCCACTTCTACGTTGCAGTTCATACGCGCAGGAACTGGTCGAAAGTTGCACTGAAGTCAGATTTGTTTATTGTAATGGAGGCTCTGAGGGGCACATTCTCAGCGGCAAAATTCACCTCACCTGAGCTGCTTATATGGACTCCTCCCAGTTTTGCAATCATGTCGACTCCTAGCAGGAGGTCAAGCCCTGGCATGGTTTGGTGTACAATCAATACCTCCATGGTTACCGGGCATATGTTGTCGATTTTCAGCTCCACTATGCCGACACCTAGGCTGGTAAGTGTTTTTCCATCGGCAGTTACAACCTGTGCCTCTCTAGGTCTCCACAAGCGACATACCGACTTGCACATTAATGTCTTTGAACACCCGGAGTCCACCAGGGCCGTGCATCTTCATCCATCAACGAGCAGTTTAATCACAGGTAGTGCCTCAATGTTGCACATGCCTAGGGAGGAGACCGGCACTGGTGTCTTTTCTCCTAACTTGTTTCCCGGGCACTCTGATGCAAAGTGACCCATCCTTCAGCATCTGAAGTACTGTAACCTTCGGTGCAATCGTCGTACCCGGTTGTTCGTCCTCGTTGCACGTCCCTGGGTGCAGCCATTATTCAGGTCGTTAGGGTTGGCGCACGGACAACACACCGAGTTTCTCCCATTCTGGTCAGCAATTACTTCCATGGCATCTGCACGTGGCTGCTGCGATAATTTGGTTTACAGGTTTATGGTCCTCAACCAGGATGGCTTGAGCTCTCGCACAGAGCTTGGTCTAACGTCAAAATGTCCATTCATGCCGACGCCCAAAGCTGCTGCCTGACATGCTGTGGCAACCCTGCAACAAACGCGCAGGCTATCCATCTTTCAGGTGGTCTTTCTCCACCCTGGCGAGCCAGTCTTTCAAGTGCCGCCAGGAATTCATCGACTGTCTCTCCATTATGAAGTCGCCGCGTCGCAAACTGTCAAATGCTACGAATGCATCTACGGTGAACACAGTGGTGAGAGTGCACTTGATTTCCTCGATATCAGCTCTCTGCTCTTTGAGGAGTTGCTGATACTTTGCGAAAGCCCCACCCGTCAACCTCAATGGGAGAATGCACTCGACCCTTTCTTCATCTGCAAGCTCACAGATCATCTCTATTCGCTCGAGCCATTCAATAATTGGTTCATCCGACATGGCCCCTCCAAACTCAGGAATCAACCGCAGATCGAAAGGCCTCCTTGCCATTGATGCTGGATTCAGATAAAGCGTGTCAATGTCTGAGGTTTGCTGAAATAGCTTGTGTTGAAATGTGTCATGAAAAAAAAAAAATTTTGTCTCTCTTCTACTGTTGTAGCGATGGGCACAGTCTCCACTTCTGAGATGAACTGCCCTCCTTCTCATTCCAACCCTTTACATAGAGCTTGGTAACTCGCCTATGCAAAACACTAACAAGCCAGCTACCAATCACATTTTCCGCGCCTGCCCACCTCCACTCGCTTTGGTGGTGTCAAGTTGACCGACCAACTCATTACAATGAAAACCTCTTATTCTAAATAGTCTTCATTTCCCAACTAAGTCCAAAATTTAATTTGGTGAAAATTTGTGGCATTTAGTAATCATATTGTCATAAGAAAATGTCATTCTGTTTGGGGATAATTAAAAAAATAATTTCTATGCAATTGTATTTTTTAAAATGCTTTCTAATTTTACGTACATGAATTTGTTTCAAGCTTGACGTAAACATTTCAGATAAATGACTATTACAAATGAACTAACATAGTTAGAAATTGTTCTTCAATTGACATGTGTAAAATACAAAATGCCGATTTGTTTCTGCAAAAATAATTTTCATATTTAACAACTCTAATCACAAAGACTTTATTTAATAATTTTACAAGAGTTTTTTGTGATAGCCTTGAAGTTGTAGAAGCAAAGAACCTAAATGTGTCTTTAAATTTTTACTTTAAAATCTGGGTTGATTTCAAAAAGTGCATTTTTTCATTTTTATTATTTAAATAAAAATCTTGACTACACAGAGTTGGTCTACTAGTTTCTGGATAAAAAACAAAGCCAGTTAATTTACATTATTTACACTCAGACTAATGTCTTCATCTTTGTTATTATCACAATGTTTTGGCCATTATTGCTCTGGGTAACTTTCAGATAATTTTGAATTGAACCCTTTATTTAATCTATAGGGGTTGAGTGTTCGTATTCTGCTGTCCATGTCTTGGGATATCTTGCCCAGTTCTTTACCATTCAGTTATTGCTTGCTTTCTCTGCACTGCCCAACCCAGTGATTGAACTCACAATTGCTATGCTTGACTGCATTCACCACAGCTTTTCTTTTATTATCACTATTGAAGCCTTGCTGTCATTTCTCTCTATTTATCAATGGCTCCCATATTTATTTTTATGCTAGGCCTACTTAGGAGGTTCTCATAGCCTAGTATAAGTGGTGAATCTTTCAGACATCTGACTGTCCAGTGTTGTTCTCTTTTTAGTAGTTTCACTTCATTCCATAGGGGTTAGTGATTTTGCTTTTCCTTCCATACATAATCAACCATGGCTTTAGGAACCGCATCACTAAAGTTAACAAATATGACACCATCATACTCTAGCTCCACTGGGAAGTTGTACATACTGCTGGGCCATGTGCTCTCAGTAAAATCTTTGGTCAACTTCATAATGAAGTAAGAAAACAATAATGAAGACATCCATATATCGCAAACTGGGCAGTATCTTAACTTCAATACCCACCATCCATGCAGTATAAAGAAAGGGATTGACTGATACAATTACCCTGCAAATATAGCATCAGTTTCTGCAGGCAAAAACAGAAGGGTTGAAGAAGAAGGGATCTGTTGGTCTACGTTAGTCACAAAACAAAGACTGAGTTCCTTTTATTGATGTTTTATTTACGGTCTTTCAACAGCATAGCACTAAAGAAGGGAACAAACAGAGAATACATAAATAAAACAAAAAGATAGAAATCACAATAAATTTAAATATAATAGATATGTACATACTACTTTTGCCTGCTTGTCGGCTAAGATAGTGGTCTTTGCCTTAATATTTTGTGCTAGGGTCTTAAGTTGAAGCAGAGAGAAACCCAATCCCCCAATTTAGGCTGGAGAAAAATAGAAGTGACACTGATGCCTTATGGGAATTCATGGGTACACAGATGATCCCTAGGGAGAGTGGTCACTGTGAAGAATAAATAACTATGCTTGCACCTACAATCTGTCTCCTTCATGTCAAGGTCATATCAGAAAATATTCAGAAGATCTGCAGTCTATATAACATCAGAATAATATTCACTCTGGCCACAAACATGCCAAGCTATGATCCATGACCCCCACAAAAAGTACCACCAACTTCCAAGTACACATTGACTGTTTTGCCTGGACATAAACTCTGTGGCACAAGCTGCTCATATACTGTGAAGGAGTCTGTTGCAAAGATGGTGACTAGAGCTTCTTTATCCAGTTTACATTTGCTTTATCCTCTTTGCTCAACTGTGTATATGTAACAAACTCGCCATAATGAGTTGAAGAGGGAAAACCTGTTTGACTTTCATGACCCCACATAAGTCACACACCAGCTCAACTTTTATACTCACTTGACAACAGAAACTGATTCATTGAACTCTAGGATAAACTTAATGTCAAGCTTCCCATCCAACATTTCACCGAAATATTGTACATTTCTATGTGTAAGGTGACCTATAGATAAGATGAGACCGAAAATCTAGGTAAATTTTCATGATAGTATAAGATGAGCGACTGGGACCCATATGACAAAACTGTAAATGACAATGTTTATGATGAGCTCTTTGTATCAGATATATGATCAAGGTAATTTTGAAAGGTTTTAATCATATATATGGTTCTTCTGTTTTTTATTCCGTAATGAAAAATAATGATTTTATAGCATCAAAATATTTTGTTGCTTAACACCCCCTACCCCCAAAATACTGTATAATGTTGTTATTGAAAAATAAAGTTTGCATGTTATATTATTGTTTTTGTTATTTAACATCACAATAATAATGAATTTTAATTAGAAATATAGATTTTATCTTACCATAAATGTTGTTATTAACACTACCATGAGAAATAATGATTGGTGTGAATGCACTCATAGCTCTATAAATCAAGTGCGAAAGATTTGTTTATGTGTACTTGTTACTTGTGTGTGTTGTTCAGCGGAACTTTTGCAAATTGTTGTGTAATCGTCTCTTGAATATTGCATTTTAATGTGAAATCAAGAAGTAGTTTTATTACATTTATAACTATAGTACAGCTTTATAATGTGAATTGTTTCAACGAGAAATATTTACATCGGTAGCTACCATATCAAGGCAGTTGCTAGCCTAACACGATCCATGTTACAAGTATACTAGCCTATTTACTAGTACAGGATTTGGCTTTTTGTAGCTGTTGTATTAGATGACCCTCTATTTTCAGGGATAATTTTTAAGATTTAACGGTCACCTTATATGCAGAAATATGGTAGATTATAGCTTGAAGTAATAATAGAGTGTCCAATGCAAATAAAACAAATTGGTAGGTGACACTTTCACCAAAAGGAAGCTAGTGCAAATGCACAAAGGGCAATTGGTACAATGGTGCGTGATGCTTTCACCTAAAGGGGGACAATGCAAATAACACGGGACATAAATCAGTGTCAGTGTTGCTGTTAGTTATGTTCCTTTTGAATGTTTGTTCCAGATACTTACTACTCCCTTTAGGTAAAAGTGGTACCTACCAATTGCTCCTTTAGTAATATATACATATTAAACTAGTAAATTTCATTTTTATCTTATATGAATTTTTATTTCCAATTAGTTCTTTTCCTGGTTTGCTGAAATTGAAGAAAACATCTCCAAAGAAGAAGAGGTGCCATACAGGTAGGTTTCTAAGTTAAGAACTTTGGAAACAATTTTTTTCGTTTCAGAAAAAAAAAAAGTCAAAATACGATAGAACGGGGTAGTGTTTAGTTTTTGTTTCTGTTTAATCATTGTATGAAGATATTTGTTAAATAAAAGCCAACTGATATCACATAAGAGTATGTTTATAGAACATTTGGTAGACCTCTGTGTCTGAAAGATGAAATGTTACATGTGTCACCTTTTTGTCAGCCATTAGTATTGGTAGGAACATTTTGTGGTCTAATTAAATAACCTTGAAGAGGTCGATATACCATGAAATCAACCAAATCAAACTCTCATTACGCAACAGACTTATTTTGATGTACTTATGTGTATTTGTTTACATTTTATGCATTTACATGAAGCTAAAAAGAAGAAAAGTGTAAGGGATCAAAAGTGAAAACCCTTTTGGGTGAGATTTTGGGATTTAGTGATTAACGAACGAGAAAACATTTCTAAGTAAGTCAGAAAATAGAAAGAACTGATAAAATACAGTTATACAGTTTTTTTTATATATTCCATGTTGCAGACAAATCTTGTTTTATTACATATCACTTCATTGTGCTTTTTTATAAATTGAAGATCTGTGGTGGCAATCTTGCATTGAGCAAATGGATCAGTGTTTTTATTACGTTCATTTGAAGATTTATATATTGGATATTATAGTTTGTATTTACAGTCAACAACAAAATTATTTGTACACCCATCAATTTTGAATATTTTTATCCATATCTCAGAATCTAATGCTTGTATGATGCCAGGTTTTTTATATGTTAATAAGCACAAAAGAATGAATATAAAACTTAATTTTCAGAACAATAGATTAAATACATTATTTACATTATTCGGACTATTGTCCTCATCTTTGTCGCCATATTTATTACAACGTTTCAGCCGTTGTACACTCCGGCCTTCTTCAGGTGGTTGGAATGTCGAACTGAACCCTTTATTTTGCTCACCGGGGTAGACTGTTCTAGTTCCATGTGCCATGTTTAATGGATGTCAGTTATCAGTTATCTCCTGTTAATTTTTCCCTCTGAAAGTTCACCACTGCCTTAACCAGTGACAGGACCCAAAGAGTGTGAGTTCAATACCCGGTTAAGGCAGAGGAGAACTTTCAGAGGGAAAAATTAACAGGAGATAACTGATAACTGACATCCATTAAACATGGCACGTGGAACTAGAACAGTCTACCCCAGTGAGCAAAATAAAGGGTTCGGTTCGACATTCCAACCACCTGAAGAAGGCTGAAACATACAACGGATGAAACGTTGTAATAAATATGGTGACAAAGATGAGGACAATAGTCCGAATAATGTAAGTAGTGTACATAATACGTCATCTCAGAAATATAGACAGATACTGAAAGGCCGAAATGTTGTAATAAATATGGCGACAAAGATGAGGACAACAGTCCGAATAATGTAAATAATGTACATAATACCTCATCTCAGAAATATAAACAGATACTGAAAGGCCGAAACGTTGTAATAAATATGGCAACAAAGATGAGGACAATAGTCCAAATAATGTAAATAATGTACATGATACCTCATTTCAGAAATATAGACAGAATAGGTTAAATACAACAAATTTGATAGGCAAATTATGCAAAATAGGATAAGAAAAAATTATTCATACAATAGAAAATATTGATTTAAATTGATTGTTGCATTTAAAACATTCTAACCCTGAACATTTTACCAGACACAAAATTAATGTCTTTTATTCTGTAAAATGTACTTGACAATAATTTCGATGTTATAGTGAAATGTATGTTGATAATAATATGAATGATTTTGAAATTTCTTGTACATGTCAGAGGGAAACAATAGTAGAAGTTTTCAGAATTTTATTTTTTGAATTGGATTGTATAATATTTTCTGAATTCCAGGAATTATATTTTGGAACTGGAAGACTATAAAAAGCAGTGCCAAGATGTGTTGCAAGAGGTTACTGATGCAATTACTTATCTAAACAACTTACAGGAACAATATAATTTGGTATCATTCAAGACTAATGCCCTTCATGAAGCATGTGAACATCTTCTGGCTAAACAAGTAAGATATTTAATTTATTTTTTTTAATTGGGTGTTGGAGTCTGTAAGAGAAAATAGTAAGCTCATGGTCAGTGTACCGAGATGTTTAAATTTTAACCCTCAGTTAAAGTGGACGAATTATTACATGAGAGAAGAAAATGTTTTTACTTTTAAAAATGGAAAAGTTTCCTCTCTAGAATAGATTTAGTTCTTTAGCAATGGATAGCATTCATCTGATTCTAATAATGGTAACTGGATTTAAAAAAGAATTTTGCACATGCTACAAAAACGCTGAGAAGGAGGTAATTGCTGATTTATACAGCATGTTAGAATCAAAGTTCTAATAGAGCTATAACATGAAAATGGAATCCTTTTTTATATAGAAATCAGGAGAAATTACCAATTAATATTTATTTTATTTACTTAGCATTTCTCAAATAAAAAAAAGAAAATCATTCTCCATTTAATTTCTCCAAATTAAAATATTAATTAATGAATTTATGCATTTAGTTCTTTCCAAGCAGTTTTGATTTCACTAACATTAATAAGAAAACTTTGAAAATTGTAAAGATTAAATTTATTTCAGTTTTTTTATTAAATTTTTTTTTTTTTTAAATTTCAGTCAAGTTTGATGAATACAGCTGAAAATATCAGCAACAAACTTTCATATTTCAATGAATTGGAAAGGATTTCAAGTGTGAGTAGAAAAATTGTTAAAAACTTCTCACTGCATTTTTACATGTTTTTCTGTTTTTGTTTTTTATAATATTTAATTTTTAATGTTTTTCTTCCAACTTATTTCATAGTCTTTTTTGTTATTGTTGTAACCTAGGGAAGGTTACTGAATAGAATAATCACACGAAGGTTGGTAATGAACGATAATACTTAGGACAAGAACAACACATAAGATTCACCAGCGGCACGTAGAAGTAGTCAACTGCTAGAAGTGAGTCAAGTGAATTCCGCAATGAATCTCCAACTGCAGACCAACATACAGTATTTACTACTGTATTTATGTGAATGGGGACATACCCATTATCGTCCGTAGGTATGCTACAACAGTTATGTAGTTACATTTTGTTTTCCTTTTTAACACCCAATTACTGTGTATTTCTACATATAAGACGACCTTTAAATCCCCAAAGTGACCCTTACAAATTGGGAGTCGTTAAAATAATAAATAGTTATAAATAATTACTGATCATTGTGATATTTGTTATATCAAGTATTAAGAATATAGTAATTAGGGTCTACAAATTGGAGAAGAGAGTTATCAATGATATGTTATGACTTCGAATCCGCAGTTATCTCCCTTCAGCCCTCTGTTTTTTTTTGTTTGTTTTTTTTAAATGTACTTTTTATCACATAAAATTTGGTGAGGCATGAGCAAATTTTCCTTCCAAAAATGTGACCCAGAGAAAAAATTTGGGAACCACTGCATTGAGACCTCATATATTTATCCCAGCATCTCTTTTCAATACAGTCTGCAAAGTTGTTTTTTGTGACTGCCATCAGCTGCCCCATTATGTTCTTAATTTCTCTCACTGCATTTCGATGGTGATTTTATCCAAAAGTCACAGAGAGCTAGATCTATATTCTAGTGCTGGTAGCTGACAGACCTGGGTGATGGGATATGTTTTGTTAAAAAAAACCTTCAGGAGATATGAAGGATCTGGACATTGTAAATGTGGTGGTCACATAGTACACAAGTTCACTCAATGACATCTCACTACCAACTGATTAACCCTATAGGAGAACGTCTGTTCACACATACACCTTAAGCTTCACTCTCAGTTTGCCATATTACATCAAGGCCACACAAACAGTTATTTAAAATAGTTGGATATAATTTCACGATTCTCTACTTTCTAAAATTAAAACTCAAAATTAATGAAGTGGCATATATTACCTGAAATTCATATTATTCATCTGGAGATGAATTTATAAGTAAAATATTTTTTTTCATGTAATACAGGATTTCAGTGATGAAATGAGATATTTTATATATTTGCATCATTAATGTTTTATGAAAATCTTGTTAAAATTTTATCCTGCTAATCAAGTAAAGAAAGTCTAAAGATGAAACATCACAGGAAAAAAATAAAATGAAATAATGATATAAAAATGTTACTTTCCGAATCACCTAGCACATACTTTTTTGTTTGACATGAATTTTTACATGTAAATAATATCTATTGATTTTCTTTTTCAGAAACTTGGTTCTCCTGCTTTTTCTGTAACAAACGATTCCTTTGTTCCTATGTTGGCTCGGCTTGATGAATGTATTTTGTACATTGCCAGCAACGTAAGTGTCTCATGTTTCTCTTTCATTACATTTTATATTGTCTTTTCAGTAAACACTGAAAGTAATTTCTCTATCATTTTCAAACTGTTAGTATAAATTCAATACTTATACTACTGTATATAACAACATTCCCAGTTATGTATTAAATAGTAGGGCAGACTGGGCTCTTCAGCTTTGGGTGCAACCATTCTAAGAGAAGCACATCTTTGGATTTAAAAAAAAAAAACAGTTGGACGTGGGGGCTAGAAACTGCATCCCATAAAAAATGCATTATGAATACCACAGTCGCAATGCCTAGCATGTTGAGGTTATGGCTTTATACTCCACAAGGAGTCTACAGGACTTGAGTGACTGAGTTACAGATGCAACAACAACAACAACATAAAGTTCCCTCAGTAGAATGCCTGGTACATCTTTGGCAGAATTACCTGAAAGGTTTTTATATATTTTTTTTTAATAAAACAGGTATATTCCTTTCATAGACTTAATATAGATGCAAGCTATCTTTTTGAATACTCCTGAAATTGGCATGGGTTTTTTTTTTTTTATAATCTGTCAGGTTTCCTGTGAATCTCTGTTGTCATTTATCATTGCCAATTTTAATCTTGTTTCTTATTACTCAATCATTCTGTAACTTCTTCACAAAGATTTCTAAAAATCTTGTATTTCAATTTTATTTTCTCAGCCATGTTACAAAGAATCTCAAGTTTATTTGGCTTGGTTCAAACAGTGTCTATCCCACGCTCTAACCCTCATCAAAAGCCATGTGATTACTGTGACACTATTTAGCTATGGTAATTGGCTAACTAATTAACCATAGAAATTAAAAACGGGAAATACTTAAGGCGAGAAAGAGCTATATTGAAAGACAGACTGAGCGACATTTTTTAATTTTAAGACACGAGAAAAATAAAGAATTTGATTTTCAGGTGGAACATGACCACCCAGTTAAAAGTTGACTAGCAGTGATTAATGAGTTGGTAGAGATTCTGCTAAGTGGATTTTGGGTGGCTCAGGATAAGATAAAAATTTAATTATGGCCATGTGGGATTCATAAGAATTCTGTCCGATAGAAAAGAAGGAAACAAAAGAGAATTTTTTTTTTTTCTGGACGATAATTTTAAGAAGGCCAAGTCTAGCCACACCCACGCTGCTGAGCGATCATTGGCCAAGTGGTGGCATGAGTGATAGGCAAAGGTGAATGTATGAGAAAGGTGGGGAAGTTGTTGACACCCACTAAGAGGATTGGTATGAGATACCAATATGAGAAAGGAAGAGTCTAGGAGGATAATTCTCCTCCGACCTCTCATCACGGACGAGGGAGAAAACCCCTGAAATGGAAAGTGATTAACTTCCAAAAATGGGAAGTAATTAATTTTCCTGTCCTGACGACAAAGAGAAATCTTGTTGGGAATCGAGAATTATCGAGGAACCCAAACCACGTCCGACCCCACACCGGGTTTTGGTTGGTGTCCATATAAACGAACATCCCCAGGCGTTCAGTCAGTTGGAGTTGAAGTTAGTTCGAGTTGAGATCAAGAGACAGCTGGGCTCAGAGAATAGTGCCTCGCAGGGGTGACCAAGATTCCACGCCTTTCAACTTAGTCTTCCCACCAAAAGCAAGTTTTATTGAAGAACGACTTAAGATACCAAAACTCGCTCAAGAAACGCAAAAAGTGTCACGAATCCATAGAAACGGGCTGGGAGAGAAACGCACTCGTGTATTCAACAGACAGATAAAGATAATTGTTATTTCTCAACATATTTGAACCTCTTGAGTTTGTTTTATTATTTCTTTTACTTACGCTTGTGTGGTATCACCTTTACCTCGGATTCCGCTTGCACTACAGCCCGATTGATTGATTTTGTCTACCTAAGATCAAAGTCGGTAGGTTAGTCTGGAGATCAAAGCAGTTACCTCGGTAACCAGACGTTGGAGGCGAGCTGAAAACGACAAAGCTGATATCGAACCGGGAGACAACCAGATCGACCGGGACACAGGCCGGTGGCAGCGACAAAGAGTCAATCCTAAAAACGCTGGTGGAAGAACCCTTACAGCTTCACACCGCAACTGGGATCTGACCATTGACCGATGGCACAGTGTCACATATTGGTGCTGCGACCAAGACATCGACCACGACCACCTAAACCAACTGGGGTTTGTGTCACATTACTATTCTTGCAATTATACTATAATTATATCTTATATTTCAATTTTATTTTCTCAGCCACGTTACAAAGAATCTCAAGTTTATTTGGCTCGGTTCAAACAGTGTCTATCCCGCGCTCTAACCCTCATCAAAAGCCATGTGATTACTATTCTGCAGAATGCCTCTCAACAGGTACTGCCTAAGAAGGTGAGTTGAAATGCACACACATATCTACTTGAAACATTACCAACACTTTTCACTATCATTCCCAATAAGAGATGGCAATTTTGCAGATAATAAAGAAAAGCAATCTGTGATGTGTCATGATTGCCGCCGGCATCCTGGAAGGACATGACAAAAACACATCATCTTGTTTAAGAAACTTGTCTATGTGAATTTAACTTTATTCTTAGATGTCTTTCAACTTTTCATTGTTTCTCTTTATTCCACATCTCGTTAATTGCCATTTTTTCAACATCATTTTCTGCAATTGCAAAGTGGTATTTTTCAAACTTGTTGCTCTGTGAGTTGTGTCGCATCACACATATCAAAAAAGCAACTCACGTCAATTTGGTGGACTTAAGATAGGTTTTGAATTTGTCTTTTTTTATAAAAATCTTTAAGTTAAAAACTTTAGTTGATGAAATACCAGAGACATGCAACTCTTAAAAAATGAAAATTGCACCTTCTTGTAGAGCAATGTATTGTCTTTAATGATCAGTTGGTTTTATATCTCTGCACCTATACAAATCCTAAGATAGAAAAATCTAAAAAACGATCATGTCGATATTCTTTTGTCTTGCACTACTTTTTAACAATTTTCCTTTGTCTTCATAGACAAAATGAGAGAACTTAGTATGATTTCGTTCTGTTTTACTTTCAGGATACACCTAATGCAGGAGATGATGCCTTTACTTTGTTTTATGGGAAATTCCGGGCCAATGCACCTCGTGTTCATGCTTTGATGGAGCAGCTGGAACAACGAATTAATAAATCACAAGAGTCAGTAACAAATTTCTCTCTCTCAAATTTCGACTTTTTTGTCTTTTTTCAGAATTTTTTCAGAATTGTTCATATTTTTGATGAGATTTTATATGCTCCTGGTTCATTTGACCCACAAACAACTTAGTGGACAGTGGATAAAGGCGTTGGTTAGATCCAGTGACAGGATGAGTTCAATACCCAGTTAAGGCAGTGGAGAAATTTCAAAGGGAAAAATTAACATATAACTGATAACTGACATCCATTAAACATGGCACCCCAGATAAAGGGTTCAGTTCGACATTCCAACCTGAAGAAGGCTGAAACGTTGTAATAAATATAGACATAATCTGCTTCATTCATTCATTACAAGAATTCATTCATCCAACATGCACCATGTGTGTGTGAGGGGGGGGGGACATAAACATTTCTCCAATATATCCAAGAAAGAGATGGATTCTTTCAAATCTTATACTGCAGTAATTCAAAATCTCACTATCTTATCATTAAGGGGTGGTAATCCAAGAGAATAAAATGGAAAAGGCAATTTTTGCATTTTAATAATAATTTTGTGTGTTTTTTGTCTCTGTGTCATAGAAAAAAACTTAAAAACACCTAATTTCTATGGTCACTTTTGAAGTATGATTGGTTTGGTTTTACGGCATATCAACCTCAATGGGTTATTTAATGACGACAACTTTTTCTTTTTTCTGTTTTTTTTTCTCAAAAACGTATAACTGGTAATAGTTTTTTTTTTCAAAAATGTATTGCTGGTAATAGTTTTTTTCTTCAAAAATTTATTTCTGGTAATAAATTTTTACAAAGTATTTCTGGTATTAAAACCTATTTTTACACTTTTATAATGCTTTTTACCTCAGTTTCGGAGTTAACTATTTGCCCATAGCAGGGACCCTAACAGGTGCTACCACCCTGAGTCAGGGCGGACCTGGGAACACCAGCAATTAAGAGGTGGTTCGACACTCCTCAAAACCTCCTGACCAGAGGCCTTGCTGTTGGATGCAGTTTATCGTCTTACCCTGGACGCAGATGTAGTTTATTGTCATACCCAGGATAGGAAGTATGACTTTGAAGGACAATTTGGAAACAAGCCAGGAGTCTACTGTCCACAAAGTGTAGTATTTTTTCTTTTTTTTACTGTTGTTCATTCATTACAATGCCCAAAAGCAACTGGCAACAGTTGACCTGAAACTTGAAGAGGTTAAGTGTGTAGCGATCAGGGAAGTCAGTTCCACAAAGTAGTGGTTCTTGGGAAGTAGCTGTCTGGATGAAACCTCCATTCTTACCAATGGAATACAAAGTGAATGAGGGTGATTTGAATCTGCATACATGAGATTGTGTGTAAAGGTCTGAACTGGTGGATCTAAGGCATATAGCTTGTCAGAAAATTTGCTGTGGAAATAACGATAGACTAACAAGAGGCTTGTGATGTTTCATTTGTGGGAAAGGGGTTGTAGGGTGGAAAATAATTCATCACCCACAAGGCTGTGTAGACACTTATGAATACTGTCAAAGCTGGAAAGTGAGGATTCAGCTGCCCAGATATGGCAGCAAGACTCTTATTTTTAGTCTGTGCTGGGAAAGTTCATATCATTTTTGTTTCATATACATTATTCAAATCCCACAAACTCTTATATATCTACAGGTATCCAGGATGATTATTAAAGAAATAGTTTTAAAAATTTATTTCCCAAAAATGCACCAACGATTCTCACCTTTTGTGATGATGGGGCTTGCATATCCCAATAACATGAAGGACATCGATTTGGAAATCACTTTGTATGGAAGTTAATTTTTACCAGTAGCAACAAGCAAATTATGCAGATCAATCTCTTATAAACCGTGCCTGGAGTTCATTAGAATGAATTCCATTTTTTAAATAACCAGTTGAGAAGGAAACAAACTATGAAGTTGGAAAAGAAACCATTATATATATGTATATATATGAATTTATATGTTTTTAAATATATATGTATAAAATGTATATATGAATTTATATGTTTTTAAATATATATATAAAATGTATGAATGAATTTGTTTTTAAATATATATATAAAATGTATAAATGAATTTATATGTTTTTAAATATATATATAAAATGTATAAATGAATTTATGTTTTTAAATATATATATATAAAATGTATAAATGAATTTATGTTTTTAAATATATATATATAAAATGTATAAATGAATTTATGTTTTTAAATATATATATATAAAATGTATAAATGAATTTATGTTTTTAAATATATATATAAAATGTATATATGAATTTATATGTTTTTAAATATATATATAAAATGTATAAATGAATTTGTTTTTAAATATACATATAAAATGTATAAATGAATTTATGTTTTTAAATATATATATAAAATGTATAAATGAATTTATATGTTTTTAAATATATATATAAAATGTATAAATGAATTTATATATTTTTAAATATATATATAAAATGTATAAATGAATTCATATGTTTTTAAATATATATATAAAATGTATAAATGAATTTATATGTTTTTAAATTTGCTTCTTGTTTCCATTTGTGGCTTATGATTTGGTAAAGTGATGAATTCTTTTTTTTAGGTATACTCAGATTTTGAATGACTGCCACCAGTGTTATTTTTCTCAGCGTGAACTTCTGTTGGGGCCAAGTGTAGAATCAACTATTGCTGATTTAGCAACTCGATACCAGAGGGATCATTGTGCCTTGGTAAGTTACAAGTATTTTTTAATTTGATTATTACATTTGTTATAACTATTCTGGTATATGGACTATATTAAAGAAAAGAAAACATTTCATGCTTGAAAATGATCTCCCTTGTGTAGTTTATTTTGGTCTAAATAAAGTAAGCAAGAATGTAAGGATGTACAAGGAGGAAGTAAGAAAAGCATATTATGGGGATAAGTAGGATATATAACAGTTGATTCTAGACTTGAAGAGGTCAAGATTGCAGTGATTGGGGGAAACAACCTTTTGGGAATTTGTTCCACCATGTAACAGTTCTAGGGAAGAAGCTATCTGAGTAGGACTTTCTCCTTACCAATGGAATATGAAAGGAATGAAGATAAGTTTTGTTTGTGTAGGTGGCATGGGGGGGGGTCCTGGCTGTGAAGGTCTGGACTGGTTGAACTAAAGAATGGAGTTCTCCAGGAACAACTGCCATGAAAAGAACAAAAGGTTAGCAACGTTTCATTTCTGGGAAAACGTTTGGTCATTTGTTCAGATTTTGGAAAGTAGAACACATCCTTGTACTCACATATAGGATGACCACAATCGTATGGCCATCTTTTATAAACACAGCAAAAAAACTACCTTTCTTTTTTTGTTTGTTTTCACTGTAACTAATAGTGTAATTAGTCCTTTTGTTTGGCATTCAGGTCTTCTTCACCAGCTGAAAAGTTAGTGTCTCTGAACACATTTTTGATCTGATCCAGTTTTCCCTATAAAATCGTGAAATGAAGATTCTCTTGAATGGCCACGCATCTAGATCTTTTCGTATTAATGCGAGTGTCCCCCAGGGCTCCATCCTTGGTCCTACTCAGTTTTTAATTTTTATTAATGACCTTCCCAATGACATCAGCACTCAAGTTGGTATCTACGCTAAAGGCACAAACATTTACTCCTGCTTTGATATTAAGGCTGATCAGTCCAACAAAATAGAAACGCCAGCTGATGTCCAAAACAACCTCAAGTCCATCATTAACTGGGGCAAATGATGGCTTGTTAATGTTAACACCCCCAAAACTAAACTTCTCTCCAATAATCATGAGAGAGCCCTCTCTGCTTTCCATCAGTATGGCTGATGCTAACCTCCAGGAAAGTGACTCATTGTGCCTTCTTGGGCTAATGTTCTCAGCTAAAATGAAGTGGAACAACTATATTGAATTCATTGATAGGTCAGCTGCTAGGAAAGTTTGTTCACAATGTTGTGTGAGACAATTTTTCTCTCCAGAATCTATCTTGCATATCTATGTCTACCATTCGTCCATGCTTAGAATATTGCTGCCACATACGGTCCAGTGCCTCTGCTATTTACCTTGAGCTCCTTGATAAAATCCAAAGAAGAATCAGCAATATTATTGGTCCTGATCTGGCGGCTCGGCTTCAGTCACTTTCCTACTGCTGCAAGGTTGCCTCTCTGTGTCTTTTCTATAAATACTTTCATGGTAATTTTTCAGATGAGCTCATCGCTACAGTACCTAGAATGTTTGAATTTAAGTGCACCACTAGATTGGTGTTGAGATCTCATCAATTCACGGTTGTGTTGGCTAGATTTAGCCATAAGTTTTATGCTAACAGTTTCTTTTCTTGCACTTCTTGCTTGTGGTTACCTTTCTGTCTCCATGTTTTCCTGCCAACTTTAATCTTAAAAAATTTAAATGCAATGTCAATTGCTATCCACAGGGCGTGATAGATAAATTGTTGTCTAAATTATGTAGAAATGAAAATAATATTGACGTCTCATTTTAACAAATATATTTACCAAAATTATGCAAAAATATCTTGAAATACTAAAGAATAAATTTAGTCAATAAAATCTCCATTGGATTCAACGACAACCTCCAGATGACTTTGGAATCTCCTGCAACTCTTCTGGATGGTCACCTTGTTTTAATTTGGTAGATGCTGCCGTAATCTTTGCCTTCAGTTCATCTTTGGTGTTACAAGCAGTTTTGCTGGTCTCTCTTTCTCAACTGCACCCCACACATAATAATCAAGGGGGTTGCAGTCTGGGGAGTTAGGTGGTCAGATGTAAGGGGTGATGTGGTTGCAGAGATTGTCTGACAGCCATGACTGGGTTCTCCTGGCATGGTGCAGAGTCTTGTTGCCAGATATGGGATCTTCTAGTAGCCACCCTCTTGAACCCAGGGCAGCACTACCTCCTCAAGGCACTTGATGTAGGCCTGTGTGTTGAGTCTGAGTCCCTGTGGGAAGATGAATGGAGGCATAATGTTGCCATCACTAGTGATCACTTCAAACACCTTCTTAATCACCATTAGACTCATCCAACTCTTTCTGAATCCTCTGCACTGTCCTCAGATTGACACCCAAACATTCTAAAATGTTCGTATTGGACCGTCCATCGTGAATGCCAAGCAGTACAGCATGCTATTTCCAAATTTCTGGCAAAGTAAATTGCGTCATTTGCTCCTTTCCTCACAGAGGGTGCCCAACTGACCCTACCATACTGTTCAGTCGACAAAATCTAAAACAAACAACATGCATGTGTGAAATTAAACATATAAAATGGCGACAATTTATCCATCGCACCCTTTACTGTCCTCCTGATTACTCTTTTCTATTCCTGCTCATTATTTATGTTTTTGTTCCTAATTCTTCCACACCCTGTAGCCCCTTGTGTCTTAGTGGCTTTACTGCCTTGCATGGGGTGATATCAATTAAAAAAAATTACAAATCCTATTTCTTGTTTAGTAGAATTTAAGTTCAACATTTTGACATTTTTTTCTCTCTTTCAGTTTGTTACTGTATCAGGAAAAATTATTGTTATTCTCCAAAAATGATTAATGCAATATTCACTTGCAAAAAAAGAATTATTCATACAATCCAAAATATGTTCAAGCTTCAAATAGGTTGATAAACCATAAAAATACAATACCACCTGTATGCAAAGTTTGCTTTCAACAACTCAACCCTGTAAGGACTTCACAGCAAAATCAATATTCAATTATCATTTTAAGAAATGCACATATCTTGTTGTGACTGTTCAAATCAAATCCCACATCTGCTAATGTTATTTTCATAAACAAAGTAATTTCTAAGTGATTAATAGATTTTATTTATAATCCAACATTATTTTTTATTAATATAAATGTTATATTTAGTAAATACATGTGTTTGAATAGACATTGCATTTTTTTAAAAAATTTTATTATAACATTATTATTCCAAGTAAGAAGATGTGATTAGTCTTAGCAGAATGTAATACTGTTTGTAATGTGATTAATTTTAAAACCTGTGTAATTCCTACTAAAAATAGGTCACTATAAAGAGATAAAAACCACCCCTTAAGTATTATTTTGTGATTAAAAATTGAAGAAAACTTTTTGGTTATATCAAAAGAGTTTCTAGAATGCTTCTGTTTTCTTTTTTTCAGATGCGAAGTGGTTGTGCTTTTATGGTGCATGTATGTGAAGATGAATATCAATTGTATTTCAACTTCTTCTCCAAACCCTCCCCTCATCTTGAGTGAGTATTGTTATTATTGTACAAGAATTTTCATTGTCTAAGGATTTGGGACAAATATGAGATAAATTTTGTCGCACACGCTGTATTTCAATGCCATACCCCAATTTTGACTTGCAAAAGTTTTGAAAAAAAAAAGTGAATAAACATAAGATTTAGTAAAATTAAAAAAAATGTATCCTTTGGTGGGTAGGGAAAATTTTTAGAACGTATTTCAAGGGAAAAGTGGCTTCAGTGCTAAGAAATTATTAAAATTAATGAAAAGTTTTCAGTTTACACTGTGAAAACATGTCGAAATAGAGAAATTTCCTTCAATTTCAACTGTTGATATCTCGTTTATTTACCAGTCTATTTTCATAAAATTAGGATGTAAACAAAATTTAATCTTTTTATGAAAGTAGAATTCTTTTTCATTTGATGATTAGTTTTTATTCTGCATCTCTTTCAAATTGCCACAATGGTTGCATATTTTTCTACAATTTCAAAGTTGACAGCTTGATAGTGGTATTTTTCAAATTTGTTGCTGTAATATGAGAGAAAATGGCTTACATGTGCATAACTGGTTGACACAAGTTCCCTGACATCGGGCGTGGTGTTGGAAAGACATGGTGCTATTTTGGAGAACGTATGCCAGCTTCGTCCAACAAATGATGCTCATCATATCAGTCTGGCAGAACACGATGCCATGCTAAAGGGTCTTAACCTTGCACTACTGTGGCAATCTAAGGTAGTGCACCTGTATACAGACTTGGTATGTGTTTACCACTGGTTGACCAACACCTTGACCGTGGCAAATTCCGAAGGTTGGTAACCTTAAAACAGTTCATTGACAAATACAGTTTGGTTGTTGACATCACCTTGATTGCATCAGAGCAGAATCTAACAGATAGGCTAACTTGGGTGCCAAAAAAGTGGCTTGACCCATTGCTGATCACGTGCACTGATTTTTAATGGACCGAATTGGCACCTGAGCAAAACTGAGCCATACACCATCAAAGTGGACATCCTGGCATTTGGCATACAGCTTACTTTTGTCCAAAGTGTGTGTCCCTTGACTACAAAAGCGGTCATTAAGCCAGCAATAGAAGATTGCAAGGGGTGTCAGATAGTAGACCCAGTTCCAGTCCATTGTCAAAAAGGGAGACTTGAAGCGGTGGCATTTAGGCATGGACGTCACACATGTTTCTTAATACCCACAGATTGTTTGGTGTCTCCTGGCATGCTAAGATGCGTTGACTGTCATATGACAGCTACAGGCAGTATTCTGTGAACGTGGTCTACTGGTTGAAATATTAACAGACAATGCCCCAACCTTTTGTGGTAAAGACTTTTGGGACTTTGTAGACAAATAGGGAGGGCATGTGCGATAACGATGTACCTACATTCCAGAGTGTAATGGTATAGCAGAGTGATGTCAGTGAACCATTAAAGGAATTGCAGCCAGAACATGGTGATCCCTTCAGAAAGTTGTGTGTTAGTACAATGTGACCTTGAAAGATAACTCCACACCACTAACTGCACCAGCCAACAGAATTTACCTGTACGAACAGTGTGTGAAAAGGATAGATGCGTCAATACTGCCTTCTAACAGGGTAAATAATCAGTATCAAGTCGGAGACAGTGCCTCGGTCAAGGCCCCACACAGCCAATGTACCACCAGATTTGGTATAGGGCAAGTCGATGGGATAGTTAGCCCCCAAACAGCATTAGTTAACGGAACGCAACGCCATGTCAAAAGACCTGTGATCACGGTACAAATCTTCTTCAGAAGAAGACAGCGGAAATAGTATCTCATCTGAGAGTGGCTCAGAGATTTTGTTGGTCTTAAGAACAAGGTTGGAAATTCTGCCTGCAGACCCGGAGGACGACAATATCACGAGGGAGATCGGGAGAACACAGGTGAGGGTGTGATGCTGATAGAAATATCTCTCCCTCATTTACAAAGAAGCACTCGCCAAAGACGACACCCCCCCCCTGCCACATAAGTGATTAAGAGGTCAGTGGGGAGTGTAACACAGGAGAAAATGGCTTACCTCCTGGTAGAAAACAAATTTGGAGATGTCTTACGTGTAAAGTATCCAAGTATGTAAGATAAAAGTGCTGAATTCACAACTCTTTGGGTCCTGTCACTGGATCTAACCAACACATTTATCCACTGTGCCATGTATCCTTGAGGACATCTGTGTATAAATTTCTGGGACTTATAAACTTAATGTCTTCAGCAACCATTGGAATAAAAGCCAGTGACAGGATCCAAAGAGTTGTGAGTTCGGTACCTGGTTAAGGCAGTGGAGAACTTGGAGAGGTGAATTAACAGGAGATAACTGACATCTATTAGACATAGCACGTGGAACTAGAACAGTCTACCCCAGCAAGCAAAATAAAGGGTTCAGTTCGACATTCCAACCACCTGAAGAAGGCCGGAGTGTACAATGACTGAAACGTTGTAATAAATATGGCAACAAAGATGAGACAATAGTCCGAATAATGTAAATAGTGTATATTTTTAGTTCTTGAATTTTTTCACTCTCACATTTGTCTATAAAAAATTAAAATTAAATTTTAAAAATGTGCCCAGTTTTCATTCATTTCATTTACATTTATGGCTGGCAATATTTTCTCTAATTCTCAGGATTTATTTACATTTTCTTGGATCTTTTCCATTAGTATTATATTTCTTTTTCTTCAAGACTACCTATATGACATTACATTTATAATGATTTTTAACTAGTATGAAATCAGCATCAGCAGTTGAAATTGGCTTCTTCTCTAATAGCACACAAGATGGAAAACTTACAAAATTTCAATGTTCATAACTTTGTTACTAATTGAGCTACCAAGATAAATTTAGTACCGTTTTTTTATGCTTTGTCAACTTCTTCATGCCTATATTAAAGATTAAATTAGATATATTGAAAATAAATTTTAAGTTTGGGATACCTACCAAAACTAACATTTAATTCCAGCTCACATCAGTTCATCATTAGTACAACGGAAAGTGCAGACAGCAGAAAATATTAATTGAGAATTTAATTTGCACAGAAGACTCATGAAATACAGGCCGTCTTTCAAACTTGTTATAATCAAAGTAAATTGAAATTTAGGCTATAGATTTCTTTTTTATTATACATGCTTTCATTTATTTTCTTGGCAGTGAAATGTTGGAGAAACTTTGTACATATCTCTATGATGTATTCCGCCCTTTGATTATACATATCAACCATTTGGAGACGCTAGCTGAACTTTGTGCAATATTAAAGGTAAGACATTAATATTTCCTGCACTCGATCAAGGCATTATATATATATATATATATATATATATATATATATATATATGTATGTAGGAGGCACGGTGGAGTAATGGATAACGGCTTGGATTGAGGAATCGGAGAGCCGAGTTCGAATTCCAGTCGAATCCATTACATTCACTTACGTGCTGATGCCCTTGGGAAAGGTGTGAATCCTCTTCTTCTCCCTCCAACTATGGGTAAATAGCAGGACAGACTGGGTTCTATAGCCTTGGACGGCAACTGGTCTAGGAGAAGGACAACTCTGAATTCAAAACCTGCGGAGGGTCGTTTGGGGACCTTGTGGCATTTGTTGCACCAGGTTCCTGTATTCGTCCCTCCAAAAAGTGTGGATGGCCCTGCACAAAGCCTTCACCACTATAATCAAATCTTGTGTGGGTGTCTGGCTTTCAGTTTCTGGGAACTGATCTGTCTGGCCTTCATACGTCGAGTTCGACGGGAGAGTCCATCATATATATGTATATATATATATTTTAAGCTTTTCACCCCAAGCAAGGCTGAAAGCCACTAGCACGCAAGGGGTTACAGAAGGTTTGGAGGAAGAGCAGATAGGACTGGTAAAGGAGAGGATGTGGAGAAAGATAGTGGATCGATCAAGGCAAGGGGGTTACAGAAGATTTGGAGCGAGAGCAGATAGGAATGAAAGGGGAAAGGATGTGGAGAAGGGAAGTGGATAGATCAAGGCAACTGGAGATGTCGATTGACGTTACACTTAAATAGTTGGAGATTATATTTGTCAGGGAAACAGGAATAAGGAAGGGAGTTCCACAGGCGAGATGTGCGAGACATGAAGCTATTGGAGTAGAAGAGACGTCTACATCTAACAGTTTCAACGGTGAAGGGGTGGGAACGGGATGCCAGCCTCGTAGGACGCTTAAATTCACGAGGCTTGGGAACCAGCAAAAGCAGCTCATTGGAGCAATTACCATGAAAGTATTTGTAAAAAAGACAGAGCGAGGCAATGGCACGTCTGTGAGAGAGCGACTGCAGATGAGATGACAGATCAGGGCCAATTACATTGCATATCCGTCTCTGGATCTTATCAAGAACCCTGAGGCAAACAGCAGGGGCTCCAGACCATATATGGCAGCAATACTCCATATATATATAAAACTGAATGGATAAATATAAGTAGGTATATGGCCTCTTGAAATTTTGTGTCAACTTTTGGCACTTCATAACTTTGCATTCTAAGAAGATACAAAGTTGATATTTGATAGTCGTCATATGTGGAGAAAACACACCTGTTTGTATTTTATTTCTATTTTCTAGTGATAAAGTTATAGATTGCTAAAAGTGGGGAGAATTTATATATATATATTTTTTTATGTGTGTTTTGCTACCCATTAGCAAACCATTAGCAAGAGAATAAAAAACAAAGTTGATTATAATCATCTGATGATTTACCTTGTGAAAAAGGTTGAAATATAAAAATTATTCCACAATTTGTTTTTGTCAACAAAAATTTGTTTACACAAATTCTCAACAAAGAGAGATGCTGTTCTCCATCCTTGGGCTGATCGCCATCTTAGTGAAAACATAAACCAGACCACCTGCCTGTTACGACAGGATCAATTTTCATAATCCTAACCTTCACAGCATGTTCATTTTCTGTTTTCATTTCTCAGTTTGTTTTCACCAATGAAAATATAATTCCCGTCTACCTCTCTCCAATGATGTATTTCTTTTCACCATTGACATGAGGTTTTCTAATTTCCCAAGAAAGAGATAAAGCCATTTCCCAGTTTGCTTTACCTGCATGCCAGATTTTTGATAGATAAAAAAAAGTAAACTTTTGGTGTATCGCTCCAATTCGTAGGGGTGAGGCAACCCAGATTGCCCTTTTTTCACTTCCACATTACCAGGGAAAATGTCTTCCATTCTCTCTTTCTATTTCTCTATCTTCCAGTTTATATTTCATTTTGGGCTTAACCCTTTTTCTGCTTAGAATTAATATTTAAACATCTTACTGCTTCAGTGTCACAGCAATTCCCCTTGAAAAAAAATCAAATTTTAGAGCTTTTTCAAAAGCTTGTTAAGTAGCATAGGCAGTTGAATTCAAGATTTATAATTTGCTCAATTATAGATTCCTTCTTTATCTTTCACTCATAAAAATGATAAAAACCGTTATTCAATCATAACTTAGTAAACACGCCATTGAAAATTATACATTCCGAGAAAGATTTTGCTTTAAAATTCAAACATGCTATTTTTACGCTTAGAATCTATGGCACAGTGAATTTAATATATTCTTACTTTTAGTATATTGTCTCAATCCAGGTTTTATTGCCTGCCTGAAGCCATTGAGTCTCCAGCAGCTGCCTGCTCTCATGCTCCAATCCAAAAATTGGAGTAGGCTCCTCTTCATGCTTTGTTCTATAAAAAAATTTGTCACTCCATCTCTTACTCCTTAAACAGAATTTTTTTCACTTTATTTATGATACATTTTTACCTAATATGCTAAAAATTTTCATATTTTTTAATATTAGTTCTCATGTTTTTGCTGAACGTATCTTATTTTCCGCACATTGTTTTCAGAAGTAGATATCATAATTGAAAGCTTTATTCAAAACGGAGCAGCTCCATCTAGATAAAAAAAGAGGCCTTCTTGTCTCAGGCAAAATGCAGGCTGTCAAAATTCATCTTATAGTAAATTTGATATATTCTCATTTTTAAATATTTCTTCAGAAGCTATTTATCAGGTGAGAAATTCCTGCTGGAATAGTTTATACTCATTGCTATAACATGTAATAAGTCTTTAAAAAAATTTAGAATTATTTATAAATCCTATTTAATAAAAAATCTTTTATTCTAAAACTAAGCCACAAATTTTCAAAGGCTTTCTTCTGAAGGGTAACAAATTATTGTTGTGGTCTGCACCAATTTTCAAAGGGGAAATACAAATTAGGAATTCTTTTGCAGGTGAATAAAATTTTATTGGTGAGCAAAAGAGTGAAAAAAGAACATATTTTGATGTTTTGATAAAATTTGAATAGGGAGTTTGATCCCTACTGGGCACGCCTTGTATTAATAGTATATGAACAAAACAATCTATTGTGGCTTATCTGATTAATATATTATTTTTTTGAGCAACAAAGAAAGTTTAAAGAAAATAGGAACAACAAGAAAACTTATATAAGAGTCAGTTGAAATTTCTGGGATGAATAATGAGAAAAGAGGACATGGAGAATCTAACACTCACAAGTAAGAGAAGCAGAGGGGCAACAAGTAACCTGCTTAATGAACTTGTGTGAATGTATGGCAGAACAAGAACAAAGAGGTATGTTAACGAGTCAAAAAAAGGAAGTAGTGGAGAGTCATCATTACCTGCACACCAAAAAGTCGTGGCATATAAAAGGATACTGGTTTTTCTCATAATCAGATTCAGTCTTATAAACTCTTCCAGAAAATTATTTAGTTCTTTTATTCCTTATTTATTTTGAAGCTTGTGTTTGCATTGAGAAACGGGCATAAAAATGTTGACTTTACAATTTTTTTATTTCTTTTTCTTTGAAAACAGATTGAGATGATAGAAGAACATGTAAGAAACAATCGTAAGTAGACTTTTTTCTTAGCATTATTTTCATAGTTTATTTACTGCTATTCACAGACATTAGAAGTCATTCTCTTTATATATATATATATATATATATATATATATATATCAGGTGCAACAGCAAAATTGTACAAATCTTGTAAAAGCAAAATTGTCCATTTGTTAGATTAAGCTTTGAACCGTTGTATCTTAGAAATGATTAAAGATATCTTACTGGAATTCTCTAAGATTTTTATAACACTATTGGACTCTACTTTGAACAATAAGAATGTATAATTACTCTCTAAGCTTTAAGAGAAGAATTGTGATGAAATCGATCATAAATGAAAATCACATGTTCATCATTAATTAATCATAGCTAAGGATTGGAACCAAGTTCAAATATATTTATATTTATTATTCCAGGATCATTTTCCAACTTATTCAAGATGATCTTCGCCCTCTCTAACCTTCTAACTTTCTGTCCTGGAGTAACAAGTTGCCTCACAGGTTCCATTTTCAATTCCTTTTTCACAGCTCTTTGGACTGTCATAGATGAAATTCTTCTCTAACATGCCAAATGTCTTATGGATTAAGTTGCATCTTTTCTAATTGATCTTTTTAGCTCTAAGTTGAAATGATGTTCCCTCTTCGTGTTCTGACCTCCTCTGATCCAGCTTTCCTCTCTACTGTTTCCTCTTTTTTAAACTTATTCACTGTTCTCTTGATGGTTCTTGAATGAACTTCCTAAAAGTAATCCTCTTAGTAAAATATTGTACTAAGAGTGTTACGTTTAGTGATTCTAACATGTTTTTGTTGTAATATCCTAAAATAAATAATATTGCTCTACTATGCATTGAGCCCTCTTTTAAAGTAATGTTAAGAACTATGGAAGTGTACTCTATTCTTTCTTGCCGTGCCTGTGTGTGTGTATACACACACACACACACACACACACACATATATATAAATATTTGCTGCCTAAATACACAGAATACACACACACACACACACACATATATATATATATATATTCATTCTGTGTATTTAGACAGCAAATATTCATTCTGTGTATTTAGACAGCAAATATTCATTCTGTGTATTTAGACAGCAAATATTCATTCTGTGTATTTAGACAGCAAATATTCATTCTGTGTATTTAGACAGCAAATATTCATTCTGTGTATTTAGACAGCAAATATTCATTTTGTGTATTTAGACAGCAAATATTCATTCTGTGTATTTAAGACAACAAACATTTTTTGTCAATTAATTTTATTGATTGACTTTTCATAATTACAAATAATCCTTCTCACTTGAGGAGCAAATTCTGTCAGAAGTTGTCCAAGGTTCATTGCAGACAGTCCCATCAGACAACACATTAATAAACTGCATGAGGATCATAGTAACATTAGACAGCTACTAACAAACAACACCAAGATACTGGCAGAATCAAATAGTGAAAACAAATTTATGATCACTGAAGCAATACAACACTCATATAACAAAAATAAACATCTATAAATAAAAATAATTATAATTTATGAGCCCAGTTCCTCAAATGTATATAAAACACACACACACACACACACACACACACACATCAGAACATGCCAATGTCACAACACACTCACTAGTTCTATGAAACTCATGAGTTGTCTCTTCCCACCATGCTACTTACTTTAATAGTCAGATGGGCATATAAACCTAGAATGTTGGGATAAATAAAAAGCAAAAAATGAAGAAGATATGAAAAAAAATGACCATCTCAGAAATGTGAAATATTTGGTTTTTAATGGAAGTTTTGAATGAAAAAGAAGAGAAAAAGATTTTGCTAATAATTTGTTAGTATTTTAATCTTGTTTTTGTTGTTTTTTTTTTAAAATCAGCTCAGGAATTAAAGGCTTTTGAGAACATCTGTGGACAGATGTTAATGGATGTGCAGGAGCGTCTCGTTTATCGTACTTATATCTACATAAAAAATGACATTTTCATGTACAAAGCAGCTTCTGGAGATCTGGCTTATCCAGAGAAACTGGAAATGATGGAAGTAAGTTGTTCTATTTACAACATTTTTCTGCTCTCTTGTTTTGCTATGAAAGATTTTGGTAGAATAGCTAAGAAAGTTAAATACTGACCAATAATTATTAGTTATCTATTGCAACCAGTTCTTAAAATTCAAAAGGGTTGAGTTGGAAACAACTTTTTATAAAGGCGATAATTACAAGCACGCGCACACACACACACACACGCATGTAGGTATGTATTAGTTACAGGTGTCTCGTTACATCACTTGTGTAGTGGCTCTAATACCTCAACGTTTCTTCTTTTTCTGTTGTCACCCTTTTGTATGTAGACTTAATTTGATTTGCTAAATGATGTATATTAAAAGAATATTTATATGATACCAAATTAGTCAAGTTTATTAACAATGACTTGCAAGACAAGCACTATAATTACTGCATTACAAATAAATTGTTAGTCATTATTGCAAAAGAACATCCTCTTCTCTTTTTTTTCTACTATTGATAATGTGGGACTTATTTTAGCACACACATAATGCATACATACATACATACACACATATATATATATATATATATATATATATATAAACCTGCAAACATTGTTGTTACTAATCAAAATAACCCCATCTAAATCTAAACTAGCAATGACCAATATAGTGTATCAATTTCACTGCCCAGTACAAGACTGTGTTTCTTGTCACAAATCTATTAACTATATTGGTCATAGGAGGTAGGTAGACCATATTCAAGGAGGTGGTAGACCTCCTTGAATAGGCACCTCACATGTCACTTATCAGATCAAATTGTTTTAAAAAACATCTATCAACCCACAATTTACAAGAACCCTTAAGAAAAATTCTAGTCAAAAACACATTACATTACTGGAAGCATCTTGCTATTAGAGAGGCCCTGTATATTAAACATCTCTCTTCTACTATCAACTTCATCTTATTTAACAGCGGAAATGGAGTGTTAAAAGTCATTTAAAAATAGAAAGATGCTCACCTGAATTCCAGCCACCCTCAATACATGAAGTCTTGAAATAAATGATTCTATTCAAAACAATACAAAAACAAAAATTACAACTGTCAAAACATGAGGAAAAACTAACAACACCAAAAACAAAACCCCCTTGAAAATTTCTGTACTCCCTTATGCCTACAACATGGAAAACCATAAGGATGCTGGAAAAAATAAATAAAAATTAATTAAATCCTCCCTGTCTGCCATATTTAATAAAATATATATATATATATGTGTGTGTGTGTGTGTGATAAAAATATAGTTTTAAGGTATGCTATATCTGTCTATATTTCTGAGATGTACGTTATATCTGTCTATATTTCTGAGATGTACATTATTTGCATTATTCGGACTATTGTCCTCATCTTTGTCACCATATTTATTACAACGTTTCGGCCGTTGTATGCTCCAGCCTTCTTCAGGTGGTTGGAATGTCGAACTGAACCCTTTTTTTCGCTCACTGGGGTAGAGAGTTCTAGTTCCACGTGCCATGTTTAATGGATGTCAGTTATCTCCTGTTAATTTTCCCTCTGAAAGTTCTCCACTGAACTCACACTCTTTGGGTCCTGTCACTGGATTTAACCAACACCTTTATCCACTGTGCCATGTGTCCTTGAGAACATCTGTGTATGAATTTCTGGGTATTACAAACCTAATGTCTTCAGCAACCATTTTTATCAGTGCTCATATTGCAATTTTTGCTGTTATCAATGCGTGTTTTTACCAGAGCTCATATTGCAACTTTGTTGTTATTATCGCTTTTCTCTGGCACTCCTTATTACTGGTTTCCATATTATATTCATTTCTATGCTTGGTCGGCTCAAGAGATTTTTGTGGCCTAGCATATGTGCTGATTCCTTAAGTTTACGAATTTTCCAATGGTGTTCCTTGTCTATGATCTCAACCTGATCCCACAGAGGGCAGTGATCTCCCTTCCTTCTCCATATGTGGTCAGCCATGCCTGATTTTTCCACTTACCCTCGTGTTACAGCTTTCTGGTGTTCTTGAAGCCTCACCTTAATATTTATATTTCTTTCCGCAGCTGCACGGGATAGCGTACACACAGTCTTTAGTCATGTTCTCCTCTATGGGAGGTCTTACTCGGGAGAGATATCTGCGAAGTGTCGTCAAGCTTTTGAAGGTTGTCCTGATGTTATCTGCGTCCATATAACAATAAATGGATAAGTGGATAATGGTGTTGGTTAGATCCATTGACAGGACCCAAAGAGTGTGAGTTCAATACTCGGTTAAGGCAGTGGAGAACTTTCAGAGGGAAAATTAACAGGAGATAACTGATAACTGACATCCATTAAACATGGCACGTGGAACTAGAACAGTCTACCCCAGTGAGCGAAATAAAGGGTTCAGTTCGACATTCCAACCACCTGAAGAAGGCCGGAGTGTACAACGGCTGAAACGTAATAAATATGGCGACAAAGATGAGGACAATGGTCCGAATAATGTAAATAATGTATGCTATATCTATAAGTAAAAGTGCTCAATATCAGGGATAGAGCAAGTGTAAATATAAAAGTGGACACTGAGGTCAACGATCTGTTTCATGCTTGTATGCAATCTTCATGGCCTGAAGATTTCATTCAAGCGTGAAACAGATTGTAGCCACTTGGTGTTGACCTCACATTTGTGGCTAGTCTACAATGTTTAATGTGTGTAGTAGTGAGTTAACAGAGAAGTGTTCTGTTTAACAATGGCAGGATATTCGTATTGTGAGCAGGCAGATATGACTTTTTACATACAACCAAATGGTAATGGACGTGAGGCTGAACAGCTGTATAAGATTGTGTTTCCAGACTGAAGGTAGCTGAGTCATCCAACCTATGCTGCTGTTTATTGTTGCATTGCTGAAACAGGATCTGTTGCACCACAAACTTTCAATCGAGGAAGACTGTGATCCGCTCATATGCCTGACAAGAAAGAACACATTCTACAGACTGTCAGAAACGATACAGGTATCAGCACATGTCAAGTGGACCTAGCAAATTGTACATCTCGTAGTACCACATGGAGGGTACTTGAAGATCAGCTCCTGTATCCGTATCATTTGCAATGTGTGTAGGGTCTTTTGATCACTCACCACAGAAGAACTTTGGCTGATGGTTTATTGCGCAAACTGCCAATCCGTTGTTTGTCTCTTCAGTCTTGTTTACGGATGAGGCAGCATTTTGAAGAGATGGAATATCAAATTTACACAACCAACATTGGCAGGAGAATCGGAATCCCCATGATACAATACAGGCTAGACACCAGCATCAGTTTACGATTAATGTGTGGGCTGGAATTGTAGGTGACTGCATGGTAGATCCATATGTTCTACCAACTCGTCTTACGGGAGCTGTTGCATGCATGTGTAGACGCAAGCGGGGGGGGGGACATTTTGAACATCTGTTATGACTTACTGTGTTGAGGTACAATGATGGCCTTTTGGATTTGTAAAAGCATTTTTGATACACCACATATACATACATACATACATACATATATATATATATATATATATATATATATATATACATACATACATATATATATATATATATATATATATATGTGCGTGCGTTTGTGTGTGTGTGATAGAAATTATTAGGAGGATTTGAGATAATTATAATTAAGTAATTCATCGAGTCTAGAAGAAACCTCAATCTTTAGGGGTGGGTTCATACCAAAACTAGGACAAAAGTCTATATAAAGATATGTTCACAATTCCTTTGTTTATGAGTTATTAAGTTTAAAGAAAGTTTAAGGTGGCTGGTGCAGTGTTGTCATAATACCACAAGAAGATCAGCTCCTGTATCCGTATCATTTGCAATGTGTGTAGGGCCTTTTGATCATTCACCACAGAAGAACTTTGGCTGATGGTTTATTGCGCAAACTGCCAATCCGTTGTTTGTCTCTTCAGTCTTGTTTACGGATGAGGCAGCATTTTGAAGAGATGGAATATCAAATTTACACAACCAACATTGGCAGGAGAATCGGAATCCCCATGATACAATACAGGCTAGACACCAGCATCAGTTTACGATTAATGTGTGGGCTGGAATTGTAGGTGACTGCATGGTAGATCCATATGTTCTACCAACTCGTCTTACGGGAGCTGTTGCATGCATGTGTAGACGCAAGCGGGGGGGGGGACATTTTGAACATCTGTTATGACTTACTGTGTTGAGGTACAATGATGGCCTTTTGGATTTGTAAAAGCATTTTTGATACACCACATATACATACATACATACATACATATATATATATATATATATATATATATATATATACATACATACATATATATATATATATATATATATATATGTGCGTGCGTTTGTGTGTGTGTGATAGAAATTATTAGGAGGATTTGAGATAATTATAATTAAGTAATTCATCGAGTCTAGAAGAAACCTCAATCTTTAGGGGTGGGTTCATACCAAAACTAGGACAAAAGTCTATATAAAGATATGTTCACAATTCCTTTGTTTATGAGTTATTAAGTTTAAAGAAAGTTTAAGGTGGCTGGTGCAGTGTTGTCATAATACCACAAGAAGATCAGCTCCTGTATCCGTATCATTTGCAATGTGTGTAGGGCCTTTTGATCATTCACCACAGAAGAACTTTGGCTGATGGTTTATTGCGCAAACTGCCAATCCGTTGTTTGTCTCTTCAGTCTTGTTTACGGATGAGGCAACATTTGGAAGAGATGGAATAACAAATTTACACAACCAACATTTGTAGGCGGATCAGAATCCCCATGGTATAATATAGGCTAGACACCAGCATCAGTTTACGATTAATGTGTCGGCTGGAATTGTAGGTGACTGATAAGTCCATATGTTCCCCCAACATGTCTTACAGGAGCTGCCTACAAGGACTTTATTTCAAACACACTTCCAGACCTGCTAGAGGATGTACTCCTGCTAATACAAAGGTGCAAGTGGTTCATGCATGGCGAGGCTCCAGCACATTTTAGTCACATTGTTCGTGATATGCTGGCTGACATCAACCATGAAAGATGGATCGGTAGGAGAGGGCCGGTCCCATGGCATGCACGTTCCCCTGACCTCAATCCTTTGAATTTGTATCATTGGGGTCACCTAAAACAATTGGTTTATGCAGCAGACATTAATAATGCAGAGATGCTTCATGGGGATCAGAAAAACCATTTGACACCATGTGTGGAAGTATCTGAAAGGATTCCACCATTCAATAATCCAACAAGTGCATGTGCGTGGAGAAGCAAGTGGAGGACATTTGTTATGAGTTGCTGTGTTGAGGTAAAAAGGTGGCCTTTTGGGAATCTGTTTGTATGGACATTTTACCTTGTTTTGGTGTCAGGAACACACCCACAAATTTTTGAATTGCATTTTGGATTGTACATTTGACAACATCTACCATAAACTTTAAATTTAATAACTCAAAAGCAAAGGATTTGCAGACATATGTTTATATGGACTTTGTCCTTATTTTGGTGTGAGAAACCTGCCCCCAAAATTTGTAAAAGTATTTTTGATACACTCTATATCACATAGTATGCCTTCCTCTCTACTTGATATTGATATATATAGGCAAATAGATAAAAGCCTTTGCTGTGCACAATTAGTTTAATTTTAAGATGGGTACCACATAAGAATCTAAAAGAACAGGACACTGTATTTTATAAATAAAGTATTTAAGTTTAATTTTCATAATTTTATTCTGCTATATTTTTATGTTCTAAAGGGTTGATAAGCCATAAAAACAAAGTAATCTATTTTATGTTGAAATTGTTCTCTGTGATATTAATATTCAATTTAATTTGTGCCATATTTTAAACATTTTAGCTACTGATAAAATTTAGTTAAATAATTTTTTAAAAAAATACATATTTTATACTGACTGTTTTTAATGTTCTCTAAGATTTCTATTGTAAGTGATGTCATGATGTGAGTTTAAATGAAAATGAACAACTTTAAAAAATTTCTGTCTTTTAACTGAATGAATGCTTTTGATTTTTCTTCTGCAAGAGTATTTCTGAAAATATCAGAAAAGACAAAGGACATTCACGTAATGCTTCAAATGCTTCAAGTACAAGCCTGGAAGTGGCACAGATAACAGCAGTAGACATTGGAAATGAAATCAAAGAGGAAGAAGAGAATTCCATCACAGATACAGTACCATTTAATATGGGTGAGAATAGATTTGGAATTTTATTGCATCATTAATTTGTAGCATGATTCACCTAACAATGAGATTAATGTTTGTTTGTGTGTGTGTGTGTGTTTACAAATTCATGTAGCACTTAAAAATGGTTGTTCTTATCCATGTGGTTTCTAGCAACAAATATAGTCTTTTCAAAGGAGTCATGTATTATTTTGATGAAGGCTGGAATTGTGATTGTTTCATGTAGTGTTACCAAAACAAGATTTCAAAGAAACACTAATTGTACTGGTACTTTTACTCATTTATTTTAGCCATACATTGTTTTGCCAGTTTTCTATTTTTCGTAAACCTCTTGCCTATTTATATGCCACTGTTAAAGAGTTTTCTATAGTTGTTCAACTAAAGGAATATGAACCTAGATTTATTATAAATTGGGGTTATTTACATAGGGGTGCTGAAAAATTCTCAATCTAACCAAAAAAGGATTAAATAAAATTATGATGTTTGGTCATGTTTTTTTTTTTTTTAAAATAAAGTTCACCCAAAACAAGACCTAAGAGCCATTCAAGGTAGAGGGTTACTGAACGAGGTATGTGATGTAAACATAAGAAAATAGAACCAACTATTTAATCTAGCATTCTGCCAATTAACCATGATAAATTGGTCACTTTGTATGATTTGATGTTTGATGACAAATTTGAATGTCTAAGGATCAAATTTTATCTTCACAGTCTTTCTGTTCTCAACTTTTTGCTGAGTTAAAAAGTAAAGCATTGAAAATAAATGTCTGGGGATCCTAGAAAGAACAAGTTTCTGTTCTTTATAATTTACCTTTATGTCTATTTTGATTATCCTTGCCATCAAAGTCTTTATTGCTATCCTCCATGTTGTCTTCTTGTGGGAAGAACGGGAATTAGGGGGGGAAAAAAAACTGTTGCACACGGCGATGCTACACCCGATCGAACGCCTTCTTGCGAACCTGAAACGAACGTACGACTCTTCCAAAATAAACACTTTACGACAGCGAACAAGCAAACGGCATCCACGACTGTTGCCGACAAACGGCTGACCGACCGCAATGGCTTTTGCCGCCCCAAAAAAACGTCAAATGACTCGCGTGTCTTCTTGTAGTCCTCGGTCGAGTCCATTATGGTACTCCAAGGTGTGCCCGGCGAAAACACACAGATCTCGAGATCACACAAATGGCAATGTGGGGCAGGCCGTTTCTGCCTGGTGCTCCGTCTCAGTGGTATGGTCTCAAGCGCTTTCTCAGTGGTGCTCTCTTCAGACACCTCACTGAGCTCATCCCGCATAGGTTCATCAGGCACGCTACTCTCTGAGGTGTGCTCTTCCTGTGATTTTATATATACCAACGGGGCTTCATCATTATCTGAAGAAGTAACGTGGTCGCTGACGGAATAATCCTTCCCGCACGCTGGACACACGTCTTTTATGTGGTGCGGTATTTCATCAATAAAGACGGAGTGTGGACTATTAATTTGTGTCACCGTACCCTTGTTGAACCGTGTCGTACACCTTCTGTGCGGATTTTTCACCCAGACAGTCCCTCCTACCGTATAAGGACTGGCAACTGTGTTGTCACGCACCAAAACTGCGTCGATACCCTTAATGCAGAACTTGTAGGTGTAGGTTGCATTCGCTGGTGCGGTTGAAGCTGTTTTATTGTCCTTTGGGGTAATGTTGTACCAATATACAGCTTCCAAAACTGAACACCGTGTTCTCGTCACAATGCACTTTATTGTACGATGGGATCTCTCAACTCTTCCATTCCCCGATGGTACGTGAGCACAGCGAAATCGTACTTGTACATTCCACATCTTTGCAAAAGCGGCAAACCTCTCTCCACAAAACGTTGCGCCATTATCTGTAAGCAGTTTAATCGGCGACCCTCTTTCACAAAACACTACTTCCAACTGCTTGATGATGCTAGCAGAGTCTTGGCGGTGCAAGGGCTTCCAAATGGCAAAACGACTGGGGCTGCAGTCTATCAACGTCAGGTATAGTTGATGTCCGAAATGGGTTACATCCATCGCAACCCTGTGCCAATTTTCCGCAACATCAAGCCTGTCCGGCTTCCAATGCACTGGGGCCGGGTCGATTGACTGGCATTCCCTGCATCACCTAACCACCAGCCACACCTCGGCTGTTGTTACTCTTGGGTCGATCAACTTCACAAAATAGAGTGTTCTCTTCACACCAGAGTGTTCGCTGGATTGATGAATGGCTTGTACTTGAGCAATATCTCGCTCTTCAGCCACAGCGCACATAGGTTCTCTGGGTTCCGTCATTTTGCGCATTTCATGTAACCATCGCTCCGGTACTCTAGTAAGTTGGTCGGCTCGATTGTTGTAAGACTTGACAAGCTCTACATCAATGTCCAGCTCGTATTCCAAGGCCAACTCTTGGAGTGTGGCTAGTTGACGTCTGATTAACATCTCGTAAGCTGCCTTGGTGCGCACTCTCGTCCGTCCGGACAGAGTGTCAGCTACCCAGCGATGCACACATGCCGAGTCTGTCCGTAAATGAATGGTTTTAGCCTTCCATTGTAATGCAAGGTTGACACCTCGTAACACAGCATCGAGCTCAGCAAAATTGATGTGCTTGTCTTTGTGCACCGGTTGGAGCCAGCTATCATCTTCTGCCATGGCGCCATTGCTCTCCACAACCACAACCGCACCGATCGTCCTGGGCTAGTCTCTTAAAAATGTCGTCGATCATCTGGGCTAGAAAAGGGTCCTGCACTTCATCGTCCCATCAAGTGGTAACAGTGTTTGCCCTCCACTTCACAAATGCCGTGGCGACACGTAACCAGCCACATACCGGAAAATGGCTCGTCAACTTCCCGCACAGCGAGAAGACAATTCGGCGGGTTCACATCCATGACGCCATTGCAGTTTTCCTTGCTCCTCCCAGACATGCAATCCCAACACGCGTGTGCCAATTCTTAGCCGTTCCGGGGTCTTACTTGACAGACCAAACTGCTCCAAAAGTTCCTTGACGCGGACCACAGAACACACCCTCTCATTTACAAAAACGTCGTCAATATAAGAGGAGGAGGCTGCGCTGACGATCTCGTCCTGGCTCAAGACAGTATTAACAATGGCCCGCATGATTAAAGGGGCAACATTGAGCCCAAATCCTAAACGGGTGAGACAATATCTTTGTCCCTTAATCTCCACTGTTTGGAATGGCCAAAGGGACTTGTCGATGTGTACCTGCAGATAGGCCCGGCGTAGGTCCAGGACTGCAGCATTATGTCCTTGCTGTCGCCATTCCCGTAATTTTTGAGAACAAACATCTTCGTTGGTCGCGTACGTGTCAACGTACTCATTGAGTTCCCGATAGTCCATAATGTGCCGAACCTTCTGTTTGTTTTCCTGCAGAACGGCCATGACAGGGATTAAACCCTTTGGGGATCCGAGCTCCTCCTCTGGGTAAGGAAGCAGCCAGCCATTATCTATCCACATCTGGAGTTCCCGATCATACTCCTCCCGAATTTGTGCAGGAGCTGGATATTCTGCCAGTCTATTTCTTAATGTACCCGGAGGTTGGTTGCCAGCCCATTTCCAAGATGCAGTCCACCTCTGAGTGGTCTCATCGTATTCTACTTTAAAGTCGGGCTCGGTAATGGTGATGGCAGCAACGACTGGTTTGACACTGCGGAAACTTTACCTCACCGGCGCCAGTTATAGATATTCCTCCCAACTGTTTGATGGCATCTAGTCGAGCAGCAAGTCAAATCCAAGCAGGTCTCCATCCACGACTAGGACTTCCATAGCGATGGACGGCTTTGCACCAACAATAACTTGTATCACTCCGATTCTGCAAAAGTCAAGTGCGCCTCCATCTACTGTAAGCACGCGTGTTGATTTTCTTGTCCATGCTCGACAGCATGACTTACGGACTAGTGACTGTGTGCATCCTGTATCCACCAGAGCTGTACGTGGTATTCCATCGATACGAACCGTCACTACAGGCAATGCGCCATTTACAAGGGTTTTGGGGAGAAGATTGGCGCTGAATTCTCCCCCCCCCCCCCGCTTGTTTCCCGGACAACACCGAGCAATGTGCCCTTGCCGATGACCTCGATAGCAAGTGATGGTCCGTCGGTGCTTGGTACCAGCACCCTTGGATGGTTCACGACCCAGGAGACAATCGGTCGCCCTATGATTGGGTCCATCACATTTATATCACCTCGTGTGCGCATCTGTTTCCTTCAACTGTGCAGCCAGTGCGGCCTGCTCTGTAGAACCAGTGCATTTCTTCAAGATAGCGCGAGCTCGTGCCAGCACGTGTGACAAATCCAGGTCTTCCATCTAGGATGACGCTCTTAAGAGCTCCTCTACATGCTCAGGCAATCCAGCAACGAATGCACACTGCAAACACTTTTCTGATACGCCAACAGAATTGCGAGTCTGCACAGTTCTGCCAAAAAGACGTCAACCGTTTCCCCTGGCTGAAGGCGACGTGCTGCAAACTGCTTCCACGCAGAGAAGGGGTCTAAGGCGAAGGCCGTGTATAATGCTTTCAAAATGCAATTGAAGTCTGCATGCTTCTCCTCACTCAATTGCTGGTACACAGCATATGCGCCACCTGACAAATGCATCAGGGTAACACACTCAATTCGCTTCACACCGCTCAACTGACATAATTAGTTCCGCCTTCTCCAACCATTCCACTACCGACTGTCCAGAATCGCTTCCGTCGAACAGTGGTATCAGCTTTGGGTCGAAGGCCATAATGCTGAAATAGCTTGTGGGAAGAACAGGAATTAGGGAAAAGAAAACAAAAAAAAGTATCACACACGGCAATGCTACACCCGATTGAACGCCTTCTTGCAAACCTGAAACGAACGTACGACTCTTCCAAACAAACACTTTACGACAGCGAACGAGCAAACGGCATCCACGACTGTTGCCGACAAACGGACGACTAACCACAACGGCTTTTGCCGCCCCCCCAAAAAAGTCAAACGACTCGCGCGTCTTCTTGTAGTCCTCAGTCGAGTCCATTATGGTACTCCAAGGTGTGCCCGGCGAAAACACACATACACACGCAGTTCGAGGTTGCTTCTGCGCATGCTCGTTACAGGGTTAGGGTTTATTGCTATCCTCCATGTTGTCTTCTTACTAACAATTCACTTTCTGTCTTTTTTAAAATTTTGCACTCACTTAAATGCCACTTCTGCTTGATGTCCATTCAATTTCTATCTATAGAACTTATTTGCAAATGTTAATTATTGCCAATCTTTATTATTAAAATAATCATTAATACGCTAGTATTGCTGATGGAGAAGAGTATAGACAAATCAAGGATTCTTCCTTGTTTATGTCTCTTATTTTCTTATTAAGAAAACTCATGGAAAAGATCTTGAGTTATCCTCCTTAGAAAGATATTTTATTGCGTCAGTTTATACTTAATTAAAACTTACTCAGAAACCAGTGGCCAAATGGATTGGAAATCACTTTATTTTCCAAATTAGATCATTTTAATGATAGTGAATTAACAAAAGCAGTGCTATGCTGGGCTGTTGCATTTTCATGACAAACGCACAAACATGCGCAAGTTGGATTATTGTAATACCAATAATACTTAATGGCTGAAAAAGTAGATTACCTCATCTCATCTAGAATCATTAATCAAATGAGATTTAAAATATTTAATTTGATTGGTTCATTTCATTTGTAGTTAATGCAAAAGCTGCTATGAAAATCAGTGAATTATTCTGTGTTATTAAGGTTTCTTGAAAACATGGATAATTGGTGGTGGGCAGGAACCCATGTTTCTATAGAATAGTAATACAATGCTAGGATGATAATCACAATCAGTGGGCACTGTGATGGTGTAAATATAGTAGGATAATGTATAATTTCCAAGTTGGGTTACTGTCCAAATCATGTCAAGTATTTAGGACTTGGGCAGGTAAGAAATAAAGAGAAGAAAAGTTAAAAGCTAAAGTGAATATTTATTTACTTCCACTGGTTATTAAAATCATAAGGTTTGGTTAATTGTAATGCTATTGTTGAGAGTTATATTAGTGATTACAATTTTGTGTGTTCTTTCTTGCATATACATTAACTAGTGTTATGTCATTTGGGTAAATAGAAATAAATGGGATTAAGTCTGTCTCATAGAACCAGAACATGTAGTGCCTTATATAAGGGATCACAGGAAATGATGGAATATTTTTCTTGAAGGTTTATACTGAGAGCATAAAAACTGAGAAAATACTTCCTAATGGTTTTTCCTCATTATTAAAAATCCAATGCTTTTATTTCATCCATCCACAGTAAACATCATGAATATTTTGTCTTTATATGACTCTTTCCATCTGTTCCTCCATATCATATACATCGGGTCTTTTTACAGTTCCCATGTCTATCATATACTGTAACACCATTAGAATGATTTTTGCATCTTTGGAATTAAATCTTGAATGTTATTGATACTTTGTTGGGTTTTATTTCTCCCAGATACAAATGCATCCAGTATGCCTATGTCTCCTGCTGACCTCCATGGTATGTGGTATCCAACTGTCCGTCGAACTTTAGTTACATTATCTAAACTGTACAGATGCATTGATGTGAGTTTGGGATATTTTCTATTTTCTTACAATTCTTTCCTAACCCAAAAGTGTAAGTTTGTCAAAAAAAAAGAATAAATAAATAAAAAATCTAGAAATGTTTATTATTTTTAATTAACAAAATGACATACTTTGTAGAGTTTGCTTCCTGTTAAGACAATTTTCACTTTTTAATCAATAATACAGTTTATGGATAGATTATGGAAAAGATAAATATTTTGATTATTTTAAATTTAGTCACTGCTCATTTAATAAAAAGAGCAAAGTATCTTTTATGTGCGATTATCTTTGTTAACAAGCAAAACAATGATTGAATAATCATTTTCTGACAAGCAATATGTTTAGCTATTCAATAGGCTGATTCTTTTCATATATGAACAAATAGATTTAATAAGCGACATATTCAACACTTTTAGTATTAAAAATAAAAATCTGTAACAAAACTGTGAACATTGTTAAACTTCTGCTTGTCCATTGAAAGAGCTTTCAAAACTTTGAAACAAAAAAATATAGTATAATCTGTCTATATTTCTGCGATGAGGTATTATGTACACTATTTACATTATTCGGACTATTGTCCTCATCTTTGTCGACATATTTATTACAACATTGCATCCGTTGTATGCTCCGGCCTTCTTCAGGTGGTTGGAATGTCGAAACTGAACCCTTTATTTCACTCACTGGGGTAGATGTTTTTAGTTCCACATGCCATGTTTTAATGGATGTCAGTTGTCAGTTATCTCCTGTTAATTCCCCTCTCCAAGTTCTCCACAGCCTTAACCAGGTATTGAACTCACACACTTTGGGTCCTGTCACTGGATCTAACCAGCACCTTTATTCACAGTGCCATGTGTCCAGTGAGTGAAATAAAGAGTTCAGTTTGACATTCCAACCACCTGAAGAAGACCGGAGTGTACAACAGCCGAAACGTTGTAATGAATATGGTGCCAAATATGAGGACAATAGTCCGAATAATGTAAATAGTGTAAATAGTTTAATGTCTTTAACTTTCAGAAAAATCTTTAACATTCTAAGTTTGGGACAGATAACTGAATTCTTTTGTGCTGTTACTACAATGTGTCAGCCAATCCATTCATTCTCCACCCTTCTTTAGCTATATAATCCATAAGAAAAAGAGGGATCCCTTTTTGTTACAACACAATTTGGTTACAGAAGATAGTCACTAACATGGCAACTGGATCATTTCATTCCAGCAGCAAGAGATACATAAATGATACAATTCACTGGCACCCATGTAATTAAGGTGCTTCTCTTTGTACACAGTAGTGCAGATAGTTGAAAGGAAACACTGCTGGAGAGTGAGAAAATTGAAGAAGGTCGTTCGTATATATTGGCTTATTAGCCAGTTGTATAAATCAGGGCAGTTCAGTTTTGGTGTGCGTGTATGTTTGTCTACCTCAGTTATGGTGAAGATGAAAGAGAATACAAATACTTGAAAAAGAATTTGTGTTCTCTTTGCTGTCAAAAAAGTAAATGAGAAGATTGGGTTGAATTCAGTAAGTTATGATATTTGGTAATTTTTTACACTTTTCTACCAGTTTTAACCAATCCCAACCTTTCTTACCCCAATAAAAAAAATGCTACTTTTGAAAACAGACGGATTTATCGGTTCTTTGTGGGTGAAGAAGGTAGTTGTTCATTGCAAATTTAGGATACAAATTTTTGAATTTCAACTTGCGAGACTGATTTATGACCTTAGAATTATGATCCTAGATTTTTTGTTTTTTTTAAAAGAAACCTCCCAATTGCCATTTTCTCTCTGTTAATGGGTTGAGGTCAATGATATTTTCTGTCTATGTTGCATTGCTGGAATAAACGGATCCAGTTTGACATTAGTGACCATTTTCTAACATCATCTGATGTCATAGTAAACTTCTCTGTTTCCCTATGAATTATACATCTGAAGAAGTTTTTAGAATAGACTGAAACATTGTTGTAACAACACAAAAGAGGAATGCTGTTGTCTGAACAAAGCTTAGAAAGAGTATTTTGAGAAAGAGGTTAAAAAATGAGACAATATCATTTTCTTAACAAATACACACACACACACACACACACACACACACACACAATCTGATGCTCAGAAATTTGAAATAATCTGTTAATGTTTTTTCTTTTTGTTTAGCGCACCACATTTCAAGGCCTTTCCCAAGAAGCTCTTCAGTCTTGTATCCAGAGTTTATTGGTTGCCAAAGAAGGAATCATTAAACGTAAAGTAAGAATTGGATCAAGATTTTAATATTGAAACAGTCAATAGTTCATCACTTCCCCACCCCAAAACTCATATTAAATATAACATGTATTCTTTTTTTTTCTTTGTGTCTTCTGTTGTGAAAAAAGAAGTCAAATAACTTGGAAAATCCCACCATAAGTAGATCCGTTTGTTAGCTCTTTTAATTCATTTTGATGTGTGTGTTTTTTTTACTTTTCAACTTAACTAAACCATTGTTAGTAAGGCCAAATAAGAGTAGGAAGATTGTGTTGTGCTAATTTTTTAAGTGCCTTGAAAATCAGTATACAAAATCTTGACTATGCAACTATCTAAGCCACAAAGCCAGCCATTTGCTTTTTAAGAGTTGTCATGGTAACCCAAAGTAATGCTGATCTCACAAACCATTAAGAGAAAGTTTGATTCTCACAGACTGTTTTAAAAATGTGAGTTGTACCAAAGTTGGCTAAAGCTAGCAAATATATATGCTCCTTATAAAAAGTATTGTTGTGTTGCAGCTAAGACCAGACACCAAACTCATTGACAGGGTGCAGTTTCTTTCAGTTAACTGCTTGTGGCTTAAGATCATTATCCATGAATGAAAACAAAACAATTTCTAGAAGTAGACCAGATTTTAGTCTCGGGTTGTAACCTACTGCTATAAGTGAGCGAAGTAGAGATGAGGCATAGATGGGGGGGGGGGGGCGTAGTGCATAGTCCAGGAGTTGTCTACTCTGTCTGAGGCCCACTTCATCCTTTCTGTATGCCTTTTCACTGGACAGCCAATTTTAAAGATAACCATTTTCTTTGTCTCGTCATCTTTGTCTAAAATCGTAATTTATCTTCCTTCTGTGACTTTCTCTCCGTCTGAGCCTCTTGCTCTCGACTTTGAAGTTGACATCACTTACTGATAACCATCGGTCAAAAGTAAATGTTCCGTATCCACTCCTGCAACAGGTCCTGCTGTTTTCAATTACTCAGCTTACTCATATTGCAACAGTATTAAGAAATCTGTTTCTTTTTTTTTTTTTTTCTTTTTTTTAAGGCACTTCTTGATGGTCAGATGTTTATGATTAAGCATTTGCTGATTTTAAGAGAACAAATTGCTCCATTCCAAGCTGATTTCAGTATCAGGGAGACATCATTGGATTTCAGCAAAATGAAATGTAAGTATTTGAAAAATGTTTGTATTTAATCCCCAAAGGAGGAGATATATTTTAGCAATTGGTTTGTTTATTTTGTTTAAGAATCACAAACTTGGTCGGACTTGAAAGATATTTTTCTCTGTTGATTTTGGACTATGTGTGAATGAAAATGAATTATAAATTACAATTATCTTTTAGTAATTCTGTAATCTTTAATCTGCCACAGAAACTTTTTATCTCCTTTTTGCGATTTTTCTTAATCTCTACTGTAATCCTTTCACTATCTTTCAAACCTGTCCTTTGAACTTAGCTATTTTGAAAATTTCAAAGCAATTATCTAGCATTTCTGAAATTTCTCTAGCAACACTTGAAAGTTTCCAGTAAATTTGAAAATCTTTCTTGTAATTCTTGTCATTCTCTCAATCTTTTAGTTTTACTTCATTTTCTTCTGGCAATGATTTTATAAAATCACTTCGATAGAAAAGTTCATTCATTTGTATAGAATCTGAAAAAATGTAGCATTTTTAACAAGCATATTCTTAATAGATTTAAATGTGATGGGATGTGTATTGTTTTTTTCAAACATTTTCTCTATTATTCTTTTCAAACTTTCTGTCACACAAGTTATCTACTGTGTGGAGATACCTGGTTCTTCTGGTTCTACCTTACTTCAAATATCATCTTGGAATAACATACAGGTTCCAGCTGAGAGTGAACAACTGGTGAAGGACTTCAGCCACCTGTATGCAAAAAACTATATAATATGTATGTCTATGTCTGAAACTTTAAAGAATAGCTACATTGCTTTTTCAATGCCCTGGAAATCTGAGTATACTTTTGGATGGGTGTTTTTTCATCAAGTTTATATAATTTGTGAAATAATAAGAAAAGTGGATGAGCAAATTCTGCTCGCCTTAATTGGGTAATAAAATGATGCAACCACTTAATAATATTATTTCCTGATTCATGAAACTGAGATCTGTTTGGGATCATGCTGAAGTTCTGTCCCCAGCTGGCATTTTGGTGAACAATCACTTAGTACAAAATAAAGCAAATATAGTGGAAAGTAAAAGGAGTTATTTGAATATAAAAAAAAAATCTGTTTGAATTTGCAGACAATAGTGCCGACCATTATTGATTTGGCACCACTATGGTAAACATGCCTTTCTGTGGGTTTCATCTCTCAGCACTAAAAACAAACAAACAAACATTGTCATTTATGTTCCTTTTGCAGTCAGGATGATAAAACAAATATTAGAAAATAGAATTTCTCACCTTTTACAGCTAAATATGATGAATGTTCATTGATATATTTTAAGAGACATTTTGGGACTTTTCTCTTCTCTTCTCTTTTACTGTTTTCACTTTAGAAAAAGAAAATGTTGATTTATATTGTTTGAATTTGTTCTGTTGAAAAGCATTTTTTCTACCTCGTTATTGTGCTTTTGCATTCACATAACTTCTAAAAATCATTTAAATTGTAAAATTTTCTTCTGTTGCACATTTTATTATTACAGTGTAACCCGGATATAAGAGAGTCTCTTATATCCGGGTTTGGTCTATTATATATACATTAACACAGGCTCTAATTTGGGACCATATAAAAGCTCTCTTATATCCGGGTTTCTCTTATATCCGGGTTACACTATTATTATTATTATTATTATAGCATCAATCTTATTACTAGCTTGGGGTTGCATGTAAATTAAGCTCTACTATTGCAAATGGTAGCTTTATTCTTTTTCAGAATAGTAAAATATTCCTTGCCAAGAAATATATTTTCTTTTTATAAATGTTTGTTTTAAAAAATATTTTTTTTAAGTAATATTAAAAAAATACCTAATTGTTCTAAGTTTAATAATTATTACCTTGGTAATTAATGAAAAATGTCACATTTCCATACACACACAGACACTATGAATATATGTATTTAAAATGTTTAATAAACTTAGTCTGCCACAAGGCCATAAAAAGTTTCCTGAAAATGAAAGAATCTTTTTTCCAGTCCAAACATTTTTCTGATTTATTGGGTAAATTTCGATCTTTATTTTTTCTACTCATTGTTCCAAATTTCAATCCAACAAAAATTGATTCTTTTATTTACATTAAATTTTTATTTATGGAAATTGCCATGAAATTTGTTCAAACACAATTGCACTAATATTAAGATTATTAATTTTCTAAGACTGACATTAAGAAATTCTGAGATGAGTTATTGTCATTATTCTACATCTTTCTTAAGTTTACCAGTTTGTGTGTACTGACAAAAAATAGTTGTAATATTTAAGTTCATTTTGTAATTACATTGTTTATATTTTCTTCATGGGTAAAATAAGTTTTTCAACTTTGTTCTGTTTTCAAATGTAAGAAGAATTCTGGTTTTTAAACCATTAAAAATAAAAAATATCCAGAGAAAACTAGCACAAAACAAAAAGCAATGCTTTAGTAGCCTAATCTCCTCTACTTACTAATGAGATATTTCATTGTTAACACAAGGCTACTTCACATATTAGTCTCCTGTTACTATAACAACAGAATATCTCATTATAAAAAATGGGAGAACAGGCTGTGTGACTGATAAATAAAGGAAATTACATTGTAATTTTATGCCTGGTTCAAAATTTGGATGTCATTCTGTAAAATAAAATGGGTATATTTTTATTCTTCAGGTTCTAATATGTCACTTTAAGGTAGCAATGGCAGGTAATAATTCTGGTAATGTTTTACTAAGTTTGGTTTTTATGCTAATACTTTTCAGAAAGGCATGAAAATAAAAACTCATATCACACATGCTGATATCAGAGTTTTAACGAAATCCCTTACAAATAAATACATTGAAAAAGGTAAGTCTGGACAAATCCAGTGAAAGAAATGGCAAACGACTGTTTTTCATTTGTAATAAACCATAAAGCATCTTTATTTTTTCTTGGCAATAGAAACAGTATCTCTGTCTGAATTTCTTGAATGAGGAATTTTCAAAATTTATGCTATTTATATTAAGACAGTTGTCCTCATTTTTGTTGTTGTTATCACAATGTTTTGGCTGTTGTGGAGTCTGGCTTACATCAGGTGTATATTGATTCAGGTAACCTACAGGGAATTCTGGACTGAACCCTTTATTTAATCTACAGGGCTAGACTGTTCTCATTTCACTGCCCATGTCTAGGGATATTTTGTCTAGTTCTTATTTTTAGTACTGCTCAGTCCATTTCCATTGCCTATCACAGGGATTGAACTCACAATTACTAAATTCATGAACCAAGTCTTTAATCCTAATCTGTCTGCAACAGAGTAGACGGCGACATCTTCTCGGTTGGACGGTCAAACTCTCTGCCTATGTGCAGAGAGGAACCTGGACGAGGCTCCGCTGAAGGGCAGAGCCTCGTCCGGGGAGGTTGACCAACCCAATCCCGTTTATACAGGATCTATGGGCATTTTTTTGGCCGAGCCTACAGGCTCGGGAGAAACCCACTTTAAACCTGGCCTTGTGCCACATCTATCCCTCGTGGGTGGGGACAGTAAATACTGTCTTTAATCCTATTGTCCCACAGATTTTGTATTTTTCTCCCAAAATTGATACAAATACAAGACATGTCTTGATGTTTAAGTGTTTATTGTATTCAACCAAATGCAGATTCACTTCACTCATAGTATTTTTCTAGATTTACTGGTCACTTATCGTTAGAAAGCAAGAAAAGAATACTAAACTGTTATGTAGTATCAGTCCTCCTCTATGGCAGTGAATATTGGATAATCTCCTCACAGATGAAGAAGACACTAGTGGCAACAAAAATGTGTTTCTACAGAAGGATGCTGAGCATATGAGTAACGAGGAAGTTTTAAGGGAAGTGGAAACAAAAAAGATGCTTATACAGGGGGTGAGGGTTAAATTGTCGTCTAAATGACACAAAAATGAATATAACACTGACATCTCATTTTAACAGATATTTTTACCAAAATGGCACAAAAATATCTTAAATAACTAAAGAGTAAATTAATTCAATAAAATCACCATTGGCTTCAACTACATCCTCCAGACGACTTTGGAATTTCCTGCATCTCTTCTGGACAGTCTCCTTATTTAAGTTGGTGAATGCTGCCATAAGCCTTGCTTTCAGTTCATCTTTGGTGTTACAAGGAGTTTTGTTTGTGTCTCACTCAACTGTGCCCCACACATAATAATCAAGGGGGTTGCAGTCTGAGGAGTTAGGTGGCCAAATGTCAGGGGTGATGTGGTCACAGAAATTGCCTGATTTGTTTCATTACAACAAGAGCTTAAATGCTATTGGTAACTATAAAAATAAAACACCTAGAAAATACACAGCATATGATATCTATGAAGGGATGCTGAAAAATTCTTGACCCAACCAAGAAGCCCTTTCCTAAAAAGTCTGATGTTTGGTCACTTGGTCAGAATTTGGGAAGCACCCCCTTTGTATGTGTGTGTGTTGTATCCCCATTTCTTTCATAACTAAATACTTGTTTTTCTGTATACCTGGATGTGCAGGTGGTGTAATGGATAATGGCTTGGAATGAGAAATCAGAGAGCTGAGTTTGAATTCCAGTCAAATTTGTTACATTCGCTTACACACAAACATCCTTGAGAAAGGTATGAATCGATTTTATCCCTCCAGCTATGGGTTAAATAGTGGACCGTGTATCTGTAAAAATTATTGTTATTCTTAAAAACAAATTGTTAATGCAATGTTCACTCACAAAAAATAATTATTCTTAGAGTGCAAAATATATTTCGGCTTTAAATAATATACAAGGGGTTGATAAACTGTAAAAAATAAATAAATAAATCAATCAATCAGTTTATGTATACTCATTATTTTTGTGGTTATTCTATCTTTTTAGCTGTTTCTTTAATTGTATCACCAAAGTTAAGCAACATCGAACCTGGTCAGTACCTAGATGGGTGACTGCTTGGTAATACCAGGTGCTATAAGCTTGGATGTACAGATGGTGTAATGGATAATGTCTTGGAATTGGAAATCAGAGTCTCAAGTTCCAATTTCAGTCAGATTTGTTATATTCACTTATACACAAATACCCTTGGGAAAGGCATGAACCCAGCTCTCTCCTCTATCCCAGCTATTGATAAATTAGTAGTACTTATATCAGTAAATCATTATCACCAAAAATTTCTTACAGTCTAAAAATAGTTTCTGGCTTTAAATAACCTACAAAAGTTGATAAGCTATAAAAAAACAAATCAATCAATCTTTAATTGCAACATTAAAAGAAACTTTTCCATAGATTAACTTTCTTTGGTGAGGGTTTTGTTTTGTTCAACCTGCTATTATCATTTATACCTGATGATTCTACAAAATATCTGAGGACTTTGGCTAATCATCATCTCTTCTTTGATGACTACTTTTGAATACTTCAATATCTTTCATATTTTTAAACTCACTCTTAAGATTACACTATCCTCTCTGATTGATAGTAAAAATATACACCATTATTTTTCTTGATCTGACTGTGTATATTGGATATATATATTTTTGAAAACCAAAACAAACTTTCAACAATATTGCCAATCATTTGAACATCACTGTGTTCAAATAGAATCACAAACACATTTCTTTCATGATAAGAGAAACAGAAAAATCAGTTAATGACTTGATTGAAACCATGTCTGTTTTCCAATATTGTAGAAATCTTTATTATTGATACTGAAAAATAATGCAGAAGTCAACCAGATTAATATAATACAATTCTGCGGAGAATTGATAATTTGAAAATAGAACACAAAAATACGTTTTTAAAAATTTGGTCTACATGATTGTTAAGATGTAATATAAATTAGTTGTCTTGTTCATTATTGAACAAAAGAAATTTGACATTTGGCTGATTTGCTAATCATGTCATTTTTTCTTGTTTATTATAAATTAATAATGGTTGAAATTGTTGAAAGTTTAAAAATCTGTATCCAGAAAATATGACGTAAGTGTTCTTTATTTTTGTTTTTCTCATGGTTTTTTCTCTTTCTTTCTTCACTTAGTCCTGACAGGTACAAATCCAAATGCTGTGCTAGGATCACTTTGGGGTATGTGTCTTACCCAGGTTTTTTCTCCTCCTCCTTCCTGTATCTGCCTCTTTTTTCTCTTTCTCTCTTTCTTTCTCTCTAATTTCTTGTTTGTCTTTATGGCAATGACAACAACAACAACAGAGGTGGTGGTCATTAGAAATAACTCATTTGAATTGGCACATTCCTATTATTTTTTGCATAGAACCTGCTCTAGTAATAGTATGAGGCTATTCCACTTTCTAGGCTCCAGTCAAGATCTGCCTGAAATATTCTTAAATTTTATCAGAGATCAGAAATATTTAATTCAAGAGGGAGGAGGATGATGATGATGATAATAATAATAATAATAATACACAGAACATTCAAAGCTAATCACCCTGACATCATTATTAGAGATTGCAAAAAAAAAAAAAATTCCTCCCTATTGATATAGTAGTCCCTGCAGACTGCAATGTATCAACAATCCCTGTTGTAGTTGGAGCCCTCAGATTGATTGGAAAAGGTTCCAATAGACTCATTGAAGAGATTCCTGGTAGCCCACGCCTTAAAGAAATACACAAAATTGTTCTCATGAGTACAGCCCACACCTTATAAAAAATGGCTTTATCTATGTAAAATATGTATTTTTTTTTCTTTTTTTTTTAATTGCTCAATGGAAAATGTCATGATGCCATTTCTGACCTTAGGTCTCTGGGCGGGACCTGGAAAGAAATGAGTACACGCCAGAAATCAAAGGAAATAAAATAATAATAATAATTTTACAATACACACAGACAGAACAGTCAAAGCTAATCACCCAGACATAGTGATCAAAGATCACAAGAACAGAATGTGCTTTCTTATTGATATGACAGTTCCTGCAGACTGTAATGTATCTTGGAATACCTTTAAAAAAAACTATCAAAATATAAGTATCTTGAAGTGGAAATTTAAAAAAATGTGGCACATGAAAACATCAATAATTCCAATTGTGGTTGGAAAGGTTCTGATAGACTCATTGAAGTACAGCTCACACCTTCTGAAGGGCTTTATCTATATAAAATGTGTGTGATCTTAGGTTGTTTGATTTTTATTTATTTATTTTTCTTACAAAAATGATAAGTAGGAAATGTCACAATGCCATTTCTGACCTTAGGTCTCTGGTTGGGACCCAGAAGGAAATGCGTATACAATAGAAATCAAAGGAAATACTAATAAATCATTTTACATTAAAACATTAATTAAAAAGAAAGGATAATTCAAAAGTACACTATTTACATTATTTGGACTATTGTCCTCATCTTTGTCGCCATATTTATTACAACATTGCATCCATTGTATGCTCCGGCCTTCTTCAGGTGGTTGGAATGTCGAAACCGAACCCTTTATTTCGCTCACTGGGGTAGACTGTTCTAGTTCCATGTGCCATGTTTAATGGATGTCAGTTGTCAGTTATCTCCTGTTAGTTCCCCTCTCCAAGTTCTCCACTGCCATAACCAGGTATTGAACTCACACTCTTTGGCTCCTGTCACTGGATCTAACTAACGCCTTTATCCACTGTGCCATGTGTCCTTGAAGAAATCCGGAGCGTACAACAGCTAAAATGTTGTGATAAATATGGCGACAAAGATGAGGACAATAGTCCGAATAATGTAAATAGTGTACATGATACCTCATCTCAGAAATATGGACAAATTCAAACATAGCTATTATATTTTTCAATATTGATACATCACACATTGGGAAAAACAAGAAATTCACATTTTCCTATTTTTTCAACTTAGTTTACAAATTAATTTGTTTACCATATAATGCTTTCTCATTGTACTTGAAAGGTAAAAACGGAGTACATATCCTGATGTCTGCAGTCAATGCCAGATTATTATAAGACGTTTTGAACCTCTTATTGCATTCCACATCATGTGCTATAATAGATAATATTCCCCTACCCACACATAGATGAAGATTTAAAAAATTTTTACAAAAATGTATTCATTGATTTGTACTTGACTAAGTATCAGGGCAGATTAAGTTTTCTAGCCTTGGTTGGTGACCAGTCTAGAGATGATAAAAAATCAATAGAAACACCCATCTTCCAGCAGACTGGGCCAGTCAGGGAGATGTGTTAGCTGATAAAAAATACACAATCACTAAAATTCTTAAGTCATGTTAGTTAGGCAATCTGTTAGAGGCAATAGTAATGGTCACTTTTAAGTATGAAGTAGAAGTAAAAAGCAAAATTGTGTGGAAATTTGTATCTTTCAGGTAAATTGCAAAAAGTGCAGCATTTCATTGCTATAGCAATCAAAAATGATTGCTTATGTTTGGGATTAAAAAGGTTTACATTTGATTAGTTTTTAGTATTTCTGGCAGTTCAGGCTAAGAAATGGAATAAATAGCCTCGTTCTTTGTCTCCTTATTTTATTTCTCTCAAGTGATTTTGTTGTCCTTTGTCACCTGCAAATATTTATATAGTTTACAATGTTTTGTGTTTATGTTGTTCCAGTGTTTTTATCAGCTCGTCTTTATTAAATGACAATAATAAGTGACACCCACATGTGCACTGTGATTGAAAAATAATAGTCCAGTTAGTTTGTATACGGATGTTGATAATGAGATAGATCTTTGCTGGATGCTCCTGAAAATGTGACCTTGTGCCAGAGTTTTCAACTACTAAATTTTATATAAATATATAGAAGATAAAAGTAACTCTGGGAAACATACCTGTATGTGTTCAATATTTGATCAACAAACTAAATCATTAATTTTCATTAGTTTTCCCTTTTGATGTTTTCATCCTTTAAAATATTCTAATACATTTCTACAGATGCACCTAACCAAATTTTATGGCATATACAAGTATTTTTCTTGCTTTTCATTATTTGATGTATAACTTGCTTAATTCAAGTAAGACAACATAACTTGAAGTAAAACATTTGATGAATTTCAAAGGGAAATTTTCCTAATGTAATCAAAACTTCCAGGGTAGAGAGTTTATAAAAATGTTCCTATTATGGACCATCCAGAAAGTAATGTTTTGTATTTTAGGCAGATTTAATTTTGTCCAAGAATTATCAATTACTCACTCCTGATCAAGTGTGTGCCATACATTAATGTATATATATAAAATTAGGAGGTCAGACAATTATGATACCTACACACGCATACGCATATATATAAGTGGACACTGATGTCAACACCCAGCGGATTCAATGTCCACTTTCATATTTACATATGCTTTATCCCTGATATTGAGCACCTTAACCCATAAATATAGAATACCTTAAAACTATATTTTTATCATATGTGTGTATGTATGTGTGTCAGAGCAATTAAAGGAAAAATTGCTACACTTTGAAATACTTTATATGTATGTATATTTCATTGTCATCTATTCTCTCTCTCTCTTCATTTATCTTGGCTTGAACACAGAGAGATTGAAGATTATGTTCAGAAATATTCTTGATTGGATAACAAAGAGCTTTTTCTTATATTCCAAACTGTATTTATAACAGAAGGCTGAGCACTTGAGTAAAGGAATTTATGTGAAAAATCTATCACTACTCAGAGTGGAATGATATATATGGTTTAAAATAATTAAGATCAGATCAAAAACTTTTATAACAAATGTGAGTCAATAAATTTGTCCCTCATCAATGATTATTTTGGCCCAGCTCACTCAAACTCTAACCCCAAAGATTTATTATGGAATCCATTCTTGGTTCTTTGGCAGACAACTTTTCCCTACCCCCCAGATCTACCATAACACTCAAATGTATGTTAGTTATGTTAAGATGTTTCAAGAATAAAACTCAAGACTTCATGAATGCTTACATAACCATCAACTTATACATTGATAGATATATAGGTAGCAGTTAGATCATTAGCATTCTGACTATGAGACCGGAGTTCAAAACTCACCATGGTTGATTTGTCAAGGAATTAACTTCTTGATGATATGTATATTAGACGATGACAGTATTTGGCACCAGATGTGCGTGTAAACCATAACACAATTGAGCATACAGGCCTTGTACAATTACTGATCACACCAGATTATACACTTCCAGAAACTGAAACAAATGTCTGTTCAGAATGGTTGCAGTCTAAACCACAGATTGGTTTTGTGAGTGTTAAAGAAACACAAGAGGGTTTAACTAGCCAGACATGAATACTTGGAAGTGAGTAATCAACCTTTAATCATATATATATATATATATATATATATATATATATATATATATATATATGAGTGGAGGCACCGTGGAGTAATGGATAACAAATTGGATAGAGGAATTGGAGAGCCGAGTTCGAATCCCAGTCGATTCCATTACATTCACTTATGTACTAACACCCTTGGGAAAGGTGTGAATCCTCTGCTTCTCCCTCCAACTATGGGGAAATAGTAGGACAGACTGGGTTCTATAGCCTTGGATGGCAACTGGTCTAGGAGAAGGACAACTCTGAATTCAAAACCTGCGGAAGGACATTTGGGGACCTTGTGGCATTCGTTGCACCAGGTCCCTGTATTCGTCCCTCCAAAAAGTGTGGATGGCCCTGCACAAAGCCTTCACCACTATAATCAAATCCTGTGTGGGTGTCGGGCTTTCAGTTTCTGGGAACTGATCTGTCTGACCCTCATACGTCGAGTTCGACGGGAGAGTCCATCATCATATATATATATACCTACATTTTGTTTTTTAAATCAAAAATAATAATTTATGCCTGATAAGTTGGTAGAACAACGAAACTTAAGTTGCACTTTGAACATAGGTATATGTTTATTTATTAACATATATATATATATTTTTACTATTACCTTCAAATCTTACTCCATCTTAATTTGAAACATAAACTTTGAGTAAGAAATATTACCCATCTAAAAATAGCTACAAATTACATTCATGAATTAGACTCAAACCGATAAAGATGTTACCTTAACAGTCTTTCACAATATTAAAATATTACTTTTAATAAACCCTCATTATTGTCGTTTATTAATATAGCATTCAACTCATATTAGATCCCTAATTTATTTGTAGAGAAGTTGAATATTTAAATTGCTAACAAGCATTAAATTAATCTCTTCATGGAGTTTTTAAATATTGAAATTACTATCAAACGTTAAAATCTGTTTTTATCTAATTTGCTAAAGCTATACCACCCCTCTTCCTCTGTAAACCTCTTTTCTCTTTACTTCCCCCTTTTTTTCTTTTTCATTTTCCTCCACCCCTTCCACATACCATTTCCGTTGAGTTGACCGATTAAATAGGTCAATGTCTGATCCGTACCCCCTTCCTTCCTCAATATTAAGTATTATAAAGAAATATAAAAATAAATTTTAAAATTCTCCATTCCCTCTCTAAACTTGACCATGTCTCTCATACCATTCCTCGCTACCTTCTATGTTAACTTATATAAGCTTAATACTGCCCATCAAAAGTGTAAATTTTAATTTCATTTTTCGATCCACCTTATGAAAGTGATGTCTGAAGATCCATGGACAGTTAAAAGTCCCTGGTGAAATAAACTATTACAATGGAGCCTTAAAGTGGTCTGTTTTTCTTTAAATTAAATATATATATATATATATATATATATATATATATATATATGTTCAAAGTGCAATTTAAGTTTTGTTGTTCTACCAACTTGTCAGGGGCATGAATTATTACTCTTAATTTAAAAAACAAATTATACTGGTTCTCATGGGAGGAATGCTAAATTAAGCACAGATTCAAAGCTCAAATTTAAAATAAACTAAATATAATGTTGGGGTGTAAATACTGAAATTAGAGCGTGGGGGAGGCTACTGTAAAATTAAAAAAAAAACTACTTCTTAGCTCTGTCTAACCACATTGAGCACTGTTTTGTTTACACCTTAAATTGCATAAATATTTATATGCTTACCTGTGTATGCATGCTAATGCACGTATATATGGTTGCCAATATCTAGTTATTTGATGTATCCACGTCAATACCTATATATGATGGACCCTCCTGTTATTTTCAACATATCAGAGTTCAACAGCATATTCCACCCATGGTCCTATTTGTGTTTGTGCCTTTGATGAGTTCAGCTTGAGATTCACATATCATTTCACATATAGAACAAGGAACAGCATCCCTGAGGGCTGCAGGAATGTTAGAGAAGTGTTCTGCCTTGTAATACGCAAATGTTCACTGCATGACCTCTCAGAAGTTGAAATGCTTTTTATGCACACATTCCTCCACATAACATGATCACCAGAAGCCACTCCCTCAAAGGCCACCGATGTCAGTATATCCTTGTACTTCAACGGTGGAGGTGGTAGCTTCCCACGAACCATCATGTAGTTGGCTGTACATGAGGATTTTCGGTGTCCTTTCATCATTCATATCTACAACATGACCAGCCTAGTAAAGTTGTGATAACTTTAGGAATATTGCTATGCCTCCAATTTCAAACTTTGAAAACAGATTAATTTTAGATATTTTATCTTCCAGATTATAACTACAGCTTATATGATAACACTACTCCTGTATCCTTCCTTGGAGGTTGGGAGGGTTGAGTTTATTCTATATTTAATGCAAAGGTGATTTCTCTTTCGGCTTTATTTCTACATTTTTGTTGCTGGAAGATCTTTTGGTTGAATAACAAAGGGGTATATCATCCAGGATTGACTGAGTATCGTTAAAAAAATATACACACTTCATCAAATATTTTTTGAACACTTTAAAAAATGTATCATTTTAACGTAAGTCTTTTTATATATAATCTTTATAAGGAAATACTGAAAGGTTCTGGGGCTAGCTAAGAACCCCTTCCTCCCCCAAAATTCTGAAAAGCAGGTAAACCCAAAAAATTTTCTGCACTCCCTTCATATTGTGACATTTACTATTAATAATAGAGTGAAATTAAAGGAATAAATAAATCAATTCAATTGTGTCAACATTTTATGAGATGCCATTTTGTTAAAATCTTGGGACTTCATTTGTAGTTTTTATATTTTTATATTTAATAATAAATTCAACAAAATAAAGTGTGTCTAGATTTTTGAACAGATACTCTGCATATATATATATATATATATATATATATATATATATTTGGATTTCATTTGCATTTTTATATTTCCAGTAACAATTTATTACAAATGGATTTTTTTCTTCAAATATCTGTGTTTCCATATCTAAGGTCAATTTTTACTTTTTAAAGAAAAATGTTTTACAGAAACAAAAATTATTTGGTCAGTTGGGTGATGCAAAATAAATCAATATTTCTTCTCACTGGTTATAAAATTGATGATTGTTTGCGTGTTTCTTTTTTTTTTAAGTCTACAGAAAAATCCAAAGGTGCATTGTCAGAGATTCATGTGTTTTAATTAATTGTAAATTTTTAAAAAAATAAATTATTTTTTTTTAATGTTTTGCTCAGAATTATCATAAAGTACAAGAAAAAATCTGATAAACTGACATTTCAAACTCTGCTGTTGCTACTAGAATTCATCCAAATTAAAACATCAATAAAAAAGTCACAGTGAAGAATTTTATATCTTTATTGTGATGCTTACTCTTAATTATAAACATGTTTAACTTTAAAGGAATAGGCTTAAAACTTTCTCTACTAATCTACCTATATGATTATTGCTTTTTCCTGTAGACTCCTTCTGGAGCATGGGGAGTGCCACAACCACACTAAGTGATACTACTTTGTACAACAACTTTTACAGGGCTAGGATGCTAGCCTGATACCCAAAAGGGACTGACTTCAAAGGCTAAAGGGCATCCAACTGCTCCACCATTTTATCAATAACTTCCTACATTTTAAGTTTAGCAAGCAGGTTCGCCTATCATCTGGTACACACTCCTTCCCAGTCTATTGAACAGGACAAGAGGTTTATCCCTTGTTTCCTGTTTAGGATTGGATTTATGGTTCCTTCTATTTTTTTTTTCATTCTCTTTCACTCCCAATAGCCCCTTGTACCTTAATGACATTATCACCTTGTTTGGGGTGAACTGATTAAAAATTAAAAAAATAATTTTAAATTTTCTGGTTGTTGCACAGATCTACTGCTGCTGCAGTTTTGGCAGCATTCATAGCGATTATTGGGAATAAAAAATACAAGTAAATTTCTTTGAAAACTTCAATATTGCAAAGGCAGTGTTTAGAATCTAATTATCATTGCTACTTCTGTGACCAAAGTGATTGAGATGATGTCCATGAAAGACAGGTTCAAGAAGTGTGGGATATGAGTTCAAGTCTTGTCAGAACTACTTTATTTCTGATATTTTACATACTTTGCTTTAGTGTTTGAATAGAATTAACATAGAATGCTATGACAGAAAACATAAAACTAATAATGATAATAATAATTATTAGATTGTTTTGAATTCTCACAAATTCTTGAGCCTAAATAAACCATTTATTGAAAAAAGTCTTTTTAAAAGGCTAAGAATTACAAATTGTTTTGAAATAAATAAAATATAAAGTAGATGATACCTGGATTTGTATCCCCCTACATCTGCTAACAAATACATTCATTAAAGAGTCTGTACTTGTAAATGAGGTAACTGTGATCAGTGTTCAAGCCCAAGTAACAAGCTAGGATTTCTTACACTGATTTTCAAGGTAAGCAGATCCTTCTATGCAAAGTGAAGCACTAGTGCTGATTTTCAAGGCAGACAGTCCTTCCAACTTGGAATACTGGTGCTACATAATCTTTTTAAAAGCACTTATAATTTCTTATGTTGTTCATGTTATACACACGTGTGATTAAAAAATGATTGAATTGAAATATACATTATCCAATATAAAGTAAATGCAATAATGATCATGTTTTTTTTAGCCACACAAAGTAATTACATGTGTATAAGTTGCTTTAATAGAAAATGTTCGTTGTAATATTTGAATTGAATAGTACAAAATTGTTTCTATTAAAATTTCCATTTTATATCATTTTTCAAATTTCTGAGCATGTCAAACAAATTTCTCTCTTCTGATAACTTTATTGATTGAGAAAATTAATAATATATGAAAGACTTCAACAAAGTAAATAAACAATGGCCTCAACAAATTGAGTGTAAGACAATTTAAATAAAAGTTAAGATCAATAAATATATTCAATGAAATATGTTACAATTTCATGCTTGTCGATAGTTGTTACAAAAGGCTGAAAGGTGAATATTTCAATTTTTGGCCTTATAGAAAAGTCATGTGCCATTTTTAAGGACAAATTTAGAAAATAAATATTTTGGCATGTTTGTTGATTTTTATTTCCTTCTTTACAAACTGCATAAATGTTTGCATTTCAGTTGTACATTAATCTTTTCTTAAGATGTCCAAAATGTTGCTTATTTTCTTCTACCATCACTGTCAATTATTTTTGCTTTAATTGCATGGTGATATGAGAGCTGTCATTTTGCAATCAAAAGTGATCATTTTGAATGATGCTTCTCAATAAAACTAATTGCTTTTAATGCCATCTAATGACAAAATCAACAAACATTTTGTGAATAATATAAAATATTAGTATGACTTTAAAAATGGACATTTTAAAAGTATATCTATTCACATAATATATACAAATATATTAAAACAAAGAGTGAGGAACAGCAACGGTAAGAAAAATAAATCTTACTGAAAAAAGAGAACAAAATTTCATCCCTTACCAGTGAGTAATGTCTATTTTTCTTATCCTTGCTCTTCCTCTGTCTTTGTTTTAATATATTTGTATATATTATGTGAATATATATACCTTTAAAATGTTTGTTTTTAAAGCTGTAACAAACATTTTGACCTTTTCAATACTTGATGGTATACAGTAATTTCTTTATTTCATTTACTACTGAAAATCACCCCAATTAATGAACCCTTTACATATATCTGTGCATGTATACACTGACAGAAAATAAAATTGCTACCCCCTGAGTATATGTTTCAACTTATTCAAGATCAAGCCTGTAGGAAATATAGCTGAATTACATCAACTGATTATATATACAGATCAATATAGCTTGTATCAACAGTGCTTGGACCCCCATATTAATAGACTGTATATCCTCTTTGGGCTTTAACACGGACCTATATTTGTGAATGCATATTATGCAGTTAACAAATACCATTTTGTGATTCAATGCAATAAAGCAAATATTGTAGGTGGGCTAACTGCTGTAATAAAACAAGTCTGGTGATCATGCTGACCAGGGAAATTGATGAACATCATGCAGAGCATGTTGAGTAGCACAGGTATCATGTAGGCAGGCATTATCCTGCTGAAAATGCCACATTACATTCCTATTGTGGGAATCACAGCAGAAGAAGATGAACAAAGTTCTCAACATACATGGTACTGTTTAACATTTCCTTTACAAATGCCAAAGCTAAATGAGAGTTGTCACCTCACACCATGATACCAGATGTTGAGTCCTGTGTGTTGTGGGTGAAACACTCTGGAAGGTGCTGCTACATCACACATATCTGAACATTCTTGAACATCCTTTTGATCCTCTGAGGTGATCCTCTCTGAAAATCACTTGGGACATGCACAATGATGTTGTGGTATATAATACAGGATGTGATGTGTAAATTGTCGCCATTTTATATTTTTAATTTTGCACATGTGTATTGTTTATTTTTGATTTTGTCATCTGCACAATATAGTAGGGTCAGTTGGGCACCATCTGTGAGATAAAGAGCACCATGATCCAATCACTCCACCAGAAATTTGGAAATGGCATGCTGTACTGCTTGGCATTTTCACCAGAAGCACCATTTCAAAGTGCTTGGGTGTCTCTCTGAGGACAGTGCAGAGAATTTAGAAAGATTTGGATGAGTCTAATGGGGATTATGAAGGTATAACAGCTCAGAAAACTCACTCTAATTGTTCTGAAACAAAAATAACTCCTGAATTTGTTGGTGTGGGCCTCAGACTCAACACAAAGGCCTACATCAAGTACTTTGAGGAGGTAGTGCTGGCTTGGGTGAAGAGGGTGACTGCTGGAAGACCCTATGTTTGACAACAGGACTCTACACCATGGCACACAAACAGGAGAATCCAGTCATGACTGTCCTGCACCATGCCACAAAAGCAGGAGAACCCAGTCATAGCTGTCAGGCGATTTATCCAACCACAGCACCCCTTACATTTGGCCATCTAACTCCCAAGACTGCAACCCCCTTGATTATTATGTGTGGGGTGCAGTGAGAGACCAACAAAACTCCTTGTAACACCAAAGGTGAACTGAAGGCAAGGATTATGGCAGTATTCACCAACTTAAACAAGGACACCGTCCAGAAGAGCTTCAGGATATTCCTAAGTCATCTGGAAGCTGTGGTTGAGCCAATGGCAATTTTATTGAATAAATTTACTCTCAAGTATTTCAAGATATTTTTGTGTAATTTTGGTAAATATATTTACTAAAAATATGATATCACTATTATTTTCATTTTTGCATAATATAAATGACAATTTATACATTACACTCTGTATATGTAAGTCTGGTTAGAGGTAAATCTTGCTGCAAATAATTGACTCCCAACATTTTGTGGCCACCTTTGATCTGGTCTGTGCTGTGGACACAGTGTGGTCTGCCACTGTTGCCCTGATAGTATGTTGATTTTGGCAAACATCTTTCATATGTAGCCATCCAGAACCTGCTCTATGAATGTAAGGATGTTCATTTGTACACTGTGGCTAACATTAAGACAACCACCAACATGTCACATTCAGCATGGGCAGTAATTCTCTGCACTGACCATTCAGCTTTTTGAAGGCCCACAATCCAACCCATCTCAAGCAGGTCTCATTACACAAGTGGAACATGTATGCCTCTTTATTGCCTGACCCCTGCTTGCACTGGACTCTTTCACCCACACTGAACTTTTTTGAAGCATGTATCACTGTCTAAAACTCCGGCACAGACAGTGCACTGGTATGAGTGTTACTGTGTCAAAAGATGGCTGAAAACTTTCAAAATGCTTTTTTGTATTTGCATTTGACACAAGCAGTATTAGTGTTTCAACCATTATGGAATGCTTGCTTTATAAGACTTTCTGTTGTGCATTTTGTTGTTCTTTTCTTTGATTATATTTTGAATACACATTTTTAACCCTTTCAAGTCCACATTCACGTAATCGATGTATACAGCAAAACGATATTATTCTTCGTTTCAGTAGATATATCTAAATGACTTTGACTTAGCAAAATAATATTACTGAATGTATTAATATAAATATAGCAATGGGGGGACACTGTGTCTGCTTTATCCCATATCAATGCGTTTTGGGGACAATTATGTCCCGTAGGACGTGTTGAAAACATCTGTGGGATACATATGTCCCAGGGCACTTGAAAGGCTTAAATTAAAGTTTTAAGTGAAAAGATTGGAATTTCAGATGCAAGATCTTCTTTTTTTTATTATTTAGAAATCAATCAACTTGAAATTAATTTCTTTATATATTTTAAAACAACATTTCCCAAACATATTTTGTCATTATTATTCAATGGATTATATGTATAAACAGTTTTGTCATTTTTCTTTTCATTGAAGTGTTTCAGTTGGTCCAGTCTCAAGCTTTATCAGATATATGTAACATACAGTAAATAGTTTTAAATGGTATTTTATTATTTTTTAATTATACCAATTGGTTTTAGTTTATAGCTTCTATTTAAAAAATACACATGGTGTGTTACATGAAGTGTTGGAATAAATTTGATTTTGAACTTATAAACTGTAATAAATGTTTTTTTTATACAAAGTATATATAAAAGCATATGGATTCTGTGGAATATTTGCATAAAAAGACAATTTCATGAAGGAATTTCAAATCCACTTATAACAGAAAAACAAATCAAATATATGATAATAATTAAGAAGAAACATTACAATTTTCTTAAGAAAACATACTCTCAAGCATTGGCATTATTAATTTACATATGGGCATTTTTTTTATCATTGTCATATTGTGAAAAGTTTGTCATAACTTTTTGCAACTCTGCATTCATGCAAGGTGACAAATGGATAATTTTGATTAAAATTTTGTTTTTATTCATTTAGATGTCATCATTAAGATTTTATTCAACTGAAATAAATGAAAATCTTTTAGGTAATTGTCCCTAACTTGCATAATGTCAGACCCAACTGTGGGAAATGTGTAAAATACTTCAACTTTACTTTTATCATGCCAAACAATATTGAATACTTGAAACAAAAACTAGAATACATTGCTTTGAACATTGTTGCAACATCTGGTCTGCTGCTCCTCCTGCTATATATTTAGAGATTCTTGATAAAATCCAAAGAAAAATCTGCAATGTTATTAATCCTGACCTGGCATCTCAGCTTCGGTCACTTTCCTTCTACCATAATATAGCTTCCCTGTGCCTTTTCTATAAATGTATTCATAGTAATTGTTCTCATGAACTTTTCTCTATGGTACCTAGATTTTATGAACTTAAGCATAGTACTAAATTGGTAGCAAGGTCTCATCATTTTACAGTTGAAATGGCTACATGCAACCGTAAGTTCTATGCTAACAGTTTCTTCTTTTGCACTTCTCGCTTGTGGAACTCTCTTCCAGTTACTTGCTTCCCAGTCAACTTTCATCTTCAAAAATTTAAATGCAATGTCAATCATAATCTTCTGTTTTCATAATTCCTGTTCTTTTATTGTTCTCTCTCCTTAATAGTGTTTTCTTTTTCTCATGTTCTCTAACACTCTGTAACTCCTTGTGTCATAGTGACTTTGTTGCCTTGCTTGGGGTGAAATAATTCAGAAAAAAAAATACATGGTTAAAGATTGTAAGAATGAGTTTAAACTACAGTGTTGAGCATTTTATGACCAATATATAAGATTTGATGTATCAAAATCTCTTTCATTCAAAAGATTAAGAACTGTTAGATTTTAATCTTGCTATTTAGGTATTTTTGCAGTATAAAATATCCAACTATGGCACAAGTCAGTAAGAAAATTTATCTGTTTCTTGAAGAAAGCTTGAATTTGTTGACCATGTTCACCATCGTCAATGAATATAGAATCCAGCGCAGTACGTAATCTGTTCAATGAAACAACGTTAAAGATTAACATTCACTGGTCAGACACTCTACTGAATCTGACTATATTGCCAATACCACCAGCAACTGTTCCGTAATTCTTCAGTCTTCGATATCAAAGGCTGGCAGTGATATTTAACCACCCACCTACGAGGGTTACATGTGGCACAAGGCTGGTTTAACGTAGGTTTCCCGAGCCCATAGGCTCAAACAAAAATATTCCTTATTGGAACCTGTAAAAAAAGGTTCAGGGACAATCTACCACCCCGAACGAGACTCTGCCTCTCGGTGGAGCCTCGTCCCGGTTCCTCTCTGCCCGAAGGCAGAGAGTTTGACTGTTCAGCCATCAAAGGCTGGCAGTACATATTCGGGAAAAATGTGGTCACCTTTATACACGTTTTATTGAATATTTTGAGCCTTCAGATTGGTTAATTCTTCTATTGGTGAACTATAAAATGAGTCAGCTCATTTTGGCTGGCTCACTAGTACACCAGGGTACCCAAAAACTCCAACAGAATTTGCATATTAATCAGAAAATCTATTAATTTTGAATGACTTGAATTCAAGTTAAATCGAGGACAATAATTGTAAAAGATTATTAAATTGATATGATTTCTGGTAAAATTTTATCACTCCTATAAAATGATGACACAGTTACAGTTAAAAAATTTTTGTTTGTTTTTTAGTGTCTCTGATTTATTCTGTATTTGTCAGAAAAAAAATGATATTACAATATCAGGTTATTTTTTCTCTCTCTGTATAAACTCAGCTAATGTTTCTCTTCTGTCTGGGATATCAGTCAATAAGAAAAATTCAAAATTTATTTAAATTATCTTCTTGTTTCATGTGTTTTTATAACGAGCAACATTACACATTAATAAATATTTTAAATGTCAATAATAAATGTGAAAATATACAAATTGATGGGAAGAATATAAAAGATGAAGCTAATTCAAAAAAAGAAAGAAAGCCAAACATATTTGATTAATAAACACTTGTACCACAGATGATTGAGTTAATATTTCAATGTTTATTCTTATCATCCTCAGACATGTGTGAATAAATATTCAATTTCTTTAAGGTAATCTTGGAATGCAAAGGTGGAAATGTGTAGATGAAACAGGGGAGAATACTAAAGTAAAGCATAGATCAAATATAATTGTTTAGCAACAAAATTATTCTATTGACTTTTTAAAATCTATAAAGCAACATTTGAAACACTTTTGTATCTCAGGTGAATTCACATAAAAGTTAATTGAATTTTTATTCAACTGAAAACCTTAAATCATACATAAAGAATATACAGATTTACTCGAAAAGGTCATATTCCCTTAACTAAATTTTCTGAATTGTTTATAGGTTTGGGGGCTGGTAGAGGTGATCCCTTTTGTGTTGAAACTAATTTTATTAATAAAAGTTGCTTCATAATGAACTTTTTATGGCCAGATGTTTTGCTCTGAAAGAATATTCATATTAAATTTTATAGAAGCCAAAAATATTAAGAATCTTGCATGTGATCTTATCAACATTTCCTGAGGATTTTCACGTGAGTTATCTACAAATATATACATTATCTATATCCTCTTTGGCGGGATTTAATGGCTAGCTGATTTCCTGAATGAACAAGAACTTGATTTTTCTTTTTTTCTGTAAAGATAGATTTGGTAGGTGGTTATTGAAATTCTCCTGATCTCAATTCCTTATATGTTGTTAGATATTATAAATGAACATGAAAATCTCTCTTTGAACCTGACCCAAATAATGGCAACATTCTTGACAGTATTTGACTGGTGAGGTTTTGCAGGATTCAAAAAATGAATAACTAATGTCCAGATACTACTTTTGCTCATTGAAAAGTAGGTTGGATTTTTGGCAAGAAATCAGTTAAAAGATAGATAATGATAGTTGTGTTGTTGGTTTAATTATAAGACAAAGTTTAAAATGGTCCTATACTTTAACATGTGCATCATCAATATGGACCTGGGGCCATGGCTCTTTTTCTTTCGGCCATGAGTTTATTTTTGTTTTGGCAAAGGTTTTTTATTTCTGTTCATTTTGGTCAATTCTGTACCTATTTTTCTACATCGAATGAATACCCAGGCCAACACGCTTGCAATTTTAATTGTCTCAGTGTTGCTGTTATTCTACAATAAACATCATCATATCACAATTTTTATTGCATCTTTTCTTAATCATCTCCATTGCATATAAGACCCTACTCTATAGTTAAACTGACAACAAACTGCATCCGCGTCCGGGGTATGACGACAAACTACATCCGCGTCCTGGGTATGACGACAAACTGCATCCGCGTCCTGGGTATGACGACAAACTAATCCGCGTCCTGGGTATGACGACAAACTACATCCGCGTCCTGGGTATGACGACAAACTACATCCGCGTCCTGGGTATGACGACAAACTACATCCGCGTCCTGGGTATGACAACAAACTACGTCAGCGTCGTTGGTATGACGACAAACTACGTCCGCGTCCTGGGTATGACGACAAACTACGTCAGCGTACTGGGTAAGACGACAAACTACATCCGCGTCCTGGGTATGACGACACACTGCATCCGCTTCCTGGGTATGACAACAAACTGCGTCCGCGTCCTGCGTATGACGACAAACTACGTCCGCGTCCGGGGTATGACGACAAACTACGTCCGCGTCCGGGGAATGACGACAAACTACGTCCGCGTCCGGGGAATGACGACAAACTACGTCCGCGTCCGGGGAATGACGACAAACTACGTCCGCGTCCGGGGTCTGACGACAAACTACGTCCGCGTCCTGGGTAAGACGACAAACTACGTCCGCGTCCTGGGTATGACGACAAACTACGTCCGCGTCCTGGGTATGACGACAAACTACGTCCGCGTCCTGGGTATGACGACAAACTACGTCAGCGTCCTGGGTAAGACGACAAACTACGTCCGCGTCCTGGGTATGACGACACACTGCGTCCGCGTCCTGGGTATGACGACACACTGCGTCCGCGTCCTGGGTATGACGACAAACTGCGTCCGCGTCCGGGGTATGACGACAAACTACGTCCGCGTCCGGGGTATGACGACAAACTACGTCCGCGTCCGGGGTATGACGACAAACTACGTCCGCCTCCGGGGTCTGACGACAAACTACGTCCGCGTCCTGGGTCTGACGACAAATTACGTCCGCGTCCGGGGTATGACGACAAACTACGTCCGCGTCCTGGGTATGACGACAAACTACGTCCGCGTCCGGGGTATGACGACAAACTACGTCCGCGTCCTGGGTATGACGACAAACTACGTCCGCGTCCTGGGTATGACGACAAACTACGTCCGCGTCCGGGGTATGACGACAAACTACGTCCGCGTCCTGGGTATGATGACAAACTACATCCGCATATTTGATAAATATTATCAACAAAATAATTGCTTTTTTATAAAGATCACAAAAGACCAGAATGAAAATGAAAAAATATTATTACCAGCTCTACGTTTTTGAAAAAAACATTATTACCAGCTCTACGTTTTGGGAAAAATATTATTACCAGCTCTACGTTTTTGAAAAGATATTATTGCCAGATATACGTTTTTGAAAAAATAATATTACCAACTATACTTTTTGGAAAAAAACTTTTTCAGTATTAAATGGCCCAACGAAGGTCGATATGCTGGTTAAATAAACAATCTATCTATCTATCTATCTATCTATCTATAGTTAAACTGTGCCTTATCTCTTTATAATTCTCTCTGCCCTTGAACAATTACTCCATTTGTTTGTTTTTATTCTGCATGCAAGCTTGCTTAATACTGGATTCTGTAATGTTTCAAATGCAAAGCAATTTAGGAGTAATACATCAGTTTCAGTTTAGTGAAATATTTTATCTTCTGAATTCTCTGATCTTTATAATCATTCATTGTTGAATTTTTGTCTTGATAGAGCATCAACATGTGGAATAGTTTCACATATTTAATTTTGATGTCAAATGCCATACATTTTATAGCCCATCTTAAAATTTGACTTTCAATGTTTAAATAGTTATCTTTGGTTGACATTAATCTTGTAGAAAAGTATATTATGGGTTGACCTTTTTGTGACAAAATTGATGATATGGCATGCTTACTTGTGTTATTAGTTAAAGTCACTTCCTTTTTAAGGTCAAAATCTTTTATAGTGGGTTTTTTATAAGCACTTTTTAAAAATTTTAAATGCTATAATCTGCCAATGTATCCCTTTAAATTCATTATTCTTTTTATGTAACTCCACAAAGGTTTCTATTAATTTACTATATTTTGGCAAATATCTGCTATAAAAATTGGCTAACCCTAAAAAAGATTCCAATTCTGTTTTATTTCTAAGTGTAGATACCTCCATTATTTCCTTTATCAAATTTGTGTCTGGTGAAATTCCATCTTTAGAAATCTGGTATCTCAGATTGTGTCGCAATTTAATACACATTTATGCTTCTTTATGGTGTTATGAACTGGCCTCATATGGATATGAACACCGGGTTTAAAAAAGAAAAGATGGGATTGCTCAAATAGAAATGCATAATACAGGTGTCAACAAACTACAAACCCAGGATGAAAGTTTAAAATAATTTTATATAACAAAACAAATAAGGAGAAAATGTAAGATAACAGACGTAAGATCAACATGAAAAATTGGTAATTATTCCTTCTGCAATATAAACTGGGAGATTCTGGAATGGTACTTCTATTTTGTTCCACATCTAGTAATCGAATATGTCCAAGATAAGACTGGGAAGATTTCTTCAGGAATGATATTTCCTTATTACACATCTAGTAATTGAATAAGTCCATAGGCGCATTTCTCATGAGTGCACGATAGAAGTCAATTTATTCATGACTTGACTTAGAGATTTTATGGAAAATGAAAATATATTTTTAAAAATCACACCTGGCGGTGCATGTCATGTGGTCTTGGGTGACTGACCTTTAATTATTCCATTAGGAGGTCAAATTGTCTGGTTGTTAAGCAACCTAGATTTTATCCTGCCATCTCTCAGTCTAGACAGGAAATAAAGGAAGAGAAGAAGGAAGGAAGGAAGGAAGAAAGAAAGAAAGAGGAAGCACAAAGAAAGCATGTGTCCCTTGATAGATTTGATAATATGTCTGATTTTAATTTAAATATTAAGGTACATGTCACAATGGTCATCTGAGCATTTTTTAAATTGTTTAAAACATAATCTGTTTTTTTATTTTCACTCTACTGGAATCATCAATCTACATTGTCACCTTCATAATTGATCATATTCTTAACATCACCAGTTAGTACATTTTCAATTGCTCTCTGAAAAATAGCACTTGCTGTTTTTACACCATAAGATATACAATTCCATTTGAGTAAACCTATCGGAGAGTTAATCATAGTAACTTCTTTAAATTTTTTGTCAATTTGTATCTGGTTACAGGCAGATTTAAGGTTAGTTTTGGCAAAATATTTCACACCCAACAGAATGTGAAAAGCAGTTTTAATGTTAAGAATAGGGAATGAGTCAGAGCATATTTTGTGGTTCACACCTATTTTATAATCCACACATATTCTTAACTCTCCATCTGGTTTTCATAAAATGACAATGGGTGTGGCCCAATTACTATCACCAAATGAACATGCTCTAAAATTCCTTGCTCCATCATTGTTTTTAGTTTAGCAGTTACTAAAGGTTGGCTGTAAATGGGCAATTTGTGAGATTTTAAAGTAAGAGGGGGTGACTATTTTCCTTTAATTGGGTGCTTGTTTTGTACCCCCTTTTAACATTCCTGTATCAGTTCTTTCTGTCTTCACACTGTTGATTAATTTTGTGTATCAACTTTTAAGACATTAACACGAGTCCATGATTTTTTTCACATTTCACTATCATAATGGGAATAATTTCAAAACGGTTCTTGGTTTCAAAAGTTCTTTCAAAACAACCTAATGTTTTGAACAGTCTTAGTTTTGGATAACTTTTCTTTAATTTACGTTTACGCATTTGTTTCCAGAAATTTATTGGGATTAGGGTGACATCATTCCCAATATCTATTTGCAGAGGAAAAGTTATACTATTTAATTTAATTTTTTTTTTCTGGCACTTTTCTCTTTAGATCTTTGTATTTTCTACTCCAATAGCTCACACCTCACACCTGTGGAACTCCCTTCCTTATTCCTGTTTCCCTGACAACTATAATCTCCAACTATTCAAATGTAACGTCAATCAACATCTCCAGTTGCCTTGATCTATCCACTATCCTTCTCCACATCCTTTACTCTATCACTCCTATCTGCTCTCGCTCCAAATCCTCTGTTAACCCCTTGTGTGCTAGTGGCTTCCAGCCTTGCCTGGGGTGAAAAGCTTAAAAAAAAAAAAATCCAGCTGTATTTTCGTAAGGGGAAGGTGGTTAAATTTTCCACCCTTTCTATTTTCTTTTTACAATCTGGAAATGATCTTCTCACAATTCCAAAATATTTGTCCTAAAGCTTGACATTTTTTATAGTCCCATTCATATTCTTTATTGCAGTACTTACATCATATAAGTTAGTTCCATACACTGTATGTTTCAACATTGCTCTGAGATGCATTGAATGTAACAATTCTAACTGTAGCAGAAACTTTTACTCAAATGTAATTGTTCTAAAATTTTGTCTTTATATGAAGCATTAAACATATCATCTATTAATCTCAAGTGTATTAACTTATCTTCTATTGTCATTTCTCCCATGCTAAGTTTTTCAAACTCTCAGAATCTTGAAGCCTCTTGTAACTTATACAGTTTATATACTGTATTATCATTTCATTTGGCTCTTGTTTGCTTGCAAAAAACTTTGTCCTCTCTGTGATAACCAGTTTTTTGGGGTGGTGGTGGGGGTTCAGAAATATTTTTTTATAATGTTCAAATTTCTGAAAATGTTAATTTCCTAATTTTTTGGGGTACTGCCTGTCAAAACCAAAAAGAGATCTCTAATCTCATTACTCCCTCCTGCAACTTTGTTGAGTTTTTTGTTTTTTTTAACTTCTTGCCTCACCTTACAACAAATCCACTTTTCTACAAAATCTGTTAAAGATCCTATTGGCAATGCTATGTTGATGTGTTGTTTTCCAGTATGTAATATAGCAGTAATTGTCCACCATTGTTAACAGATGACTGACTTATTTGTAGTCATTTAATTTTATGCAAAATAAGGTAAGTCCATTTTGATACACAAACCTTATATATTTGAGTTTCTTTCTCTTGCTTTGTAACTGTCTACTCTTTTCTGGGTTTATTTTATTGTTTCTTAAATGCATTTTTAAATTAATACTTTTCCTTTGCATCGTTCCCCCAACATTTTTTCTAGTACTTTGATACAACAGAGCAAGCAATTTTCGACTAAAATAGATGAAAATGTATTTATTCTGTTTTTAAATATTCACAAAATGGCTCTTGACTCGTAAAATGAATTTTTGATGAAGTGACTATGAAAAGCCCAAAACATTTGTATCCGTCCTGATTTGTGTACAAATAGTATGTTGGGTCAAACGTGAAATATTAGCATTTGGGCCCAGTGTTATGTTTTCAAATTTGCCTGCTTGAATCATTTTGAAACTTTGGGAAAATGCGTGTATCTAAAAATTCTCACTTCTATTCCATAAGAAATATACAGAGATGCTAGGAAGGAAAATTCAGTTTAAACTCTCAGTCAGGGAAATTCCCTATATACTTGAAAAAAATTACAATATTAAGAGTATTATGAGTATATAAGGTTTATCAAGATAAGTTAATTTGGAGTTAGGGTAATGCTTAGATGAATTTTAAGATAAATTGGTAGGCAGTGGATATTCTTAGAAAAATGATTAAGTAGATATTTGTTGGACAACAAAGTTACTTTTGACACAAGTGTAAAACATCCAGTCATATTTGAACTTAACCAATTTTTACAAAGGTTTTTTGAGCCCAGTTTACTTTCTAATCAGGTGCTACATTTGTTAAAGATGAAAGAATATGCTGAAGAGGATTAGGGTTTAGAATCATTGGATTAGTAGAGGGTTTGGCCACACGAGGCCAAATCAATGGAGGAAGGAGCAACAGAGTTAAATATTGTTGAATGAAGGAGAGAAAGGCCAGCCAGTTATTTTTTTGTTTGTTCTGTAAAGAGCTTTAGAGGAAGAGTTTGTCTTGTTTTTTTTTTAAAAGAAATTTTAAATTAACAACATTGGACTGTATTGACAACTTTGAAAGAGAAGGAGAGAGAGAGGGGGGGAAGAGAGAGGCAGAGAGAGAGAAAGAGAGAGAGAGAGTCAATTTCAAGATTGAGAAACCAAAAAAGTGTCAAATTCCAATCATTATGAAGTTTTTTTTTGTTGTCATTTTGGAAGAGACAGTGGTGAGATGGCAAGTAGATCTATATTAAATGGTAATTTGTTTAATTTCAATATCTGTCTATATTTCTGAGATGAGGTATTGTAATTGTTTACGTTATTCACACTGTTGTCTTCATCTTTATTGTCGTATTCACAACGTTTTGGCTGTTGTATGCTCCAGCCTTCTTCAGCTGATTGGAATTTTGAACTGAACCCTTTATTTCATCCACCAGGGTAGATTGTTCCACGTGTCATGCCTCTTCCAGATGTCTCAGTTATCTCTCTTTAATTCAACTCTCCAAGTTTTGGTTCACCACCGCCAGGTATTGAACTCACAACTTTTGGGGTGAAGTCACTGGATCCAACCAATGCTTTTATCCACCAGGCCATGTTGCTTAATTTCTCTTATTTATTTATTTATTTATTGTGGCTCGCAGAGCTATAAAATCTTCCAAGGCAGATAATGTCCAAATCTTTTACTATAATTTCTCCTATTCACAAAACTTCTTAATGGTACCAGTGGGCTGATTTTGTAACTTTATTCAAGATGCCCCTTAGATTGATATTATAAACCTTCCCATTGAGAATTATACCACATAGGTTTCTTCTTTGGTTAAAGCTAGCATTGATGCTTTTATACCTTCTCTCAAATATTAGATGAAACCACAATTTTTTCATTGGTTCACACCAGCCATTTCAGCCGTTATAGCCTGTAGGAATCACTTTCTCTGGTTTTACTAGCATGATAATTCCAATCACAGTGGATGCCTATTTGTGACTGTTCAAAATAAAGAGGCTAAGTCTTTGATACAGTGAGGTACTATATAGTCTCTAAAAAGTTTGGTTCACAAAACCACTGGCAGTTCTATAATAGTGTCTTAAATAAGAGTAAGTCTTCTATCTTTCCTCTCCTCACTCAGTTTGAGGTGTTAACATCTTCTACTGATACAGCAGAATGTTTTGCTTGTAAATTCTCTTCTATTTCTACTCTTGACTCATCTAGAGTAGCTTTGCTTGTCTTTCCACTTAGAACTGAGTCTCTATTGAGTGATATACATATAACTCTGTCCATAGTCACTGCTATCATTTCTTAACTGGATGTTCACAAAGCATATGGACGATGATTTCCCTTGCAATAGTCCTTAAGAAATGTGCCCCTGAACTAACTCCTATTTTCTTTAAACTCTACAATAAATGTTTTCCTGCTCGTTGGAAATCCTCTTCTGTAATTCCAATCATTAAGAACTCAGGCAATCATCTGATCCTTCTATTGGCCTAGTAACCTTCTGCCTTTCATTGGCAATGTACTAGATGCTCTAATTAACTCTGAATTGGTTAAACTTCTTCTTACATTGCAGAGTCTTCTTTCAGATAAGCAATATGGCTTTTGCTTCTCTAGGTCAACTCTAGGTTTCCTGTTTAGGATTGAGTTTCCAGTTCCTTTTAGAGTCTTTTCATTCTCTTTCACTCCCAGTAGTCCCTTGCATCTTAGTAGCATTATTACCTTGCTTCAAGTGAATTAATTTTTTAAAAAATGGCAATTTACTAGTTTTCCAAAACAGGCCAGCACAGCCAGGCAACAAAGCTATAAGAATGCAGCAGTGAAAGTGTTAAGAGGTAGTTTGTTTTTACTGTGATGTTTACCATAAGTTATAGTTAGCTTCTCACTGGTTGTTTGGCTACCATGGTCATATGACAGTTTCAGCTGAACCTCGTAAATGTGTTCAATAAATGTTTTGATATCTAACCAAAATATTTATTATGTGTGTTATTACCATTTAAATAATGTTTATGTAGTGTTTATCTTCAATTGCAATCTGATAATTCTTATGGCTAGCTTGTATTTTAGAAGTACTTTATAGTATCAGTCTGTAGAAACTGATAACTGATATTTTGACAACACTTCAGTTAAGGATAACACCAGACAAAGGAATCAAAGGAACAACATGGATCCAGTTCCTTGTTTGTAAATTGACTGTTTTTTTTTTAATTCTTAAACCCTTTTTCTTCTTCAGATGCTGCTTACAGTCTGTTCACAAAGAAATCACAATTGTTTGCTCTGAATAGCAACAATGCTTTGTTACAGTTTATCCTTGAAGTAAGTGTGTTCATTTCGAGCAAATGTGTTCCTTTTTCATTCTTATGTTCAAGTTTATCTTTCTGCTTTTTTAGCTGTAAAACATTTTTAAAAAAATTAATATTTGACAAAAGGAGAAATGAATTTGTTTTTAAACTGAAGGAAACAAAAAATGGGAAAAAAATTTCTTTTTTAAAATACAAATGGAGGATAAAAAACAAAAATGTAAATAAAGTTTGTGACATTATTATTTTCATTGGCATAGAACCTATAAAAAAAAATAATGGCACCGTTTATGTCTGTACTTTGCCTGTGATGAAAGTGTTGCTTTCTGTCACTTCTCTCTAGAATTAGAATGTAGTATCTGTGCACTATGTATAATATGAATGGGTGCTGAAAAGTTCTTGTCTGGATTCATTTCCAAAATCTGATCAAATGGGCAAACATCAGAAATTATTTTTGGAATCCCTTCTTGGTTGGACTGAGAACCTTTCACCACTCCTTTGAGTGTGTTCAATTTTTATGGCTAATTAGTTAATTTAATTACCATAGCTAAATAGTGTCACAAATGTTTATAACAGCATCAATCATGTTGATTATGATTATGATGATTGTAAGCACTTCCGGTCCCACAAGGGAATGCTGGGAGCAAAATGGATTGAGTGGCAGTTTGAATTAAATAGTTGTTAAGTTTTCACATCTCGTGTTGAATCAACTTTTCAGCAGCTAGACTCACATAATTTATTTTCCATCCTAAACCCAGTGGAACAGTAGTTATACACTGATGGAAAATAACATTCTAACAATCTGAATATGTGTTTCAATTAACTCAAGATTAAACATATAGACAATATATAGTGAGATTACAGCAAATGATTATATATATATACAAATCACTACATATATAGGTTCCAAAATAAGATGTGTCTAAGCAGTACTTTTACCCCCTCCCCCCCGCCAATATTATTGCATATTATATTGTCTTTGGGTGCTAACACAGGCCTGTAGCCTTGCATACATCCAATTGTGCAGGTGGCAAAACGTTATTCCATACCCCTTGCACCTATTAACACAATACCAGGTGTAAGAGCAAAATTGTCCAACTCGTGTAACAGCATAATTATCCATCCCACAAAATGTTTAATATTTAAAAAAAAAAAAACCCCAACCTAATCGGGTTTCTTTTCCTCAGGTTTTCAGGTAAGACATTCAGCCATGTTGACACCATTTTTCATAAGAATCACAGAAAAGCCCTCTGAGTTATTCAGCCAGAAAGAGAACAGGTTAAAATTGTTTTGTGTCAGACCCACTGTCTTCCCAACTGAGCAATGGCGAGAGGAAAAAGATCATTCAGGCCTTCAGTAATGGTACCAACATTTATACACTGGGTTCCATCTTCAAAGTCCATACAAGAACCATCAAGAGAACGGTGAATAAGTTTAAAAAAAGAGGGAATAGTGGCGAGGAAAACTGGATCAGGAGGTCACAACAGGAAAAGGGATCATTATTTCAACTTAGAGCTAAAGAGATCAATTATAAATGATCGGACTCAATTCATAAGACGTTTGGCATGTGAGAGAAGAGTTTCAGTTATGACAGTTCAAAGGGCAGTGAAAAAAGATTTGGAAATGAAATTGTATGTGAAACCTGTGAGGTAACTTTTTACTCCAAGACAGAAAGTTAGAAAGTTAGAAGATCCTCTTGAATAAGTTAGGAAATGATCCTGGAATAATATATATATATATATTTGTACTTTATGTCAATCCTTCAAGAGTTTTTAATCCTTAGCTATGATTAATTAATGATAAACATGTCATTTTTGTTTATGATCAATTTCATCAGGATACTTTTATTAAGCATGGAGAGTAATTATACATTCTTATTGCTCAAAGTAGAGTCCAATAGAGTTATAAAAATCTCAGAGAATTCCAGTAAGATATCTTTAATCATTTCTAAGATGCAATGGTTCAAAGCTTAATCTAACAAATGGACAGTTTTGCTGTTACATGATTTGGATAATTTTGCTGTTGCACCTGGAACAACATGAGTTGCAGGAGTAGGATAACTGAATGAATCACAGGTATTGTTGCATCATGTTCTAGACCTGTCCAATTAAAGACAGGTTTGGTGATTATGCAGAGGCCAGTTAATTTGTTGAACATCTTGCTGAGTGTTATATGGGTGGGCACTATCCTACTGGAACAGCAGATCAGATTTCTGTTGCAGGAATAACAGAAGAAAAGGTTGAAAAGTGGTGCTGGGTGTCCATGGTTCAGTGTTCCCTTCACAAGTAGTAAAGGTGCTCCACCCCATGATGCCAGTGTTTAGACCTGTGTCTTGTAGTTGAATAGATTCGGGAAGATGCTGCTCCCCAGTTTTACATTGCACACTTAAACAGTGTCACTTGCAGAACCTGCTCTAATCACTGAATACTACAGAATCACTTCCCAGTGAGCATTTCTGACACTAATGGAGACTTGCATGTGGCATGAGTGGAAGTCTGGTTTAAGGTTTGCATATTTCAAATAAACAATTCCTAAGTTGTTGACAGTTCTGTGAGCAGATGTTGTTTGTATTGTGGATGCTGTGTGGTCAGCTTCTACTGCCTTTACAATGTTTCAATCTTGGTGAACATTTGTACCGTGTAACTGTTATGGTGTTGAAACCATGGAAAAATAACACAGACTCGGATATAAAGTTAAACGGTATATTATTCACGGAAACGTAGTACAAAGTATGTGGACTGGAGAGTACTTCTCTCACTGGTGTCCTGACTCACTCATTCATACACTCACTCGGTGATACACTCTTGGTGACTCACACCTGGTGACTTCCGATATTTAACAACCCCCCCACATGAGTCGTATATGGCACAAGGCCAGTTTAATGTGGGCTCTCTGAGCCCGTAGGCTTGGCCAAAAATATGCCCATTAGAACCCGTATAAACGGGTTCAGGGACTGTCTACCTCCCCGGACGAAACTTTGCCCTGTGGCAAAGCCTCGTCCGAGTTCCTCTCTGCCAAAGCAGAGAGTTCGACAGTAGTCACACGTGGTAACTGCTGATATTTACCCCCACCCCCACATGGGTCGCATGTGGCACAAGGCCGGTTTAATGTGGGCTCTCTGAGCCCATAGGCTCGGACAAAAATATGCCCATTAGAACCCGTATAAACCGGTTCAGGGACTGTCTACCTCCCCGGACGAAACTTTGCCCTGCGGCAAAGCCTCGTCCGAGTTCCTCTCTGCTAAAGAAGAGAGTTCAACAGGAGTCACATGTGGTGACTTCCTCCTTACTAGAAATTGGTAGCCACATTATATAAGTATGGAAGAGTCCATTTGTGAGTATGTCAGGTTCCCACAATAGTAACCATCCAGAACCTGTGTAGGAAATTTCATTTGACCACTGTTGCCAACATCAAAACACCACATCCAACATGTGCAGCAATTCTCTGAAATGGCCATTCAGCCTTTCAAAGGCTTACCATTTGACTTTAATGATTAAAGGATAAAATGTATCACTCCATGGCATGACACCTGCGGGACTCTTTCACCTACAATGAGTCTTATTGCAATATGCACTGCTTTGATAAAAATGGTATCCTGATATGAATGCTACTCTCACAAGACTGTGAAAGTTTTATTAGAATTTCAATTATCCACAAGTATGCTCAGATTGAACCCAAGTCAAAATTTGTATTTGCATTGCAAAGTGTTTCAATTTTATTTCCCATCAATATGTGTAGATTATAATTATTGGTAGTTTGTTAATTATATATTAGTGGTTGTTGTATGAGTTTTATTTTTGTTTTAAACTAGGGTACCCCACAAGTCACCGAGCATTTTGTTGATTCTAAGAAAGATGTAGATGCCGAGCTGAAAAAGAATTGTGAAGAATTTATACGTCACATCACAGACTATTTCACTGAACCACTCAAGTCTTTCCTGACAAAGGTGAATTATTTTCCACATTTTCTTTGTAAATCATCCAGAAGATTAATTTCAAATTTCATGAGATTTCAGGAAATTTTCCAATTACCCTAAAATGCATAATTTATTGTTAAACAAAAATTGCTGAAGGTCAATAAAGATGTCAGTTTTTATCAATATAACTTATTGAGATCTTTGTTGTGAGAAATTCAGTGTTAAGGTATCATTAGAGTAGTATCTTTACTTTTGTTGTTTTGATCACTGTTTTTTATACAGTGGGTTTTCTGGTCATTATTAAGTAGGTATCTCAAAAAAAAAAATACCTAAAGTTTAAAATGAATTTTTAAAAATGAAAAATCTTTGTTGATGCTTTTATTTCAGTTTTAATTTCAAGCTAATAGATTAAATTTAATATTTTCAATAACCAAAACACTTTGCTGTATTTCAAAAACTAATTTAAATTGACTGGAAGGATTTTTTTGTTTCTTTTGCTAAAATAGCTGATTAGGTGCCTTTTTTTAGGCGTCTTTCATTGTAATGTGATTATCTGATTTAAAGTATAATTAATCTGATTTGAAACAAATATTATTTATTTTAAGTTTGAAATAGCACAGAAAGCATTTTTAATCAGACAGTCGCTGTTTATTTAAGGCTTAGACAGCTTGATAACATTGATATTTATCTAATGTTGTTCTTTTGTGGCTTTAGGTGTGAAAAAAGTAATTGGATTATTGTGAGCACCTTTTATATATAATTTTTAAGTACTTACTAATTTTAAAAATTCAAGAAAATATTCTCCGTAATCTAATGTTTTATTGAATTTTAAATATTTTTGGCTGTAAATTTATTTTCTGATAATGTTGTGTATGATCGACTTTATAGAGAAAGTTGGCATGTTTATGCACATAAAAAAAATTAAAAATTCTTTTAAAACTATTGGCGTGTGATGATTTGTACTAAGCGTTTCAATTTATGATTAGTAAATACAGTTTTTACTTAATAATATCATCATCTAAAAGGGACAAATTAAGACAGAATTTTGAATAATATTAAAAAATATTTAAAACTTAATAAGTTATTCTAATCAGAATGTAAAAAAATATTAAAAGCAAATCTTGTGAAAATTCATTATTCACAGGAAAATTTTTTTTCTTAAGACAAGAGTGTCCTTAATATATCTTATTTATAAAAACAATTAAAAGCTTTTATAATTAAATAATTTCTTTGCATTTTTTACTTTGATTCAGGGCAGATTTTTGGTAAATGAGTCATTGTTTGAAAAAAAAGAAGAAATTGATGATAATGTAAAAAAATATTTCTGCCAAGATTTTCTAAAAAAAAATAGTTTCTAAAATAATTTGATTCATTTGTGAATAAATCTTAAAACTTTCATTAAAAACTGACAGTTATTTGATTTTTGCAAGAATTTTAAAGTCAGTGTTTTTTACTGCAAAAAAGACACTAAAATTTCCTATACTAATCTTTCTCTCCCCCTGCTAATGCAAGAAAAACAAGATTTTTAATCAAAAGTTTGAACGTGCAAGAAAGGATAAAAAAATTTATAAAAAAATACTTTGGTCTTTCTTCTTAATAATAACAAATATTTTGACAATAAAACTTTGTTTTTATCTAGTTTGGGGCCTTTTTTCATGATATGCTCTTTTTTTCAGTGAATTATTGGAAGTAGCAGGAAGTAGTGTGATCATTATTTTGATTAGTATCTTTTGCTGTCTTGATCACTGTGTTCTTTATACAGTGGGTTCTCTGGGGTCTTTATTATTAAGTATGTCTTAGATATCAATTAATTTTTTTTCACTCTTATTTTTCATTTCTCATACTATAAATAATAATCAGGTTTGTGTTAATTTCTGTTGAAACTCTTTATTTATTTGATGAGCCAAACTAAACGCAATATCCCATAATATTTATAAAATCTGTGATTTAGTTTGAAAAATCTAGTTATTTTATTAAGACTAAATCTACTTAAAAAAATTGTTTGGTATTTCATTACCATTGTAGAGGAGTCAATGTGCCACAAAATTATATTTTTGTTTGGTACTCTGTGAACATTACATATTTATTTACTAAATTCTGGAACCAGGCTTCAATATTTGAGCCACTGTGAGACTTGAACTCTTGACACTAATAAGTTGTTTTTAAGAGGTAGATAGTTCTCATTCCACTGTGGGTCCATGTCCAGGGATTTTTCATCTTGTTCTTATTTTACTATTGCTCAATTATTGTTCACCATATTTCCACTGAGTCCAAGGAGACACATTGAACTCTACCTCTGGAGATAAAATAAAGGGTTACATTTGAAATTTCCTTAGGGTTACCTGGATCGACAATCACCTGATGAAGGCCGGAGAGCACAACAACCGAAACGTTGTGATAATAACAATAAAGATGGTGACAATAGTCCACATGTAAATAATGATAACTTCTCATTGCAGAAATTAAGATAGATATTATGTTTCTGTTAGGTAGTATTATATGACCAATATAAATGAGTCACTGTGCTGTCAGACTATATTCATTAGTTTGTCATTGGTTTTGACTTATTGATTAAAGACCTAATGACTTAAGCAGGTTTTAGTAATAACAATTTTTCTTTGTTTCAGGCAAATGTTATAGTGAATATGAATAAAGAAGAAGGTGCCCAGAAAGTGTCTGTGCGGAACCAGCCATTTGCTGTGGCTGAAAAATTACATGATGTTGTTGCTGAAAGTTATAAAAACCTCAAAACCAGGCTCCCTATTGTCCGACGTAGTATGTCCCTCTATTTAGCCAATAAAGACACTGAATATATTCTTTTCAAGCCAATTAAGGTAAGGCTAGAGTTATTAATAAATATTTAAAAATATTCTTTTTAAAAAATGTGAGAATGTTTTTCCCATTTTTAATTCTCCACATTTTTTTTCATTGTTATAAATCATAAGCTACACTACATGTAGTAAATTTGTTGCTATAAGTATCTATTGTTGCATTTATTTTAGATCTTAGGAAGCCATGTGTGGCGGACTTCACCACATTAATTTAACTTAGATTAGGAAACCAAACTGAGGTGAAGAAAGGATAAGCCAAAAACATCATTACACATAAAATATGTATTTAACAAGATGTACAAACAAGGATGTGAAAGAAGGCATGCATTGAGTAAAACAAGAGTTGTCTCTCTATAACTATTATTTGTATTCCAAAGTTCACTGAAAGAAAGAAAGTTTGTGATAGTTTCTGGTAATAAATGTTTTCAACAGTTTTGCTGTGTAAGGAAAAAGATTATGTGAGTGTAGGGAATGTTCAGCTTGTGAATGGTGGTGTGAGTGAGAAGATTGGCGCATGGTTTCAACTGTCATGGATTTCTGTGGCAGCTGAAATCTCACTACTTAACTAAGAATATTTCTTGCTTATATAGGTGATCATCGGCTCAGAATCGTTGCACGAGAAGAATTGTTTTTCACGTGCAGACAATCTGATTGGTTGGCATTGACCAATCAGCGAGTGAGTTTTGGGGAGACTCAAGAAAGCTTCTGGGATCCGTTTCTCCCAAAAGTGCACAAAATCGACTACATGAAAATAGAGTGATTATAAAATTGCTGCGATTTGTAAATTGCCTATTACAAAGTAGTGTTGATTTATTATCAAATGAATGCTTGTCATTGTATGTTTTGTATTTGTGTAAGTATGTATGTATGTGTGTGATGTAGATGTGTGGTAAAAAAATAAAAGGTTTTTGTTTTATCAATGAATAGTCTTACTATTTTCTATCTTTGTTGCTTAAAAGAAGCTATGATTATTTTTTTGTTAATGGAGTCTGTTCTCCCCAGTTTTTAATTTTGTCTTATTTTGCGGGGTACACTCTTACTAATCTGAGGTACCATTTGTTCTCTCTCAATAACTGTTTATTTTTATTGGTTGACATGTTGAGGACAAATAAAACATTTTCATACTGCTGCCTATGTGAAAGAATTTTTACCACAGATTTAGCAGGAATCATTAAATGTACGGTTTTGTTAAATTCCCATGACATAAAGTTCACTCAATCCGGCTTCAGATCATTTTCAGCTTGTTTGCTTGGATGTTGGTTGTTAGGATGAAAGATAACATAAGAGACTGTTTTGACTTTATGATAATTCTCAAGACAGCAGTTTATTCTTATATTATTTGATAGATTATATATATATAAAAACAAGAGGAAAAACTAATATTTAGCCTTTGGCTAAGAATAGTTTTTCTATATATATATATATATATATATATATATATATATATATATATTTTCTCTCTCAATAAATATATATATATATATATATATGTAATTTATTTTAGGATATTAAACCAAAAACATGTTCAAAATTGCTACCCAATGGCAATTATGTTTTGACACTACAAATGTGTCTGTTTAAGCGATGGTAAGCTACTGGTGAGTGAACAATTGATTTAATTTCAAAAGAAGAAATACTTCTCCTATTTTTTTGAGAAAACGTGTAACGTGTTTTTGTTTTAATATTCTAAAATAAATAATATTTTGCTCTAATTTGTAGTGAGCTCTCTTTTAAATTAAATGTTACGTACAGTGGAATTATACTCCATTTGGTCTCATTTTACCTGGAGATATATATATATATATATATATATATATATATATATGCAATTTTTATATATATTATTTATATATTATATATGCGCAGTAAATATTGGAAAGTGTTATATATGTGTATATATATATATATATATATATATGTTTTCATATATGAACATGTTCATCTATGTTTATGTTTGTGTGAGCTGCAATGCGTGAATGTGTGTGTATGTGTGTCTGTGTACTTATGAGTCGCATTCCAATGACAATTTTTCCTCCCACTACCATGAAACACTATTATACGCAACCATAAATAAATCCAAAATTTCAAAATGAATCAGTTTGACGATGACAAAGGGTGTGAAACCCAAGGTCACAAACTCACTTCAGTCCAACTAAATATGTATATATAAATATATAAATTCTAGCATTCACAGCATTAATTCAAAAGAGGGCTCAATACCAATAGTAGAGCAATAATTATATATATATATATATATATATATATATATATATGTCATTCACAGACAGTACTGTTTTGCTGTATCACAGCTCCTCAGTGTGACTAGAAATCCGAATATGTCAAGCCCGGAGTTAAACCCAACCGATCAGTCAGAGTTTTTACCACTGAGCTATCTTCATTCGACAGAGTAATATATATATATATATATATATATATATATATATATATATATATATATATATATATATATATGTGTGTATACACACACACATACACAACACAGAGTGCGATGGATAAATTGTCATCTAAATTATGCAAAATGAAAACACTGACATCTCATTTTAACAGATATATTTACCAAACTTACACAAAAATATCATGAAATATTAGAGAGTAAATTTATTCAATAAAATCACCATTGATTTCAATAATGCCCTCCAGATGATTTTGGAATCACCTGCAACTCTTCTGGACTGTTTCTTTGTTTAATTTGGTGAATGCTGCCATAATTCTTGCCTTTAGTTCATCTTTGGTGTTACAAGGAGTTTTATTGGTCTCTCACTCAACTGTGCCCCACACATAATAATCGAGGGGGCTGCAGTCTGGGGAGTTAGATGGCCAGATGTAAGGGGTGCTGTGGTTGAAGAAATTGTCATGACTGGGTTTTCCTGCTTCTGCGGCATGGTGCAGGGTCCTGTTGCCAGACAGGGTTTTCCAGCAGCTACCTTCTTGATCCAGGGCAGCACTACCTCCTCAAGACGCTTCTGGTTCAAATACCAAGCAGTACAGAATGCCATTTCCAGATTTCTAGCAGAGTGAATTATTTATCTCACAGACAGTGCCCAACTGACCCTACTATACTGTGCAGCTGACAAAAAGAAACAATGCGCATATGCAAAATTAAAAATATAAAATGGTGACAGTTTACCCATTGCACCCTATATATATATATATATATTAATGCATAAATGTAATTATTTATACTTATATACATTTAAAATGTATTATTAAAAATTAATTTAACATACATTTATTTATATATTTTATAGATAAATAAATTATCTTATGAATATTTTAAATACATTTTTATAGTGTTTGTAATATAAATCAGTTTTATATAACACACACACACACACACACATATATATATATATATATATATATACACACATATTTTTTTCCCCCCAATTTCAGGTCAGTGTGCAACAAAATTACCAGCAATTATCTCAGCTTCTCTCAGCTGAATATACCGGTGAAGATGAACAAATTGTAGCCTGTCCTTCTGCTGAACAGGTAACATCTGTCTTCTTTTTTTTTTAAATTATAAAGCCAAGCTGCTGCTTCAGTCAACTTCTTTTGAGAAAGCATTAAAGAATAGTCTGCTACAGAATCACCTCAGCGTAAAAGGCAACTGCATTTTTATTTGTCTAAATGCCACATGTTTACATTATTTGTTTGCTTCTTGTTGATGAGTAGTCTTGCTGAATTTCACTGACTTTCTTATAATCACTTCAAATATTATTTTGGAGAGAAATAAATTGTTTTTTAATGTTTTGTTCATCTGATAATTATCGAATAAATGGATCAGTTCATTGTACAAAAATAGCAACACAGATGAGGCTGAGTTTATATCTAAGATTGAACCAGAAACCTCTTAGTCTACATTTAAATGCTTTTCCATTTTTCTTATAAGACAGCAGATGATTTTTCTACATAGCTTTCAAGATATCTTTTCTGTGACAGAACTGTTGTATTATGGAACAAAGTCTCGAGATGACGTTTCTCTGATTGCTACAATCATGGCCTCTTCAAGTCAAGGCTCAATCGTTA
>OZ038494.1:101402428-101427428 GCA_964036315.1 Acanthosepion esculentum | reverse complement strand
CTGGAATCAACTCATTAGGCTTCTTTTTATCAATTTCAAATTTGGTCAAAGAAGAATTTTTTATATTTCTATTCTTTTTAACCTAGTGTGTTATTTGATCATTGTCACTGACACACACTATTGTTGCGTGTTCTTCATGTAATTTCACTTATTATTTATACTTCTCAGCTTCTACACTTATATATTTAATATAGACTCATCATCATGAAGTGTATGTAGGGCACTAAGGGCCTGATAGTGTCCTTGGCTGTATAGAAAACATGCTGATTTATACATCTTTATTCTTTAAAATATTAGGTAAAAAATAAATTCATTTTTTTTTCCTTTTAAAAAATCCCCTTTATTATTGTTATTAATTATCATCTTTTTTTCTGTTTGTAAAATAAAAATGAAATATTTTCATGAAATTTTGTAAATATAACATTTTTAGGAGGATTTTTTTCTTGTCATTTTGGATTCTTGAATGGATCAAATAATGGTAATCTTTTCCTTGCTTTTGAATTTCATTCAAAAACTTTGAAAAAAGAGTTTTTAAAAAATACATGGTGATGGAGAATATGAAAAAAAAAAATAAAGAAAAATTTTTTTTAAGAAATAAAATTAAAATGATTGATCAGAATTGTTGTCTTTTTATAACATATTTAACTTAATTACTGCTTGGAGAATAATTTTGCTCATAGACAAGAGTTTTCCTGGACTTTTTTTATTTGGCATTATAGCTGTGATAAGAGGTAAATATATTTTTAATGAAAATTATTCTTCACCTCTACCTGAAAATACAAATTTTAAACTCCTTTTTCTCACCTGTCTATATCCTGTTTTTTGTTTTTGTTTTTTTATTCTTTAACCTTTTCTTTTATGGCAATGAATGATGAACAGTTGCTACTAGCTTGGACCGATATATTGTATGAAAAGTGGAGGATTCGTCCATGTATTGCTCTATTGTATAATTCTTATATTTTGTGGCTTACCTGGATTTCATTAATTTGATTTCAACAATTGAAAGACAATGGCTGATCTTGTCTGTGGATTTGATTGTTTCAAATATATCAAGAATATAATTAGGCATCTGGAATCCATTTTCTTCTGGAAAAAATTTGAATTAGTTAATGAATTGTGACTTTTTGCTCATAAATCATCATATTTTTTTTTCCAGAAGTATCATCATTATTTCTAACTCGTAAGTTAATAGCATTTGACATTTCCATTTTGGCTATTTCTTTCTCTTTCTAGCTAGGGGAATATTTCTGCAATCGGTTTAAACAAACTTTTACACCCTAGTGCAAATCAATTGAAACAACTGCTTTAGTTTTCTTTCTTTCACCATTTCGTCAGTTTTAGACCCACTGGGGTGACAGGGTGTAATCGGTTTCTATTTTTACCTCAGATTAAGTCATTTGTAGTGGTGTGCAGTAATATGAATCTATTTTCGAGGTGTATGATGAAATTTGTTTGGTCTTGAAAAATATTACGTCATCTGTAATTGCATCAGATTTTCATCACACCGAGACAATATTGTCTTGACTGTCAATTAGTTGTCCTACAGCCATTGTATGTGATGGACGTTAATCCCAGGAAGCATATGAAAATTTTAACACTGCACAAACACAATGGCAAGCCTTACCAGCAAGCAAATCAAAGTACTATAGACTGGCCTAGAATTTAAATCCAATTCAGAATCTGTGGTCAATCTGCAAGAAACGACTTCATGGAATGGACATATGAAGTACTAACGTGCACTGGGTCATGTTTCATTGGAAAAATACAAAAAAAGTAAATGATAATGGAATTATTTGTTTTATTTCCATTAATTTGCACAGGGGCCTACTTAATGTCTGGGCATTTCTGAAGGTCTGTATAATGTATCTTTATTTCGTGATATGCTTCGTTTAAAATTTGGCTTCCTAAATTCAGCACACATCTCCAAAAAAATTTGTTATTCCATTGACACCATTATTACTGTATACACTTTTGACTCCCTCGGCAATGTTTATTTATAAACATATGTGAACCACGTACAATGCAATATTTATTATTTACCTTTTGTAAACATTTATTATTTATCATTTTATGAAGAAATGAATTTGAAAATAAATCTTTTTATTCAAGAATTTATAAAAATTTTGTGACATATGATGGCCAATAATAATTAAGTATAACTCAAGACTTCAATGTTAAAATAAAACAGTATTTAATTACAACTGCAAATAAATACTTAAGAAGAACAAAGAAATAAAAGTCAGCCAAAGATAATCATTTCAGTGAATACCTTGTTAGAAGTGTGGCTCGGCTTAAAATCCGGTAAATTCTAAATCAAAACTGAAATCATCGATGCACAATAATTAACACTAATTTGACTGGATAGTCCCACTCAATAGTCACTACAGTCAGTAGCCTGACACCACTATTTATATGCCTGGTGGAAAACATATATTCATAAGTCCAGAGTGTCATGCTTGAACCTTGGTGTCAGTAGTTACTCATTTTCTTCTTCCTGTATGTTAAAAAAATTACAAATTATCAAAACCAACAGCAAAGTAATATTTGTGCTAAAAATTGCAAACATTCTGTACTTATACATAAGGAAAACTTTGTCCATCCAATAAATAGGAAACTACACACTCAGAATTTTGAGTGTTTGTGGTTTTGCCTAACATCCAAAATTAAAAGAATTTAGTTCAGAAGAAAACATGCTCTCGACCTATTTTAGCGTATTTGACGATGACGAGAGCAAACAAAAGAAATGACCCCCAAAATTCATTTTTTTCAAATATTTATAATTAGTTACTCATTATGTGTTTATTTAAATTTTTTCACAGGCATTTTTATAAATTTATGAATAAAAAAATTTCTTTTCATATTTATTTCTTTAAAAAATAGTAAATGAAAGTTTCATTATAGTTTGTTTACATATTTTTATAATTATAAATTATTGTTGTAAATAAACAATCTAATAAATAAATAGTGTTTTACATCTTTGTTGTCATTCTGAACAATAAAGAAAAATGTATAGGTACACTTTCATATAATTGAGTTTTATTAAAATTTTAATCATAGCTTTTTTAATCGATTTCACCGAAGCAAGGTAGTAAAGCCACTAAGACACAAGGGGTTACTGGGTGTGGAAAAATTAGGAACAGAATCATTAATAATGAGCGGGAAGAGGAAAGAATAATCAGGAGGAGAGTAGATAGCAATTGACATTGCATTTAAATTTAATATGTCAGAGGGAGAGATGATCTCAAACTATTAACTAAAGAGCAAAGGAAGGAAATGCCCAGATTTACATTTAATTGGAATTAAGTGTTTATTTATATTTTCTCGGCCACAGACATTTTTAGAAAGTTATGATTTAAAAAAAAATATTTTCATATTCATTATGAAATGTTAAATAATAAATATTTCATTATAGCAGGTTCACATATTTTTATAATCTTGTAAATATAAAATTATTCTAGTAAATAATCTAATAAATAAATAGTGCTTGAGGACTCATGGCACAGTGGATAAAGGTGTTAGTTAGATCCAGTGACAGGGGACCCAAAGAGTGTGAGTTCAATACCCAGCTAAGGCAGTGGAGAACTTTCAGAGAGAAATTAACAGGAGATAACTAATAACTGACATCCATTAAACGTGGAACTAGAACAGTCTACCCCAATGAGCGAAATAAAGGGTTCAGTTCGACATTCCAATCACCTGAAGAAGGCCGGAGCATACAACGACTGAAATGTTGAAATAAATATGGCAACAAAGGTGAGGACAATAGTACGAATAATGTAAATAATGAATGTTAATCATTGCCTATTTTATTTTCAGGTGATAGCCATAGCATCAAGGCTTGTCCTTAGTTAAAAATTGGGGACAAAAATTGTGGGTCATTTGGAACTTTTTTTGTCAAATCATAGCATGCATTTAAATGATCATTTTTTTTTTAATCCTGTGTCAGCAAACAAGGCACAAGATTTGTGGAAACACATTTCATTTCCAAATCTGTTAACATTTGTTGGTATGAAGCAGTCACATATCTTATCACTGATCCAATCTTTATTAAGTTTTTATCAGCTTGGTTTGTTAAAAAAATCTATGTGCCAGATTGTGATTGATCTTCAAGTAACATTTCACTATGTTTGAAAATGAAATGTCATTCATACATTTCTTTATGAATTCTTAAACAGTTTTAGCATCAGAGTTTTAACATTTTGGGGTGACAATACAACGGTACACTGCCTATCCACCTACAAAAACAATTAAAAATTCTGAAAGCCCTTCTCATCAAAAATCATCGGTCTAGGCAAACACATTAAAATACTTTTGAACTATAAATTCATTTTTATCCATGTGATGCTAAAATATATAACGTTATCCCATATATACGAGGTCTGTCTGAAAAGTAATGGGATTGGGTTTCTTCTTTGATGTTAGAGGCATCATCTACAGTGAGTTCTTGCTACAGTGCCAGACAATCAATCAGCAAGTCTACAAAGAAATCCTGTGGTATTTGCTTTGCTCAGTGTGCAAGAAGAGACGAGAGTTGTGGCAGGACAAATTGTGGTTGCTTCTTCAGCTCACAATGTCCTGAGCATCTGGCAGTTTCTGGCTGAGAAGAACTGGGACAACCTCCTTATTCACCTGATCTTGCTGCGTGTGACCTTTGCTTTTCCCCACACTCAAGAGGATCATCAAGGGGACCCGTTTGGAAGGTATGGAGGCCATCAAGAGGGACATTAACAATGGAGCTGAGTGGCATCCAAGAAGAATCCTTCCAGCCGTGCATAGAAACATGGCAGAGAATGATAGAAAAGTGTATTAGACTTGAGGGAGATTATTTTGAAGGGGAAACCATGTAGTTTGTTGTTTGGAATTGAAATACATTGTTTCTAACAGCAGTCCTGTTACTTTTCAGACAAACCTGTCGCAGTTCGCTCCTCCTCAGTTCCTTAATCCTTCAACAGGGGTCTCTCTCCCCTGAGTCTAAATACTGGCTGACCCTTCGCTCTCTCTCTCTTTTCCGACTCAGGCCTTGGGCCACCACCTCACGTGGAGATGAGGTAAAATCTCTCTTTTTCCACTTAGGCCAATATGTGACCTCTCACAGATACAGCGTTTCCCAAATTCTGGGAACACGCTAAGAACTACACGTACGAACGAACACTTACAACACACACACATAATTTCTCCATACAAACTCTATGTAACAGTCTATGTCTTTGTTTAACTTGTTTTGTTATTAATATATATTTGTTTACCCATGCATATCGGTCTTGCTTTGATTTGTTCTGATTTGAGGAAGAAAAGGCTTCACATTTATGTCAATACAAAAGTTTGGATTGGAAGATGAGTACGAATTTGAAGAATTTGGGGAGTTCTATTGTATTAATTTTTATTTAAAGTTGTGAATATTATTTTATATTAAACATAAAGGAAGATTACTGTATTTAAAAAAAATTTTTTTCTTAAAATTTTAGTTAAAACAAAATTTATATTCTTTGATGTTCAGATGATAAAAGTATTTAAAACTCTTGTTTTAATTTTTAAAATGAGAATAACATAATAGGGATATTGCATTGTGGTCTAATGATATAACCTAACTAGTCTTGCAGATCATTTACTATTGATTAGGGAGTTCGTTCATTACTGAGTGCTCCATAATTGTGGTCTTGTGCCGAATCTAACCACTGCTTAGTAAATAAATAAAAATAAAATAGTGGTAGCGGTACAAAATCCAAGGGAGATAACTCTGATGTAGCGACCGATATTTACCCACAATTCCTTGCATTGTCATGGCAGCCGGAACTTGAGTATTTCCACACTATGACAAACGGTGTTTTAAAACATCTTTAGCAAACCATAAAATATTTAATTTTTTGTATTAATTTTTTCTCTTTATGAAAATGGGATCAGGACCGATCGAACGGCTTCGGCAATTAGAAATGATTGAACGAGAAATAGCAACTGCAATCCATAGTTCTGGTAAAATTCCCAAGTTACCATTTGCATTTGGCTTTTGTTTTGTTAATTATATTTTCTTTCTTCAAATTTTTTTTCTTTTTTTTTTCGGATTTAATTTTTTATATTTAAAGAAAAGAGTTGATTTTAAGACACTATTTTATTTTACTAATTTAACCGAATCAAAACTTTTGTATGTTCTCACGTGTTGCAAACAATCTTTTACAGACAAATCATCAATTTTCGATACAAGTTAAAAAACAAAATGTAAATTGTAAACCTTCAAAGACGTTGGCTATTTTTTCGGTGTGTCGCCTGCTTTATTTTTCCTCTCATATCCCCTTGAAAATAAATAAATGAAAATTTCATCATAGCATTGCCGATATTCCTGTTGTATAGAAGTACATGAAACTATTTTAAAATGCATATTCCTACTAACTCGGTTGAAAAGGTATTTTCTTTTAGTTTTAATTTTTTAGACTGACTGAAGCTTATTGCACTTTTTTTATTTAATTACTACTGCTTGAAATTAATTTTAACTTCTAAAATCAAGACTACAATTCACGAGAAAAATAAAACAACTGATATTGTAAGTAACTAGGTACTTAATTCGCTATGATGAAAAATGCACTCTGTCTAAACTTAATAAAAACCAAAAAGTAAAAACAAAGTTTTATCGTCAAAATTTGAAAGACCAAAGGATTTTTTGTTTATTAAATAATTTTTTAAAATCCTTTTTAGAACCTTCGAAACTGTTTTTCTTGCGTCAGCGGTTGGGTGATTTGTGCATTTTTTGTAGTGAAAAAGAAACAAAAAACACATTGATTTGGAAATTCTTGCAAAAATGAAACTTTCAGGATTTATTCACAAATGAATGAAATTATTTTAGAAATGTCTATTTGGAAAATCTTGGTGTGTATTCTGTTACCTCCACCCCGTTATTTAATTTTGAGAAATTCATTTTTGTAGCACTTAAATATTTTAGTCATAAGGAAAAGTCCAGGAAGAATAAATCATAATTTTTTTTGTTAAACAAAAATGTTTACAAAAATCAGCATGTTACAAGAAGCTGATTTTTGTAAATACTGACGTCCATACACAATATTAGAAAATAGCAGTGGTCACTATAGTAAATTTAAAATTTATTGGTAATTTTCTAACTTTTCCTCAACAAGCATCTTTGTAAGTAAGATTATAAAGCTAAAGTAACTAAAATTCAATAAAATATTAGATTAATTAGAATATTTTCTTAATTTTTAAAGATTACTGGGTAGTTAAAAAAAAGGATATAAAAAAGGTGTTCAAGTCATTTTTATAGTTATGTGCCCCTTACTCAAAAATACCTAACATTAAGCTATCAGTAAATTTGTCAACACTTCATAAAAACACCCATTTCTGTGTTAAAAAAAATGTTTTCTGCAATATTTTAAATGAAAAGTGATATTTGTTTTAATTCAGATTAATTAAACTTTAAATCAGTCAGTATTCATTAAATAAATTTTAATAAAGAGAATTCTGTTGTGTTGAAAGATCTATCAATATGGCAGATTTTAGCATTTAAAAAAAAAAATCCAATCAATTTAAATTTGGTTTGAAATACAGCAAAGTATTTTTGCTTAGTGGAAATATTAAATTTACTCAATTAGCTTGGAATTAAAACTTAAATAAAAGTTTCAAGAAACTAAGAGATCTGAGGAAGGACTGCACATCTTGTAACCATTTTTAGAATTTTTTTAATAACACTTTTTCTTAATACGTTGAGTTTCAAATGGACGGAGTGGCTGGAATCTTACTTTTTATCATCATCATCATCAAGCAAATGTGAATGATCCTTTCCTTAGTTGTATAGTATGTGCGACACCAGGGCTACATACAGTTTTTGAATTCAGAGTTACTTTCTTCTAGACTGGTTGCCACCCAAGGCTATAGAACCCAGTCTGTCCTGCTTTGTACCCATAGCTAGGGGTGGCAGAAGGATTCATACCTTTCCCAAGGGTATTAGCATGTAAGTGAATGTAATGAATCCAACTGGAATTCAAACTCGGCTCTCCGACTCCTCAATCCGAGTTGCTATCCATTACTCCACCATGCTATGGTTTAAAAAATATAATTTTCATTAATGGAATGTATTATCCTAGAATGCTCTCAGACTAAATTAAGAGGTGGGACTTCCAAATTCTTAATAAAAGGGGTTTCAAATAAAAATGTCACAGCTGGATTTTTCTCCAAGAAACAATTGTACCAGTATATTACCCCCACTGGCTGGAGATGGTTGCTGTTGCTCATTTTTGTTTTGTTGATCTGTTGTTCCCTGTGTCAGTGTTACCAAAACTAGTATTCTTGGTTTTGTTTTTTTCTTATCTTCACGGCCAATACATTTTGATATCAGGCAACTACCATAATTCCCCATGTATAATACGCATTTTCTTTTTTCTAAAAAATAATAAGCAGAATTAGGGGTGCATATTATGCACAGCTACAAAAAAAATCTTTAAAAAATTGCTGTTTCATAGGTCGATTTCAGTTGCATACGACAATTTGACACTAACATTCAGCGATTGTGACCCCATAAGGATGTCAAATACAATCATATGCACCTAACAATACTTACAAATGGAAAACAAAAGAAGAATTATCAAAAAACTAAATTAGAATAATATTATTCTATGTTTAAAACCATTTTTTGTGAAAAGCTACATACAGATCCAGTAGATTGCACTTTTTCTTGAACACAAACAGGTTAATGATTCTGATGACATATTTTTTTTCCTCGGTTATGTCTTTTCAAGATCAGTGCTCCCCCCTTTTAAACCTAACAATATTGACCTGAACCAATTTTTCACGAGCCTTTTTCAGATGTAATGCTGTTTTTTTCATTTCCTAGATCAGAAATGTTTTTTTTGTAAGTCAAAAAGAGATTAAGGATTATAGATTGCTGGTATTTTTTATTGGCTTTTTGATTTAAATTTGTTTTTCTGGTTTTTGAAGGCCAAGCTCTGCAGGAATTGTCCAAAGATAAGCCCAGCATGAAACAAGTAGAAAGCCACACAACAAACTTCATCAAAACTCTTGAAGGTGTGGAAAGCGGACTTACAAAGCAGATCAATTACCTTACCCAAGTGTCAACAGGTGAGACCATTTTATTTTTAAGAATACAGGAATAAAAAAAAAAACTGCTTTGTCCAATGTCTTGGAGAATTGCTTAAATAACAATTCAACCACTTAAACATGTCTTTTGCAAAAATACATTGAATGTTTTTTTATTTTTAATAAATAAGAACTGACAAGAAAAGGATAAGTTTGAATAGGTGCAAGGGATTGTTGTCTTTATTGGCAAGAGGTTAAATTGATTATATCATTATATACTTCATATTATATATATATATATATATAATGATTGTTAACTACCTGATAAGACGTGTTATTAAACATTGAAACAAAATATACAATCTTGTAGTAGTAACTTACATGTTCTAATGTAACAGTTTATAATTATATATATACACACTTTATATTATATATATTTATATTATATACTTTATATAAGTTGGTTATATTATTATTATTATAAATTGGTTAAATATAATGGTTAAATTAATCATTGGTGAAAAGGATTTTTGTCTTTATTGGAAAATAGCCATTGGTTAATTGGATTGTATATCAGAATTTTATGGAAGTGATTAAAGCAGGAAGAAAATTTGCCATTCCATTGTTAACCAAGGAATACCACAAAATGTGGGTAGGGAACATCAAGTGGTAAGGATTAGGAAAATAATGGGCTTTAGTACCTTAAGTGCTTCCAACCCAGGCTGTTAATTGTAAACAAAAAACAAGATCAAGAGAATTTTCAAAGAAAACTGACACTTCCCTCTTATTTTAAACATGTTAAAATTTTTTCTTTTTTAACTCGTTTTTTAAATAACACTTTTTCTTTTTTAAACCCATTTTATTGGTTCCTGTTTTGTATTTTTCTCTCCATGTTTTTTCCATGAACAGGTCAACCGCATGAAGGCTCATGTTATGCTGCACAAAAAGATCTTCTCATGGCCATGCACAGAGTTGAACACGTCAAGAGTCGATTGAATGAACTTGAAAAAATCCACAATGAACATTTACGTGGTTCTCTTGCTTCCAATGCTTCCATGGCCTCATCTCAACAAGGATCCAGCTTGAGACGTGGATTCCAGTCCCAATCTCAAAAATAATCCTTACTTTTCACCCATCTCTTCTCAAGTCTCATTGATGTCATCCATTTCATGTTGCAAAAAGATTCTCATCAGACAAAAATAAATCTCATCATTTTTATGTGCTTTTGTTCATCTTTGTGAATCAAATATTATGGCTGGAGTTAATCTGGATTCAGTTTGATGGTTTGTCGTTCAGGAAAACAGGAGATGAGATGGAAGGGCAGAAGATAACACATGAACTTCCCAATTTCTTTCTGAGAAAAAATTTAAATATTTTTTGTTTTTATATCAAAGTAGCTCAACAAATAAAAAAAAAAAACAACATAAAATAATAGTCAAATACTTTTCTGAATTAAAATTAGTTTTGTCTGACACAAAGGCAAAATGGAGGTAGGAAGATTGTGTTGCATCAATTTCCTAAGCCAGGTGTGGGGGAGGGTTATCTGTCTTGAAAATCAACAGTTAATTTGAATTGTCACTGAAACTTGAACACTAACTGATGTATGGAAAAATCACAAATCACCAAGCATATCCAACATTGATGAAATTTAGCATAATTATATATATATATATATATATATATATATATATATATATATATATATATATAAGTGAACATTGATGTCAACAATTAGAGGCGACAGGCTGTTTCATGCTAGACGCAATCGTCAGGCCACGGGTGTTGGATTTTTTCTCAACTATTTATTCTATATGGGTCAGTGGTGCATTGTGGGTAATCCATTCTGATGGTTATTTTGGCAGGAGTGGCTTGTTTATTTGGGTTAATTTCTTTTGCTTATTTTTTATTTTATATATTTATTCTTTTCAGTTTTCTATGTTTTATTGATGCAGTAAAAATTCTGGGGGTTGGGGGGATTTGCTTAGGTTGCTTATTTAATAGTTTGTTTTGGTCTGAGAAGATAAAGCTATTTATTCGTCCAGTTTTCGGATTGATTGCCATAGTCTATTCTATTTATATGTACACACGCTCTGTCTCTGATATTGAGCACTTTATCCCATAAATATAGCACACCTTAAAACTATATTTCTTATATATATATATATATATATATATATATATATATATATATATATATATATATATATATATATATATATATGTGTATGTATGTATATGTGTGTGTGTGTGTGTGTGATGAAAATATAGTTTGAAGGTATGCTATATTTCTGGATGAAAGTACTCAATATCATGGATGGAGTGGATGTAAAAGTAAAAGTAGACACTTAGGTCACTACTGAGTGCCAACAGTCTGTTTCATGCCTGAAATATAACTGTTATCTTACTACCTTTAATGCACCATTGACCTGTATATATAAATAGTTAAGCCAAGACACAACACACATATACTGAAGAGTGCGTTCAAGCATGAAAAAAAACTGTCACTGCTCAGTGTTAACCTCATTGTCCATTTATATAGACTCCGAACAAGTTTAATTAAATTCCACCAATTCAACATTTATTATATCTTTCCCATTTCTGAATGAGGTGTTGTACATTAGCATTGAAGTTATGAATAAATTGTCCAAAGTTCATTTTTTTCCCTACTATATTCAAGTACTCTCAATTATCGCAGTCAGAATTGAGAACTGGTTAATTCTAAGATTTCTTTTATACACTATTTCAATCATTTTTTTTTTTATATTATCAAAAGTGAAATAAAGGTGGCAGTTTATGCTGTTGTTGAGTAATTCTGTTTGCTGTTTAGTGAGTTAGTAGTCAGAAAGATTTCTAAAGTGCTCAGAATTAGAGCAAAATATATTTTTGCTTAAATTAAGTCTTTTTATGAATTATTTTACGTTTGATATGTTCCTTTTTATATCAGAAAATTGATTTAGGATTTCATTGTAGTTTTCAGAAGTAAAAGATTTCAGCTTGTCAAATTTTTGTTTTAATTTCCCCATGGAGATAGGTAGGGGGGTGTATGTGTATGTATGTATGTGTGTGTGTGTATATATATATATATATATATATATATATATATATATAATATAGAAAAAACAACTGAAAAGTTGCAAATTAAAAAAAATTGAATGTTTTTTGTGAAAGTATTTATTTATATTTTTATATATATATATATATATTAAGAAAGTATACATGGCTTCTCATTATGCTATATATATATATATATATATATATATATATATATATATATATATAATTTATTATATGGAACCTTAAAGTAATCTGTTTTTATTTAAATTATTAGCTCTGATTTACATTGAGCTCTCTGGATTCTATCCTCATTGGGTCTACCCACACGGATTACCTAGTTTTTCGTAAACTAAATATATATATATATATATCCATCCAGGTAAGATGAGAACAAATAGAGTACAATTCCAATGTTTGTAACATTTAATTTAAAAGTGGGCTCAACACAAAGTAGAACAATATTATTTATTTTTGGATATTACACCGAAAACGTCAAAATTGCTACACAATTGCAGCCATGTTTCAATGCATCTCATCAGGCGATTGTAAATTACTGGCAAGTGAATGATTTATTTAGATTTAAAAGCAAAATACAACCTCCTTTGACAAAAAAAAGAAAAAAGTTGGGTTATAAAGTTTGTGGGCTTAACTCTGAACAATCAATCAAATATAAGTATGTTAAATTTAAACTAAGTGAAGAAACAAAAATGTTTATAAATGGGTAAATGTAAAATGTCAAATCCCAGCCAAATACCAATCCATACAAGATGTTTACTAATACTACCAGGAGATTAATACAAAATTATATTAAATCCAAATTAATCTTCGAAATAGAAAGATAAGCCATATATGGTGCAAGGCAGTATAATATAAGAAAATGCATAATCTGTTGTAGTAGTAAAAAAAAAACAAGTCAACTTGAAGTAGCAACAAACGTCTGCAATAGATTTGTCTCTTGACTGCAGCACTTGTAGCCAAATCACAGTTCAAACGATAGCCTGTCATAACAGTCCACCAAACAACGTACAAACGACAAAACAGGGTCACATGTCCAATCTTCACTTCTCACCAGCTAAAACGTGTGTTCGTTCCACATTTCAGTAGACACTGGTAAATATACAGCTCACTCTATCGGTAGGTTGAAGCTAGCGTCCAGCTTCCAGACAAAAATAAACTTAAAAGTCGTAACTTAATACGAAACTCTATAATAGTGCACGTCGCCACGGTCCCGACCGCACTCCCAGCCAATGTCCCAGACGGTTTTTATTGACCGAAAATATGGCCAACGCACCAATCATTGCTGTTGGCCTCGCTCTCAATCAGAGTCCCCAGCTCGTCCAATCAGCATGCAGACCACCACTAGACAAATCGTGCCAAGCAGCATAAAATAAAAAATGTTGTAGAATGTACTTTTGTTTTACAAAACAGCAGCCCGACAAGCAAAACATCTTGGGTGCTTTGACTCCGGTAAGTGTGAACTATTTATCGTCACATAATCAAATTCCAAAGTTTAACCAAATTGTAAAGTAAAAGGTAAACTATGTTTACAATTTACTATTAATTCATTTCTTTGATTTAATAAATTTTTACTGAATCTGATTATTTTCCAATTTTTCATGTAAGCACAGAAAACAGGGTTCATATAAAGATCTTCATGTCCTTGCTGTTTTAAAAATTTTCTGTTTCACTTTAAGAGTTTTATTTTTTAAACTCCAAAAATATTTAGAAACTGATGTATTATTTCTGTAAATACTATTGGTGAAGGACAATATCTGATAATACCACCTAGTCTTGAATTAATTCTTTTTGACATTTTACATTGATTGTTTAGCGTTATTAACATCTTACATGAAGAATCTTTATTCATTAGTTGCATATTACCAAATAATTCTATAGGTTTAAATTATTTATTAGTTTTTTAAAGAAGCCATTTATTTATCAACTACAAAAATTTTTTTTATGTAGGAAATTCACAAAGCATATAACTTGTTTAGCATTTAGTTAAATTACCTCTGCACCCCTTTTATTTCTTAGGAAAATGGATTGTCTGGTTTGTATATTTTATGTATGTGCTTTAATGTCTGGCTGCTGTTAGCTGCCAATCTATGCATTATGACCCATTTATATAAGAATAATTTTTAATTTTTGTTTCTTCGCTTAGTTTAAATTCAATGTAGGTCAGATTTGATTGGTTGATCAGAGTAAAGTCCTCAAACCTTATAAGCTTTTTTTTTTTTTTTGAAAAAAGGTATTTTGCTTTTAAATCCAAATAAATCATTCACTCAGCAGTAATTTACAATCGCCTGATGAGACACATTGATATGTGTTGAAACACAACTGCAATTTTACGTGTTTGTGGTGTAATATCCTACAATAAATAATATTGCTTTACTCTGTATTGAGCCCTCTTTTAAATAAAATGTTACAAATGTTGGAATTGTACTCTATTCGTTCTCACTGCACCTGGATATATATATATATTTGAGATAGTTATAATTAAGTAATTCATCGAGTCTAGAAGAAACCTCAACAGAATGCAGAAAGCACTGGACGGCTGTTTCATCCTATATTTGGGACTCATCAGCAGTGCGCATCCACTACCGAGAATTGAAACCCAGACAGTTACATTATCAGGCAAACGTCATGCCAACTGTTCCAATGGGCCTCTGTGACAAAGAGGTAGTGAATTAGACTCAATATGGTGCCGTTCAATCACATATTCTGTGGTGGAACTCATCTGAATTTCTCTCTTACCGATAGGTCTGTGCCCCCACAAGCTATGTCTACTATCCCCAAGCCGCTCCATCCAGAGCATTAGAAGCCGGTTCAAGCAAGGATATGCAACTGATAGAAATTAGGAGGATTTGAGATAATTATAATTAAGTAATTCATCGAGTCTAGAATATATATATCTGCCCCATCAGACCGTTTACATTTTATTAAATGATATAAATTCAGCCAGACAATTTGATAAAAAACCAATTGCAGTTGCATTAACTTTTAGTAGGATTATTATTTAGTGTTTTGTTTGTGTGTATGCTTAATATATTAATGTTATGTTGCGATATATAATTATTGATGATTTTTGTACAGCTATAGCTTACCGTAATATTATTTTTACTGAAAATCTTTTTTAGTGTTTGAGAATGACCAAAGTATTTGTGAATTAAATTTAGGAAAATTCTACCTACATGAGTTTGGCTGTTACTATTGTAAGGTTGGTTTGAACCATATGATGTTAGGTTCGCATTGTTTAAGCTTACTTTAATCTTTTATTGTTTTTTCTTTCTACATACACTAATTTCACTTTATGGTTGTTGCATTCTACCGCTTTAGTATATCTAGTTTTATAATCATCAAATATTTCTTTGTTATTGGAATTGGTCAATAACCTAAATTGTACTGATTTGTGTAAATGTCACGGATCCTTTTATGGCGGTTGGATTTTCTGCCAACGTACCTGTGGTTGTATGAATCCTTAGTGTATGGTTTATACAGGACCTTACTGCTGTAAAAACAAACCTGCCCCTCTAAATGGCTAGTGCATGACTGAAGGCATAATCTACAGAGTTTGGATCAATTCAGACAATTATGTTAAATATTACTTTGGATCCACCAAGAACAGCTGGAAATTGCATTTTTACGCCACAAAATGATTCTGAGCAATATAAAATACAAAAACTGAACAACACTTTCAAAGTATGTTTGGCGATTAAAAAACAACCATAAGAGCCCAAACATTAGCTGGGAGATAATTGTGAAAGCTAAACCATACAATAGTAAGAGAGACAGATGTAACTTCTGTTTGTTGGAGAAGCTTATTATATTAAAACACTTAACCCTAGAACACTAACCATCAATTAAAGTTATACCACTACTAACCATGGGTATATCATATCCGATTTTGAAAATATCAAAAAAAAAATTAAATATAAATCTTTACTTGAAATATTTTACATGCAGGCACTTCAAACTTTGTACTTTGAGTTAACATTAATAGGAACTGAAAAACATTATTTAGGTAAGAAAATCAGGTACTGAAAATTGTAATTAAAAATAGGAAAATTTGTGCTGTTGTACTCTATACCCATGGTTAGTGTTCTAGGGTTAAGCAACCCTAACTTGCTGAACATGAGACGCAAATTAATCGGTGCATGTATCCATAAAAGCAAACATCTGCTCAAATCACATTTTGACTCCAATTAAAAAAAAACTTCAAAATGGATTTTACGAATATTAATATAATATGTAACACCTATTAATATTCATAGAACCCATCTTTAATACCATTTTTTATATATCTATAAACATATATAATCCCATATTATCATTATTAATTTATAATGTGTGTATATGTAATTTTACCTTTATAAGGATAGGTTCTAAATGTATTAGTTATATAGTCTTAACCTATTATCATATTAACATTAAATAAAATACTAAGTTTAGAATGAAGATATAAAACATTTTATATACATATGAAAAAGTCATTCCTAGTGATGAAAGAATATTTAATGTGGGTTGATTTTTTTTGTATAATAATAGCATCAAGTATTTTGAGTCTTTCCTTGTAGCGAGTGCTATATTATAGTTTTGCTACTATCTACTTCTATTTGTCTTATGTTGATAGTTGTATTTTGGTTGTTTTTGATATAGTCCTAAATTGCATTAAGTTTTGACAAGTCAACCTCCGAGAGAGTGTGCTGCATGTGTAGCCAATGTAAGAATGTTGTTTTTTTATTATAAATATTGGATAAGTAATCTCCCAAAGAAGATGAGAATTCATGAATATCATTTTACATAGGAAGGATTTTTGAGGTGCAATGTTAATGGCAATAATTAGGTTTAATGTTTTGAACTTTTTACAGTAAATGATGAATCTAAGGTATAAGTTGATAGGCATCAGCAAGTTAAATTTTCTAATAGCATTTTCATCTTGTTTATAGTTGGTCTGTTCTAAGCAGATACACTCTAAGTTAAAAGGGTTTTTATTTTTTGTTTTAGCATGATGTTTGCTTGGGTCCTTTCTTCTAAAATTCTTTATAGCTAATAAAATTTTAAAATAGTTTATATCCTCATCGATGCCCGATTTAAACGCGTTCTCTTAACTAGAAATGACCTTGGCAATGCCTGATTTACACGCGTTCTCTTGACTAGAAATGACCTTGGCAATGCCCGATGTACACGCGTTCTCTTAACTAGGAATGACCTTGGTAATGCCCGATTTAAATGCATTCTCTTAACTAGAAATGACCTTGACAATGCCCGATTTAAATGCATTCTCTTAACTAGAAATGACCTTGACAATGCCCGATTTAGATGTGTTCTCTTGTCTATAAAATGACTGGTAAGGTGCATTGAGATTTGTGGTGAGTTTCTTCTCATGTCAGATTTGTCACTTTATCACAGGAACTTTTGCTGAAGTTAAATTTTAAAGACCAACATCATAGTTGGCCATTTTTGTTTTTTTAATTATTTCACCCCAGCTGAGGAGATTAAGATGCAAGGGGGCCACTGAGAAGAAAGGACATTAAAAAGAACAAGGATTCAAGAAGAGACTGATGAATGATGATTGACATTTTTAAGGATAGGTAGAAAGTACAGGAATAATCAGTATGGCATTTATATTTTAATCCTTTTAAAGTTGTAAATGAATATGTTATGACAATGAAGTGTGTGTATATATATATATATATATATACATACACACATGCACACACACCTAGGTAGTGATCATCAGTATGCAGAGTTAAAATTCTGGCCAAGGTTGTTTTCACTTTCACACAAAATACACTTGGGAAAAGGTCTGCGTTCTTCTCTCTTCACCTATGGGTTAAATAGCAGGGTAGATTGCCCTCTCTTGCCTTAGTTGGTAACCAGCCAAGGAGAAGGAAAACTCTGAATCAAGACCTGAAAATAGCTCTTTGAAATTTTTTTCTGTTATCAGTTCTTCCCCAAAGTCGGACTGGTTCTACACAAACCTTCACCACTAGAATCAAATCCTGTTTTCTGGCAGTTCAGTTTTAATAACTTTTAATATTTTCGATCATACATTGATTTCCATTGTATGAGGGGGAGCTGAAAATTTATTGGCCCAACCCCCTTACCAAAATCAGTCTTTTCACTAACATCAGAAAAGCTGATTTGCGAAAAGGCTGAGGATTTTTCAGCACATTCTCTTGGAATTTGATGGTGCCAGGGAGTAGGAGGGGATGACTTAATTTGTTCAGAATTTAACCTTTTGCAGGAAAAAAACAAAACAAACTATAATGGTCCAAACCGAGATGGAAAATTTATACCTGATGGTGATGTGTGTAGGTTCAAAACTCTAGAAGGGGTGGGTGGGGAAGAAGTGAGGGGACATAACTCTGAAATATCACATGATATGCTAGTAAGAGGAAGAGAGAACAAATTACACATGATTCAATGCTCTCTGAAATGGGAGAAGTTTACACACGCACACACAGTGGGGGGGGGGTATGAAAAAGAGGAAAAAGAAAGAATGTAGGAGACTCTTTATAGTAAATAGTCGACATGACATCTTTACTATACTTAGTCCATAGTAAGGCTAAATTGGTGCATTTCTTCATGAGACGGTGCCTACATCTATAAACATATTGTTTTGACCGGAACTAAAATCTGGCACCAGAGAGAAATATTAAATCAAACTATGAGCTTCCCGTTTTCCATTCAGAGGAATAGATTTGACATGTATACTTGCTTCGGGACATTACATTGAACTCACTGCCAATGGTATGTAATGTCTGCTGCGTCCAAAACGGCATAAAATTGCAAACTTACTATCAACAGCTTGTTAAAACAAATATATTAACATGAAGGAGGTGCAAATCATGTAATGGCTCCTGGATCGAAATAAGAAATCAATGAACTGGGTTCAAATTCTAGTGGAATTTGTTGCATTTACTTTCATACAAATCCCCTTGGCAAAAAATATGAATTCATCCCTTATTAGCCCTCATCAGCTATGGGTTAAAAAGTAGTTGGCAGTCAGTCTAGGAGGAGAACAACTCTGAATTAAGAGCAATCATTTGTGTTCACTTGATGATTGTTTGAATCTACCATTAATTGCTTCATCTAACAATTCTTTTTCAACGGATAGCAACATGTAGGATTCCAAATTCTCCTCAGTGAATTTTTTAATATTGTCTTTTTGATCTTTAGCTTTGAAAATTTCCTTTCACATTGGACTTGAGTAACTGATAGTGTGCAGATGATTTTATAAAGGATATCGCATGTCGTGACGTGAAGTCTGTTGGATGCCAGAATGTTGAGTGCGCACGATGGGCAAATGCTGCAAATTTTACAATTGTTGCAACTGGAATCAACATTAAGTAATTGGTTTAATATATCAAGGTTTGAAGTAAAACAAAACAATTCCAATATTATTTGATCTTTGCTGATTTGTGGAAACTTAATAATACCTTCCAAGGCCTTTTTGGCAATAGTTTTAAAACTTTACTGGGTCCCAAGAAGGACAAATCTTTATACAACAGTTGGTCTTGTAGAAAATGAGATTCTAGTGTCTGAACATTACGATTTTTGCGTTAAATACATTTACTCAAAAATCTGTCGAATTTCTTTCGTCAATAAGCTCACCTGCCATTCTTTTTTGTCTCTTAACTGGCAATGTTGTTGCCAACGTTTGATTTTTATTTGGGGAAAACTTGTCATTACATTTATTTACAAATTCCAAAGCCTTGCTGTGAACGTTATCAAATATTCTTGTCTGTTCCTTCAAATTTGTTGCAACTGAATCTACCAAACTGCTGGAAGCAAACCACTTGTCTGTAGTGGGGATGTAGTCTCAGATATATACCAGTAAGTTTTGTCAATATGAATTCAAACTTTAGAAGACTGAAGTAAAACATTTGCTTCCTATTTTGGTTTTGCATCAAACTTTTCTGAATCTTGTATCATTGATAAACATGTCACTAGATTTACAAAAAAGTACTGGCAGCATCAAAACGTCCAAATATAATTGTTGCTGCATTACATTTTTCTGACCATTAGGTCTCACCAACTAATTAACATGTTAGCTTTCACACAAGTGTCAGGGTGGTATGTCTGCAGGGTGCATATGAGCATATGGCAGGTTGTTTTCCAATTTCTTTTCTGAGGATTATTGAGTGTTCAATACTTATGAGATCATTGTATCCCAAAACCACTTTTTTTTTTCTTTTTTTAAATTTAAATATTTGAAAGTTTTGTCTTATTTCATTTTCCTTTTGGATTTTCTACCATTTTTTGGGGGGCGGGGGAGTCATTTTTTATTTTTATATACACCGAGCTGTAAGATTGAGTAAACAAAATTTAATTGGCAAAATATTATGAAATTAAAACAAAAGTATACTTTATTTACTTAGTAAACCAAAATAATGTCTACAACGAATAAAATAAACACAAGAATTTGAATAGAAATCAAATTCCTAATAAATAAAAGAAATAATCATATTCTTAGTTTGATTTCTTGAAAAAATGAAAAAAAAGCACATATTGCTACACAAGAAAGAAAAGTTGAATGGACTTATTTTTGTCTCTTATTTAAACACTCAAGGCAAACGGAAGGATTACGTTCATATTTAACACAATTTCCTTTTGAGGATTTATTTCTATCAGCTTCTTTTACACACATTGTTTTTTTTTCTTCTCATTTTGCTACGACAGGATTTAAGATATAGCGTTGGAACAAGAAGGGAAACGAGGCTGTTATAGCAAAAATGTTGGGACAACAAGAGATGAGACTTGGGAGCCAATGTCTTAAAACTCACCAGTTTTAATAGTTTTTTTTTCTTGTCCTTCATATTTACCAACAACTTTTACCCATACAGCCATTCTCTTGATAGAGGCTTTTTAAAAATTTGGAGAGAGAAGAAAAAAAAAAAAAACAGCAGGCAAACATTTTGTTGTTTTCAGTTATTACCAAATCCACGTCTATGACATTAGCAAATTTTATTTTCAAGTTGCCAACCATCGCAAATCACCAACTGTAACTTCAAATTCACACTTGTTGAAAACATGCATTTCAAATGTTGCCTGGCCTGCGTAAACCAGCCTTTACCTCTTCCTGCACATCTTTGTTCATAGAGCGATCATTTGTTTGTTTAGTGCATTTTTATTTGATATTGCTCTTAAAAAAAAAAAAAAAAAAAATGTTTGTTTTTTTTTAAGTTAGAAAAGAAACTTGGGAAAAAGTTAGTGATTTATTTATTATTTTAAAGGGTTTTCTTCAAAGATTCACGTGCCCCCCACACCTTTCTTGATTCTCTGAACTGATGTACTGGCTGAACCAAGATTATTGCTTGATATCCTTTGAAGTTGCTGACCATCGGAAATCACGAATTGTAACTTTATTGTTAAATTCACTCTTGCTGAAAAACAGAATTTCCTAAATTATGTCCAACCTGGGCCCCTCTCCTATTTCGACCCTTCCCTGTTTAGGCACATTGTGTCTTTTCCTTATTACGAAAACAGTTTTCTGTGTTAGTTTCTTTATTGCATGGAGGGGGACCACTTGCCAAGCTAACACCCTGGCCAGTCCACCACTACTTAACAAAGCAATTGCAACATGTGTTTATATATATTATATATATAAATGTTTTTAAGGAAGAAAAAAAAAAAAAAAAAAAATCCTTCAGCAAATATCCCAAGGGTGGGGGGTAAAAATAAAACAAACAAAAAAAAATTTTTTTTCAGATATGCTAAGATTTCTTTCAAGCAGAAAGTACTTTGATTTTAGTTTCTAAATGAAATTGGTTTGCTTTCCTCAGATTTCTTTATATGGGTATGGGAACAAGATGGCACCCCACCACTGTGGAATAATCTGATATAAATTGAAATTTGCTATTCTACACTAAATTTTGTATTTTTCTCTTAATGGAGTTTAGAAAATGTTTCGATACCAAATTAACATAATTTGGATTCCATTCGCATATTTTTGGAAACTATCAAATGTTTCACTCCCTCACCATGCCTAAAAAGAAGAAAGCCAGGAGAAAAACTAACACAAAAACAGTTATGGATATACAGGGAGGGGGTGTGTGTGTGGTGCAAAAGTAGGTGTTCCGTTATGAGAACATGTGCACACAAAATGTAATGTATTAATTATACAAATGTTTAGATAGCTACTTGTGGGGGGGGGGGGCAACAGCAGTGGAGTTGCTCTGAAAGAGTAAAAAAATTGGAAAATTGCTTTGCCAATCATCACTTGCAGGTGGGTGTTCTTCAACATCAGATGGGCTTTTTGTGGGTATAATATTTTCAGTAATTCATCTAATAGTTTACATATACAAAAACTTTCTTAGATATGTAATCACCAAAATTTTTCACCCAATTTTTAGTTGGATTTAAGTTTAATTCTCTTGAGGATTCCATATTGGGCAGTTTGCCAGAATGAACTTATCCAGGGTTAAATGAAGAACTACTATTGTCAAAATAATTGGTTATCTTCCTTAAAAATCGACACAACTGATCCGTCATCAAAAACCTGCTGAAATATTACAGCAAGTTGCAAGTAATTCATTTCCAACTCTGGCCAGCAGGAGGAGTTGTTAGGTTGCGAAAGGAAGGAAATCATAATCAAGAAAAGAAAAAAAAAAAAGGGCTGAAAGATGCCATTATAATTTTAGACACCCTGAAATGTCTTAAATTATTTAAAAAGGTCACAGTGACCTAATAAATAATAAAAAAAAGAACCGGAGGCACTACTTTAGAAGTAATATTTAATAATACAATTTGGACATGAAATCAAAATTTGTAATTCTCTTTCAATTTTTTTTTCTTTTTAATCTAATTTCATAGACGGCCACATTTTGTAGATGCATCGAGTTCTCTCCCCTGGATTTTTTCCTCATTTCCTTGACAGTCGAGTGTTGAATGTCTTTAATGAACAACCAATTTGATCATTTTAGTCTTTGTTTATTTTAGATTTTTTTTTCCTTTTCTTTGAATACAAGAATTCACAAGTGCTCAAAATTGAGAGAAAAAAAAAATTAATGTAGAGGCAATGATAGAATCAGAAAAGGTTCCAACAAAGGCTAAAAACTTAGTCAAGTTGGACAATCAAACATGTTAAAGATTATTTATTTTGAAAAATAATTTTCTAGAAGAGAAAAATAAACAGTATTTATAACAACCAAATAAACGGTTATTCTTCAAATAAAATACATTAATTTTACAATAAAAAGAATTGAAATTTATGTATAAAAAAAAAAAAAAAGAAATGAATAAAATTTAGTGGAATCTATTTGACATAAATAAATTCATTTTCAACTCGTAGCATTTTTGTTTAAAGAAAAGCAAATGAGGAAAAAATCCTCGCATTTTTCCTTGTCATTTGCCAGATTTCATTACTGCCATTTTTTTTCTCGATTTATTTTAATATATAACAAATTACTCTTTACTGAGTAATGAATCATTTTTTCAGATTTTTCCCTTCAAGAAGGAACCCCCGCGTGAAATGTCTTACAATAATAAACAAAGAGAAAGACAAAGAAAAAAAAAAGAAAAAAAAAAAGAAAAAAAAAAGAAAAAAAAAAAGAAAAAAAAAGTCCCCCATTCACACGTGCAGTCTGCTGCGTTCAGATTGCAATTCCAGCAAAATCCTTTTTTTTTTTTCCTCTCTCGAAACCTGCTGCAGGCAAAAAAGTCAGTTCATCTAATTTATTAATATCATTATTATTATTATTAATAGTAGTAGTAGTAGTAGCTATAGTAGTGCTAGAATTAAATGTGACATAAAAGTTGTTAAAGCAGTCACAGAAAGACAAGGCAGGTTGGAGAGGGAATGGAATTGTTGGACAAAGAGGGTGTGTGGTCTGAAAAGTGAAGCAGACTTGAAAAGGCATTTTCTTTTTTCCTTCAAATTTACAGGAAAGAAAAAAAGAAAGAAAGAAAGTAGCTATTTTGCAGTGTCAGCAAGAGGCAATAATTCTGTTTTGGTGTTTGAAGCACAATATTTTGTATTTGTGGGTGAAAGAGTGGGACTTGTTAGTTTGGACTGGAAGAGAAATTTTGGTGTTTACAGAAGGGAAAGCCAATGTTCTGTCGAGGTGTTTGGAGTGGAGTCATTTTTTTTTTTTTTTTTTTTTTTTTTTCCAGGGACTGAAGAGGTGGGGGTGGGGAACTATTGCAATGGATAAAATGGACATTGTTTTTCTTTTGTTTTTGTTTTTTTTGACAGTGGAGTAAAAAGACTCATTATAATCAACAAAATCAACTTTGTTCTGGGTTAAAAATGAAAATTCATACTTAAAAAAGGAAGGAAGAAAAAAAAAAAAAAGAAAGACTGCTTAGGGGGAGGAGGCAGCATAAGAGAAAGAGACAAATGAAAAATAAGGGGGTGGGAGGGGTCGGGGGGCATGGAATGGAAAGAAAGAAAAAATGTTGAGCACGCGTGACTGTTCATTCATGAATGTTTTTCTTTCAATGTTTTGTCATCCATAACTCTTCCTTGCTTGGATCGACAGACAAATTTATCGTCTGACCATCACCCTAATCGCCCGCCAGACTTTGAATGCTGCACCAACCATTGCAAGGTTATATCTGGAAAAAAAAAGAAAAAAAGAAAGACTTAAAAATATTAAAATAAAGGCAAGAAAGGGTACGTAAAATAAAGACAATTCCCTAAAATAAAGGCAATTCCCTAAAATAAAGACAATTCCCTAAAATAAAGGCAATTCCCTAAAATAAAGACAATTCCCTAAAATAAAGACAATTCCCTAAAATAAAGACAATTCCCTAAAATAAAGGCAATTCCCTAAAATAAAGACAATTCCCTAAAATAAAGGCAATTCCCTAAAATAAAGGCAATTCCCTAAAATAAAGACAATTCCCTAAAATAAAGACAATTCCCTAAAATAAAGGCAATTCCCTAAAATAAAGGCAATTCCCTAAA
>OZ038494.1:101389928-101394928 GCA_964036315.1 Acanthosepion esculentum | reverse complement strand
TATTACCAATTGTCAGATCCATTTTTTTTTACTAAAAGGATTAATGACTTTTCCAGAATACCTTTACTTATTGGAGTTTTGAAAAATATTCTCTGACTGGAAAAATTCAACAATAAAAAAAATAAAAAATAAAGTATTTATTATTGAAAATCTTTTATTGTCTTTTCCTTTTTTTTCTTTGTTTCAACTGTTTAACTGAAGGATTAGATTAGTTTATTAAACAAAATTTAAAACTAAAAAAACAAAAAATTAATTAAAGTTTTTATCAACAGAATTATAGCAAGTTAATTTTATATTACAAACTTTACAAACTTTAAATGTCAGGTTGTGTAAGAATCTTTTCAGTTGCTTGGCTATTCTTATCCTAACTGTAAGGATCTGTTTTTTTAAAAGTTTTTATGGAGACTTTGTTATTCCAACCACACCCTTTATTAAATATTTCAATAATTTCCTCTCAGCCTTTAATTTAGACTGATCGTGAAAACTTTTAAGACACGATCACTTATTAAAACTTGATTCCTTCTTTGAGGACTTTATGAAGAGCGTCCCCCACAGCATTTTAATTTTGACTGCAGGCATTAAAGAATGCACTTATGTAGGGTAAGAGTGGGTGGGTGGGTGCGCCTGTGAGGCAGGGGGTGGGAAACTGACATCTGTTGTTTGTTGGCATCATGTAGTCTCAATGAATAATCAGGAGAGAAGTGACTCAATCGAGCCAGAAATAACACTGTCATCAATAAAACATGTTACTGTGTGTGCGTGTGTATATATGACTAATATACTTAGTCAGTCCTATGTATGTGCACAACATCATTACACTTTTTCAATACGTCGGCCATGTATTATGGGTCCACTAATAACTCCTTGATAATACAAAGTTAGAATTTGTTTATTGCAATCAGTATTTAGCCACCAACAACATTCCATTTTGTAAATAATGGAAGAAAAGAAAAGTATTGTTGGAGCAAAAGAAACAATTGCAAGTTTTTCAAATTTTGAAGCCGTTAGAGTCTTTGATTAAATACAAATTACTTTCCATATCCACAAGGCATGTGTGTGCATTTGCATGTACACACACACACATATATATATATATATATATATATATATATATATATATATACACAGTTTAATAAATAAATTGAGTGTCTACTCAAATAATGCAATAAAAATTTTGGTGGATTAATAAATAAAAAACCCCCCACCTCATTTACCTGCCATTTCTTAAACATTATTCGTTTATTTTCATCTACTGTCCTGAATAGAGCACATATTTTTTTAACAAGATTTATCAAAATATTCAAGCCGGTAGATTTAAATAAATAAATATATTGTTTAATAAATAAAAAACAGAACATCTACTCAAATATGAGTATCCATTAAAAAATGTTTAAACAAATAAATTTAATTAATTAATACCATATATATATATATATATAAGCTGTGATACAGTGAAACAGTCTGTGGATGACTGTGTATATATATATATATATATATATATATATTTAGTGTATTGGGACAGCAGATTATTATTCAAACATACATTGTTAAATAGAACAGACAATGAATGTCTATTATGTTTGATCAGGAGCCGTTCTAAACGCCATATATTTGCTTTAATTTCAAGTGAAAATAAAAACAAATTGTCCAACATTTGGATATTTTTTTTTTATTAAGCTGTTCCTTCATCTAAGCTTTCAGCTCACATGAGCCATCTTCAGAGTTGTTATGCGGACATTTCAACAAAGATATTGTTATATTGACATAGAAGATTGCTATGCGATGATAATGGTCGAAGAATAGCAGTGACGTCTTACTATGTGTGAGACCAAAATATTAACAGAACCATATTTCTAGATATAATGTAATTTGTTATGACTAGTTTGAAAAGCAACCCACATTCAACAAAATTACATTTATATTTGTTCAACACCCAGAGGGCCCACCTGTAGTTTATACTGCAACTATACTGAGCAGACCAGTTTTTTTGGAGAGAGTGTGTTATCAGGCTAGCATGCTCAAAGCCTCAGTCACAATGACATGTGGCTTTGTTCTAGTACAACCATCGATGCCCCCCCCCATTTCTGTCTACCCAATTTTTCTCACATGGCTTGGGTCATATGTGATATGGTTTTCAAGCAGATTCCAAAAGTACCACACACTGGGATTGCTTTCCCCCAGATAACAAAAAGAAGTCACCTTCCATACAAATCGACTAGGGTGAGATTTGAACCCAGGTTTCAGGGTCAGAAATTGAACATTCTAACCACTTGTTTATTTGCTTTTATATATATATATATATATATATATATATATATATATATATATATATATATATATATATATAGTGTATATTTTGGTGGTATGTTTTCATTAAAATATCTCATTAAATAATTGAGACAAATTTTGTCTATTTATTTTTAATAGAATCCTCTTGTAATTACAGACAAGTTTCTTCGTATCCATAAGGATACTAAGAAACTTGTCTGTAATTAAAGGAAAGTACTTTTGACACTATCATCAGGGTCCTGTTTTTTCTAAGACAAAAAATTGTTGTGTTCCTTTTTCTAATATAAAATTGTTGTGTTCATCTGAAAATTAAATTTTTACGTGTGAAGTGAAAAACGCTAAAGTTATGTACTGTACAATTTTAAATTTTATCATGCATGTACGCGTGCGAAGTCAAGGGAGGTAACCAAGTTATTGTCATGTCTAAATATTTTTCAAAAACATCTATTTAAAACTATTAGTTAAAACCTAGATAGTTTAAAATATCTACTGTAAACTTTTTAAAACATTTGTGCAGTATTCATAATTTTATTAAAGGTTGATTTTAATTTTTAAAATAGATCTCGTCAAAAATTTTTACTTTATGTTTATTAAAATACATGAAAAACTATAGATGTATTTTCAACAAGAATTTTCCTAAATTGTAAATGTGGACAGGCAGTTGTAAATGTTGAAAGATGTTAGATGCATCATTCAAATGAATACTCAGCCTTCTAGACAATGTATTTTTGGTGTGACCAATATATATATTTTTTATGTTGGAATTAAAATCTCCCAAGGGCCATTTAAATTTATATGTATGTTGTTGGTTTTCTGCTACACATTAATTGGTGGGGAGGAGTTAATATGAATAATTAAATTGGATATATTGAATTTATTTATAATTAATTTTATTTTTTTTTTTACTAGGATCTGTGATAGATATATTAGTATTTATTCATTTTTTTTAACGATATTTTCGTCCTGTTTATAATGAGAATGTATTTGATTGCGATATATAAAAAGATTAATAGGATTATTTGAGGAAGTATTATATTCTATTTGCTTTGTATTAAAATTTCTAATAGAACGTCTTATTTGTTTGTCAACAATATAATTAGGGAAGTTATTATTAATAAGAGTTCGTTTCCTATTTTTTAATTCACTGTAGAAAATCTTTTTTGTGGATGAATTAATTTTTGTGCAGTTTATTAGTTTTTTTATAATTGCTATTTTATAGTAATTTGGTTTTGTGATGTCAACGAATACTCATTGCCACTTTTGTAATGCTCAGTGTAGTAGAGACTTTGTAATCACGGATACAACTATATTAACGCCGTTCAACAATACCGGTGTCAGACGCCTTCGAATACCAATCGCACTAATAGTACTTGCTCGACAATACTCGCTCGGAAAGTAACCACTGAATAGTGATCCGAATAGAGAAATAGTTATCCGTATAGTTAGATGCCACGCCAATTACCATATATACATTTCCTTTACCATCACGGGATCTACTTATTCAAAATGGGATCACATGTGTTTGCTCTTTGGTGATCTGTGTTCAAACTACAGTGTCGGTAGTGACATTTTATTCCTACATAACATTTGGACATTCACTCTTATAGTTAAGAGAGCATGAATTTATGCTCAGAGGTTTTGTTTTTTGTGTTTTTTTTTATTATCTATGGGGAGATAATGGATTTATTATTATTAGTGCTTATCAATATATCTAGAAAAGGAATGATGAACATAAGTTTTTGTCTTAGAAAGAAAAAAAAACAAGACACTGCTGACAACATTGTGTTAATGCAGACAGTACTTAGAATATAATATTAAAAAAAAAAAAACAATGAGATTTACAATTCAGAATTCTTAGCATTTATTTTTAAAAAACAGTGCTCGATACAAACAGTAGAGCATAATATTATAATTATTTTTTTTTAAATATAATTATTGCAACACCGCAAATCCCATTTTTATGATTGAATTTGAATTAAAGTTTCAGTGTTGAAACATGGAAATTCTGGTGTTGCGATGATTATATATTAAAAAACAAAAACAATTTTATATATATATATATATATATATATATATATATATATATATATATAGGAGGAACAGTAGAGTGGTGGATAGCAGCTCAGATTGAGGAATCAGAGAGCAGAGTTTGAATTCCAGTAGAATCCATTACATTCACTTACGTGCTAATACCCTTGGGAAAGGTATTAGTACTCTTCTCCCTCAAGCTATGGGTAAATAGCAGGGCAGACTAAGTTCTATAGCCTTGGATGGCAACTAGTCTAGGAGAAGGACAACTCTGAAACCTGCAGAGGGTCATTTGGGGGACCTAGCAGCATGTAGTGCACATTCGGCCTTCAAACAGTGTAGTTGGTTCTGCACAAAGCCTTCACCGCTATAAAATCAAATATGTGCAGGTGTCTGGCTGCTGGTTCCTAGGAACAGAGCTGCTCGGCCCTCATATGTTGAATACGATGGGAGTATCCACCATATATATATATATATATATATATATATATATACACACACACAAAGTCTGGGGAACAGCTCCATAAAATGATTGTACACATTAATTTTAACAAGTTTAAGATTGTTTATGAGTACACTTTTATCAGTAGTGTCTGTGAATCTTGAGGAATTGTGTTTTTGTAGGTGTGCCATGTAATAGAAGATACACTGCTTTAAGCAACTTGAAGTTGAAAAAAATGCTA
>OZ038494.1:101359928-101382428 GCA_964036315.1 Acanthosepion esculentum | reverse complement strand
TTCCTGGAGTGAATCTCCCAAAGTGATCCTTCTTTTGGAAATTGACTTTTGGATCAGATGTTAGAAAGAATGTTTATTAGGTTAGGTAACAAAGAGTACTAAAATTAAAAGTATCATACTAATTACATCATTATACCAATAACAATGGAGAATAACACAAATTACAGTGGCACTTTTCCTAAGAGGAAAAAAAAAAAAAAAAAAAAAAAAAATTTACAACAGTCAAAAGCAGCAAAGGTGTGGGCAGTGATAGCGTTAAGTTTTGTTGAATACTTACACAATAGCATTGACTCCTCGGCAATAACGTTCCCACATGCTACGGAACCTGGGCTGCCCACCAATATCCCATAGCTTAATGGTCACATTGCCCTTTGTAATCTTTCTCATATTAAATCCCACTGTTGGAATCATATCCTCACTGAACTGGCCTGACTGCAAGAGAAAAAAAAAAAAAAAGATGATGAACTCCATGACAGATGAAGATTTATAATTAAATAGAAGAATGCAAAGTTCAAATGACGAACACAAACAAAGGGGAGGGGAATAGTAAAAGTCATTTCATGAAGTATTTTCTGGCTTTAAAATGCTAAAGAATGCCATTTAAGTTTGGTTTAAAAAAAAAAAAAAAAAAGAAAGAAAGAAAGATACTCCCAATTAAAGAGTTAACAGCAAACATTGGTCAAGAAGTTGTGAGGTTTTAACCGAGGAAAACTTTGAGGATTGTGAGTTTAAGAAGGATTATGAAAACTCATAATTCTTTCTCTTTATAAAAATACTGAAGCTAGGAGCTCTTGTTTTCAAGATTGCAGAACATCTTCAAGATCAAAAAGTTACAAAAATGAAAGTTTTCATTGAGGAGTAAAAAAAAAAAAAAAAAAAAAAAAAAAAAGAGAGAGAGAGGAAAAAAGGGCAGTAGACCTTAAAATCTCTGACAAATACACAATTATTTAACCCAGGGATGTGTGGGTGGCATAATGGCCATGCAGAGTCCAATTTTTTGCTAAAGCTATTGTGTTCACTTAAGAGACATGAACTCATCTCCTCTTCCTCCAGTAGGGTAGACTAGATTTTTTAGCCTTGGTAGGGCAACCTGTCTAAAAGGATTGCCTAATTCACATCCTTGTACATTTGCTCTTATTAATTCAAACATTTTTTCCAGCTGTCACAGATTAAACCTGATTAGGGCTGAAGAACGTATCAGCTCAATTGATTAATTTTTAGCAATAGTTTTAAAAGAGCTTTAACCACACATGCGCTTTGCCTAAATTGCAAGTGGTGGCTCTGACCGAGCCGGTCTGACATTGTGGACTGTTAGTCATGAGTTGATTAGTTTTCTACAGCTTTCGCAGATTTAATGCCAGAAAATATTTTTACATTGTAAGAATCTTTTTTTTTTTTAGGTATTAATTGTTTAGTGCTACAAGTCTTGCTAATTAACCCATAGTTGGGAGGAGATGAGGTGGATTCTTATCTTTCCCAAGGCTATTCGTACATAAGTGAATATAACGAGCCTAACAGAAATTAGAACTTCGATCTCCATTTAACACATTCCAAGCCATCATCCATTACACCACCTGCACATCCAAGCAGTCAACCATCTAGGTACTGACCAGGCTCAACATTTCTTAACTGATGATTATAAGTTTAACTGGAGGAGTTGAAGTTCCCATGTCAGTCATTATCAATCTTACAAAATGTCTATTCTAGAATTTCATTTTGTTTTGTCATTCATGGTCGAGCCATCTCACTAAGACCATGACCAAAGCAACTATCAGTTAAGATAGTAATTCATTTTTCCATATCTGCTCAGGTATAGTGATTTTCCAAGCGTAGCTTAGATGTGGCACAAGGCTGAAAGTATAGGGCACCCAGTGAGGATCGAACTCACTACTCAGTCATAATTGTTCTAGCAAGACAAGCTTGCTAACCATTACACCGCCTCGAGGTGCCCAATCTGCTCAGGTATATGTGTGAACAAGCTATTGTTGTATACAAGTTCTGTAAATATGTAAATAAAATATATGTCCCTGTGGGTTTTCATCCATTAATAAAGTGTTACCATTGTGGCGAAATAGGACCAAGGAATTTTAAATCTACTCATGACTAACAGTCCACAATGTCAGACCGGCTCGGTCAGAGCCACCACTTGCAATTTAGGCAAAGCGCATGTGTGGTTAAAGCTCTTTTAAAACTATTGCTAATTTGTATACATGGTCAAAAACCTGGAAAAAAAAAAAAGAAAGAAGAGGAAGGTGAGCTGCACAGATGAGTAGGGAAATGATCTACAGACCTTACCTGTGTTGGGCTCATTGCGACTATCAACTACAACCATTCTATACATTCCCATAAATTAAAGTTCTTAAACCATAAAATTCATGGTAAGTGCATTGTAATCATTCATTTTCTTTGAAATTAATTTATTTTTTCTTATTTTGTCATGGAAGATGATTCTTTACACATTGAATATAAACAAATCCCAAAATTATGAATTTGATAAAACTTAAAAATGCTTTCAAACAATTAGTTTTGCAGATTTAAAAATTATTTAGAAAATGAGAAGCATTGCAGTAGGTAAATGCTTTTTGAAATTTAAAAAATTAAACAAACCAGTTAGTGAAGTTGAAATATTAAATTCAAGTTGTGTGTGGTTATACCAAAGCCTTTTCCATATTCTCTTGCATATATATTTAAGGAACGGCAAGAGTCACAGGAAACTTAAATCAAAGATTCCAAGGATTTGCAATATCTTTCCACAATCTCAATTGATTTTACATTCACAACACACTGGCATTTTACCTAAAAGGTTTGTTTTTACACCATACAAAAAAATAAAGGGGGAAAGAAAAAAAAGAAAAAAGGAAAAAGAGGGGACCCCCCCCCCCCTCACATTTCATGACATTAAAATTTCAATTGTAATTTGGTGGTGTAATAAAAAAAAAAACCCACTGAATTGCAGCCCCCCCCACCCCAATTGGAGACTATATTCAGAACTAAGATTGCCCCTTGACAATAAGATTTTTGAATTAACTTGCTTCCTAATTAGAAATAAATAAAGATTTAAACGTACCTCCATGTGGTAATGCAAAGAGAAACGTAGAATAAATGACAATGCCAAAAGTCAAAGGATGAAGAAAATCTCCATCCTAGTTAAAATTTCAAACAGTTTTGCTTAAGACTACAATTTACCAGCTAATCATAATATAGTATGAATTTCTCTGATCTAATCTCTTGTCAGGTGGTACAGAGAGAGAGAGAGAGAGAGATAGATATAAGCCTAAGGGGAACATTAATTTGTTCTTGAAAATGATTGGCACTGAACAAAAAAAAACAAACAAAAAAACAATAGTTACATTTTATGTATTTATGATAAATCTTGCATTCATTTCTTATTTTTAAGCTACAAAATGATGTGCATCATCAATGATGATGAAAAACTCATCTTTCAAAATTTCTCAAGTACACCCCCCCAACCCCTCAAGCAATCCTAACTTTTCATGGCTTTCTTTTAAATCTCATTTGTGCATTGCCATGATTCTTCCTGAGAAAGAGAGGAGACATGTTTGAATTCAGAATTTCTCTGCCAGCCATAGCTACAGATCAAAATCAGCCTTGATCTTTAACCCATAGCTGAGGATAGAGGAGAAAAAAAAAAAAAAAAAATCTCTTAGCCAGATAATAGACTTGCCATTCCATTTGTGAATCTTCATATTCCAAAACACCAGATGTTAAAATTTTCTTGCAAAGCAAACAATCCATTTCTTCATGCAGAACAGAAATTTCTAGTTAGAATGTTTTTGTTTCTTTTTATAGACATTAACATCACTTAAGTCAAAGGTTAGATTGAATTTATTTCCTGGAAAGACATGCCACGTCAGTTGTAATTTATGTATACTTTAAAATGTTAAAATGAATGTATATCATAAAAGCAAAGAATATGTATTCTAAAATTGTTATATAAATTACATAAAATTTCGATGTGTTAGTCATACATAATTATATATCTTATTTATAAAATGTATTTTTATCAGCTAGGTCAGCAGATAAAGTTTGTTAAAAACATTTTCTAGAAACAATTACAGAGGGACTGGAGGCTGAATTGTTCCAAGGTTTAAAGTAAATAAAATGACCTCACCTGAGAAAAAGAAATGGCAAAAAGAAAACTGTGCCCTGGATATAAATTCTATATTTGTAAAATTTTGGATAGACTGACAGTAATTAATGATGTGACTAACATTTCAAGTTGACCTTATGCATTAAATGCCATTAAAGTCACAATGGCTAAGACAACAAATCAGATGTGCTTGTCTGTGTGTAATATATTTTTTTATATATATGTGTGTGTGTGTGTGTGTATGTATATATATATATATATATATATATATATATATATATATATATATATATATATATATAAACACACACACACATACAAAGAAGAAAAAAAAGGATAGCCATGAAACTGTTAGGCTGGATACTTTTGGCAAATACCATTTTTAGTTGCATTACAGGCTGTTTACAGACCATGTGGCAAATTCTATATATCTATTACAGTAGTCCATCGCTATTAGGCGAACCAGTCTACCGCAGTACCTGGTGTATCGTGGGTGGGTGGGTGGTGGAGCCCATGATTTTGCTCTTGTATCCTCAATATCTCTCAGTTTTCAGAAATTCCACCCTATTTTACCAATTTGTAGGCCATCTTCATGATAAACAGAACAAACAGTGATTATCAGATGGGTCTTTTTTTTTTTTCTTTCTTTTTTTTTATTAATTACACCCCCCTTTTCACATGTTTTACCTTGATTTTGATGATCAAACAGCCCAAATTTTGTGAAATTTTAACACCTCGGCCGTTTCACACTTAATCCAATTGTATTGGTAATAATTACACATGATTATATTTCTATTTTGCATAGAATCAAAGAGTTCCTATAATATCGGACTAATTAAGAGGAATTCAATCATTGCAATCAGATACCACGGATGGGGTATAAATAGGAGTAGTTTTCTCTGGTTGATCATGTTCAGTGTGACTGTCCAACAGTAGACATCAAGAATCTGATAAATAAACAAATATCAATAGCATGTAGTAATTAGGGGGGGGGGGTTTCGCAATCGAGAACTTCCGGGAATGAATTTCCTGGGAATTCCCAGTAAATTGCCACCCCCTAGTAGTAATACAAAATGTCTAAACGTAAAGCATACACAGTGAAGGAAATCTGCATTTGATAGATAGGATACAGAACGGTGAAATGAAGGAAAAGATCAGCAGGGATACAGGGGTACCTGAATCCATTCTCAGGGGTTGGGTGAAGGAGGAGACCAAGCTGCGAGAGTTCACAGAGACTGTCCATGGGTCAGAAGGACTGTGTAGAAAGAAGGCCCGGACAGCCAATGATGAACAGCTGGACAAGGCTATGCTCACCTGGTTTGTGAAAGAGCAGAGCCAGGAGACTCCTCTGTCAGGTCCCATCGTGAGGCAACAGGAAGAGGGGTTTTACCATCAGCTCCATAGAGCTGAGGGTGAGGGAGACTTCATTGCCAGCACGGGGTGGCTCCAGCGTTTCCAGAAGAGGCATGACATAGGTGCAGTGAAGATCCAGGGGTCGCAGAGGTCAGCTGACACAGCAGCAGCAGACTCCTTCCCAGCCCAGCTGAAGGAGTTCCTGGAGAAGGAGTTCCTGGAGAAGGAGTTCCTGGAGAAGGAGTTCCTGGAGAAGGAGTTCCTGGAGGAGGAGTTCCTGGAGGAGGAGTTCCTGGAGAAGGAGTTCCTGGAGAAGGAGTTCCTGGAGGAGGAGTTCCTGGAGGAGGCGGCCCTGACCAAGGAGTAGCTCTACAACACAGATGAGACATGCCTCTTCTACAAGATGCTCCCTGACAGAACCCTGGCTGTGAAGGATGACATCCACAAGACTGAGGGCTTCAAGCAGATTGACGACCACATCACCATCCTGTTCGCCTGCAATGCTGCTGGACCCACAAGCTGAAGCCCTTGGCAGTGGGGAAGTTCCAGTCCCCTAGGTGCCTCCGCCACGTGAATATGGCCACCTTCCCGGTTCTGTATTCCAACTCTGCAAGGAGCTAGATGACAGCTGAGATCTTCAAGAACTGGTTCTTTAAGGACTTTGTCCTCAGTGTGAGGAGACATCTGTGCTCGAGGAACCTACCAGAGAATGAAGTCCTGCTGTTGGACAACTGTAGTGCCCACCTAGCAGCCAGCACCGAGGACTCCAGATGGGCAGATTTTTGTGAAGTACCTGCCAAAGAACACCACCTTGAAGATTCAGTCTTGTGATGCCGGCATCATGAAGTCCTTCAAAGTCTTGTACAAGAAGGAACTGGTGATGGAGATGCTGGACCTGCCAGGCCCCCCTCACAGACTATCTGAAGGAGCTGACCCTGAAGCCAAGGCCTGGGAGGCAGTCTCCGAGGCTACAATGAGGAACTGTTGGAGGAGGGCCTCGGGTGGGGCCTTTGATCAGGAGGATGCTGGGGAAGAGGTGGTGCCATATTTGATGGCTCCACTGCTGCAGAGATCCAGACAGCACAGAACCAGCTGGAGGAACACCTGGATGCAGGCTTCATCCTCCAGGACTGGGTTGACATGTGGTCGCAGGTAGAGGAAGAGGATGACATCCCTGTGACAGAGACTGACCAGGAGATCCTAGAGGAGGTGAAGGAGGAGGCAGGGGAAGAGGAGGAAGAAGAAGCAGCAGCAGCATCACCACCAGCACCAGGCAAGAATCACACTGATGCAGTAGACCAATTCCACTGGCTCAGTGAGTATGTGGAAGGGCAACAGGACAAGGAACAACATTACCACAATACTTTCTAAGGAGGATCCAGCTGAGAGCGAAGAACAGCAGGGTGCAAGAAGCTCACTGACTATTTTTAATTAAACAGAGTCGATGGATATTGAGGATTTTATTAATATGAATGTATTTTTTGTTTAGCTATTGTGGTCATTGTCTGATTTTATCATATGTATAGCAAACATGATATTTGTGGAAATAAATTTAATGTCTTATACTTCATGCTTTCTGTGTTTGTCTTTTCCTTTTACAATGCTGGACTACTTTTCAAACTAGACCATAATGCATTGCAAGAGGAAGTACTTTACTTTTGGGGACGGTTACAATTTATTGTATAAAAAAAAAAAAAAAAAAAAAAAAAAAAATCTGCTGTAAAACACTGAAATAAGTTGAAATTTTGGGTAATTTGCTTTTTAGGCCTTATGCTAAGTAATAAAATTTTCCCCGAATAAATTTACATGCTTAATTAAAAAATAAAGAAAATTTGATAAAATCTACCTTTTTGGAGTTATCAACAATAAAATTTTGAACTCATTCACATTGCGGCAGCCATCACTGGTGTTGTTTGCATACATTTACTGGGGAATAGACATTGACTTGTCTTGATTATTACGCATGCACTGATGCAAACAACCCCAATAATGTCTGCCATGTCACAGTCGGCAGCAAAACAAATGAGTGAAATAAGGTAGGTGTTCAACCTCCTATTATTGCCCTCCACCCCAGCTACTGCAATTCATTTGCAGTACAGGGCGGCCAAAATTACACAAAAATATCTTTAAATACTCGAATATATATATATATATATATATATATATATATATATATATATATATATATGTCATAGAAGTCAACACTTAGAGGTGACAGTCTGTTTCATGCTAGTGCAATCGTCAGGCAATGATTGCACTAGCATGAAACAGACTGTCGCCTCTAAGTGTTGACTTCTATGACCACATTTATATTTACACACGCTCTATCTCTGATATTGAGCACTTTATCCCATAAATATAGAACACTTTAAGAGACTCTCTCTCTCATGCTGTTGGCTTCAACCACTGCCTCCAGACAACTTTGGAAAGTTGCTATAATTCTTGTCTTCACTTCATCTTTGTCATTACAAGGAGTTTTGTTGGTCTCCCACTCAACTGTACCCCACACATAATCAAGGGGGTTGTAGTCTGGAGAGTTAGATGGCCAGATGCAAGGGGTGATGTGGCCACAGAAATTGTCTGACAGCCATGACTGGGTTCTCCTGCATGTGTAGCATGGTGAAAAGTGCTGTTACCAGACATGGGTTCTACTGGCAGCCACCCTCTTGATCCAGAGCAGCACTACCTCCTCAAGATACTTGATGTAGACCATCATGTTGAGTCTGAGACCCTCAACAACAAATTCGAGATTTCTTTTCTCATCTGAATGATTAGAGTGAGTTTTCTAAGCTGCCGTACCTTCATAATCAACATTAGAATCCTGTAACTCTTTACGTCTCCTCTGCACTGTCTTCAGATTGACACCCAAACATTCTGAAATATTTGTACTGGAGCTTCCGGCATGAATGACAAGCAGTACAGCATGTAGTTCCCAAATTTCTGGTGGAGTGAATTGGGTCATGGTGCTTTTTTTCTCAGATAGTGCCTAGCTGACCCTACTATACTGTGTAGTCGACAAAGTCAAAAAACAAACACGCATACAGGAAATTAATATAAAAAGGCAACAATTTACCCAAGCTCACCCTCTGTGTGTGTGTGTGTGTGTGTGTGTGCATATGTATTTTTTTTTTTTTTACTATCTTCCCAAATCACTTGACAAAAATTGTTTTCATTTTTTAAATTAGCAGAACTATTTTTTTAAATTAATAAATTCAAAACATTTACACTTAATCACAATTCAATTACGGAAATCTTTTTTGAGAATTATGACAGAACAAAGATTTTTGAATTATAGAACAATTTTTTTTTTTAAATTGACAATTTTTCTTCTTCAAATTAATAAATTGGATGTTTTGACGGATTTCTTATAAAGTGAATTGGATTGGGCTAACTTTCCCCTAAAAAAAAATTTGAGTAATCTCCCTTGAATCAGTTTAAAAATATGGGATCAATTAATCAGTGATTCTCCTAACTTTCACATCTGTATGAAAGAAAATTATTAATTCTGTAAAAACATAAATAGCACCAAAATAGATTATGAAATAAAATAGAGGAGAGTCTATTGCATGTGAACAAGACATTACACAAATTCAAATTCAATGAAAAAAAAAAAAAGAAAAGAAAAAAAGAAAAGGGTGAAAACAAACAAATATGACTAAGATTGCTGGGATAAAACATTCTAATGACCCTGTCACCAAAATGTTTTAGTCTGAAAATAATCAATTAAATCAAATGTAATTTTAATTGATGAGAAAATGAATCCAGTCAATCACTTTGAAACATTTAGCTCAACAATGAGACTTAACTAAAACTGGAAAGTCAGTTGAGAAAGATCAAATGATGCAGGCATGTCATGAACAGATCGAGGTAAATAAACTGAAAAGCATTTGTCAAGGATTACTTGGACTTCATAGTATACGGATTTCTCTTATTGCCCCCCCCCCACTTCAAAAGAGGATCTTGAATTTTTAGGCACCAGGTTGACTAAGAAGCTGCTCTTGATGTTCAGATGATAGCCTGTTCGGGTGAGAGATGAGGATGAGATTCCGAGCAGAGTTATATGTAGAGCCAAGGTGGTAGTCTTGAGTAAGGATGGCGAAGTTTTGGGTGGGTGGGGGTTGATATTTCAGGTGATATTTTGTCACCAATGCCCAAAGCTTCCTATATGCTGTCTGTAGGGTAGTGTTGTGCTTTAACAAATTGCTTTAGCATGTCACACTCCAGCTAAGACTGAACAGCATTGATGAGGTATTGGGTCGTCATCTGCCGATCCTTTCCATCCTCAATATCATTTGTGTATTTACTCATATCCACAAGGGGAAATTAAAATTTACAACTCCTCCTCATAGACTTTCAGCTCTTCCTCAATCATGAAGCAGATTGGACAAAGACTCAACATACCAAATTCACACAACATAGATGGGTTTGGAAACCTGGAGTACCTGTTACTTATCAAATTGTTCATAAATTTGATACGCACTTGTTGCAGATTGAATGTGGCCTTTGTGATCTGATGTACACGTTACCCTGGATGTCTAAGGCCAATATTGTCAGGTTAGCAGATGTTATTTCCTTGATCTTTGATGGCGAAATCTAGCTTTAGTTTTATTAAAGCTACATCAACATTTTCTGTTTTCAAGAATTGGGATTTTAATTTGGCCGTTTGCTTGGGATTAGCATGGATCTAATAAAGTAGATCAGTCAGTATCTACTGATGCTCTTTAAGGTTTTTCTTATTGATTCTGCTGATTGAAATGTGTACAAGGCCAGAGAATAGGCAACAGTGCATATTAATCATGTGGCGGTTGGACCTGAGCAGTATACCTGCCCAGTTTCATTTTTGTCCATAACATTACAGCAGTCCCATCTGATTCCATTCTCATCACTTTGATTTATATGGACTTTACAGTTTTGACATCACTTCCTGGACGTATTTTGTAAAAAGAAAAATATTGCTAGGAACAACAAAAGACAGGAAGTTGTGGAGAACCCTGATTGCCCACGCCCTGAAGGGCAACAATTTTTTTCTCTAATTCTCTCTTGACAAATTATGAAGAAGATTACAGAGAAAGAGTAAATGAGTTAGAGAGGGAATAAATATTTACTGCCTCGGAGATTGTTAAACATTAAAGATTAGAAATTTATTCATTTTGAAAATTAATAAATGCGTTTTTATTTATTTATTTTTTTGAGAAAACAGAGATTTTTCTTCCTATCTTAACAAAATGTTTTTAGATGCATTCATGCATTTACACGAAAGATTTGGGTTTTCCAGTTGTCTGAAATAAATGTTACTTTTTCATTGTTTAAGGTAATATATTACTCAAGAAATTTTTGTCGGTTTCATTTCCCCTCATAAGAAACAATTATATTAATTAAAATTTAATAAAATTAAAATTTCCATACTTGGCTGTGTGAGGGAAAATGACATTATTAGCCTGACAAGTTTTCAATCGACTATCATGCTAACTGAAACAGATAGAAAATTAAGTATATATTATTGAGCCAGTCTTAAGAAATGTCTCCACTTGATAGTTAAAATGTTTGCACTAATAGTTTTAAAACAAGATTTGATTTAACAACAAAAATACAAAATGTTTAAAAAAAAAATAAAAATAAAAAAAATAAAAGAATAAATATCTAAGTAGTAATTCCTATTAATATTTATCGTAGTTCATTTGACAAATGATTTGCATTCACAGAAAGAATATATTAGTTACATTTTAAATTAAATACAGACGCATCATTTGGACTGATGTCCTCATTTACTTCGTATCAACAAATTCCTTTTACTATCTCATAATTGTCATGGGTTGGTTGGGGGCAATGTATAATTTTTCATGGAAAAAAGGAAGTGTGTCCATGATAGGCAGTTTACAGAGTATTTTTAAGTTTTTTATGCATCAGGGACACAGGATGTACATCTAGCAGTGGGTGTGTGTGTGTGCATGTGTTTTAGAGAGATTCATTTTTAATCCGATATTTTTATTACCTCAAACATTATTCCCAGTGGGTACATGTATTTGAGTAGATGCCTCATTTTTAAACAGCCGTCTGCGAACCCAAGGAAATTTGACAGACAATTATAGCTAAACATTTAAGAGAAATATCTATAAAGCATTCAATAAAAATAAATCAGTATGTCAGAAAAGAGAATTTGAACCCCCTCCACCCCCCCCCAAATAAAATGAACATTATATATCTCAAAAGTATCTTATGTAAAACTAATTCATTAGAAAGAAACAGCAAATGAAAAAAGTGTGACGTATGTAACACAAGCATCCAGCTAACCACACAGTGCAACATTTGCTCAGCATAACTTGCAAAAGCAGCAGCAGACAAGTGGTGACCGGAGTTAGCTGACTGCCCTCACCCACCCCACAACAATCCTACATCAGAGATAGGGTAGTTGGAAATTGATTATTCCAAACACGGAACTTAATAGAAAGACGAGATCAGTGGGTGCCAGACACACAGTTATGACAGTCGTATCAGCCGAGAGGAGGTTCAAGAGTAGTAACGCATTTGGATTATATACGAATGCATACAGTGTGTGCTTTGCCATAGGGCAGTAGTTAGCATGCTAGCCTTATCAGCCATACACAATACTAATGAATTTGATCCTCACTTGGTACTTCAGGATCTAAATATGTAAGCGTTTTATAGAATTTCCATGGAATTTAAAAAATGTTTAATAGCAGGCAGAGAAAAATAAACAGTAAGCAATAAAAAGGTATTTATTTCAAACAATTAGTTTTTAGCTGCAATTGACTTTCTCTTCCTTTTAAAATATGTTTTTTAACTGCATTAAAATAAAGAATTTCATTTAAATGAAAAAATTAAATAAAGTTCCATGATGATTCACAAATTTGTCAAAAGTAAAAAATAAGGGAAAAAATGCCGAGGTGAAGAGCAGATACTGTATTTTGATCCCAACCAGAAAAAAAAAAAAAATGTTCATACCTAATTTTTATTTTTCTGTTTAAAACTTTTTTCTAGATGCTGAATATTCTATAATAACAAAATGAAAAAGAAATTAAAAAAAGTTACTATTTTTATATTTGCGACTGTCCTTGTATGTATTCACATTTCATATTCTCAACTTAGTTTCCATAGAAAAGCTTAAACACTTAATTAAATGAGCAGAATTCCAACAACCCGATTCAAAGAGTCTTAAATCTATTCATATAGTTAATGTTAACATTTTGTTAATTTGCACGTTTTTATGTTCTTTGCTTATAACAAAACCCGTCTAAAACTTAAGGAATAAAAAAAAAAAAGCCCCTAATTTTGTACAAAGTAAACTACTTGTATTCTTTAAATCATTTCACTGCAAGTGAGGTGATAAAAGCCACTAATATGCAAGGGGGGGGGGATTATTGAGAGTGAAAGAAACCAAGGTGAAAGGACAATAAAATGAAGAGGAGTCAAGGAGATAAAAAGCAATGATTAATGTTGCATTTAAATTTTTGATGAAACCGAGAGGGAGAAGAAACTATTAGAACTTATTGTCACATATAGTAATTTTAACAGTAAAGTGATGAGACCTAACTGCCAATCTACACTTACGATGAGTGTCTGCATATGAATAAATCTCAAAAAGAAAATTGCCATTTTACATTAACAATTCCTTATCTGATGATAGATTTGGAAAAAGTGAAACTTATTGTCAATTCTTTATCCCAAAATGTTAACTAAACCGGTTATTTTTACACAGCCTTTGTGTGCGAGGTGGGCTGGGGGTGTACACACTAACTTAATTTATACTTTGAAAAGTATTTTATCATCAACAATAAGCCAAGATTTGTTGCGGTAGTTTTTGGACAGGGAGAAAGAAAAAAAAAATGTTTCACTGGTTATGCAAGGGTTGGTAGAGCAGAGAATACAAACCTGTTTAATCAGCAAGGCTGGTCCTATATAAACAGGTGGGTATGTAAAAAATTTGCAGATTGAGGTGAATTGCAAATAGAAAAAAAAAAAAAAAAAAAAATCTATGTCTAATCATCTTTTAGCTTTTAAAGTGAGATTTGGATGGTACAATCTTTGATTTTTATTAAACACCCAAATCTGTAAGGTTTTCTTTGTTTTTTTTTAAAATTACATGACACGGAATATGTCCATCTACCCAGTCAGACCTGATCAGTCAACAGGACGACGACAAATGCAACTACATGACATTATGTACTTAAATGACACGTAATGTATTATAATAAGTAAGCAAGCAATAACAGTGTTTATGTCTTTAGAGGAACATTCAAAGTTCTTCCAATTAAAAGAACTATAATTAACAAAGTGCCTGATTGAAACAGATTAAAACAAGAACTGAAATTAGCTTTGTGAAAAGATGCTTTTTCACAGATCAACTATTCTCGTGGGGAGGAGCCCTCAAATAGGGTGTGGTGGAAGAGAGGGCATCAATGTGCACAATGATATTTACTGATATTCTATATCAAAAAGTAGAAAGTTTGTTAGTGTCACTGGAGTTTAATGTTGAAATATTTCAAAAGAGCAAGATTGAGGAAAAAAGAATTCTGTAGGTATACAAAGCATTTTTCCATCAGCTAAAAATTTCTGCAATAAACTGAATTAGAATTACTTCAGGAAAGACTGCTTATAGTAAAAGAGATGGTAGAAGGGGAGGGGGGGGGGCAAAAAAAAAAAAAAAAAAACAAACAAAAAAAGCATTTGACAGTTGATCTACAAGACCAGGTTTTAATTTTCATAGACATTTTATTACTTTTCTGTAATTAACCCCACCCCCCAAAAACTTTAAAATTCTTTTGTGCATTAAAGAATACCAAGAATTAAGAGTACTGATATAAATGATTTGGAAAAAACTATTTGAAGCCAACTGAATGCAACAGGTTAGCATCCACCACACTCTTTGTTAGCAAAACTGATGGCAAAGTAAACCTTGCCAAATCAAATGAATGTTGATAAGTACGTGAAAACATTTAAAATGTATTCAACGGATGGGGGGGGGGGAGATTCCATTTTGTTAGGATCATTTTTGATGCTCAGGTATATGAAAGAAAGAAAAAGTAAAAATCTATTCATGTGCATTGATATGCCTAGTGAAACTTCTTTATGTAATTTTTTAAACTTTCACTTGAAAGCAAATATTTTAAAGTGTCCAATTAAAGTAAAAAAAATATAAGTCAGTTGTTCCATTGAATATAACAAATAAAATTTCATAAAAAAATAAAATAAATAAAAAATAATATATATATATATTTTTGTCATCCACAGAGACTGTTTCGCTGTTTCACAGCTCATCAGTGTGGCTAGACGTCCGGTTGCCTCTAGCTAGGATCGAAACCCAACTAAATTGGCGTCAGTCAGAACTTCTATCACTAATATATACATATATATATATATATATATATATATATATATATAGCCCAAGTAAATTTCCATTGTCACTATAACACCTAGATGATCTCTTATTTTGATAAGAGAAGATCTAAGTGTATTAGTGACATGTAACTAAAGTCTTCATTTGAACTTTGGCTAAAACTCCAACACATCCAAGTGCCTTTTAACCAGGGAAGAAATACCTGATTAAAAAGTTGATGGTACAAAAGGTTGTAGCAAATTCAGCATTCTGGAAGCAAAGCAAAAAATAAAAAAATGATTCATATAATTCAATACACAAGTGTTAGATTTAAGAAAGATTTGTGTGACACTCAACCCTAACCAATCATATTTGAGCCATGCCTTGTACATGTTTAAGGGATGGCAGAGTGCAACCAACAGTTGCCATAGGAACAGCAATATCCTTTGCAGCAGCAGCAGCTGCAGTTAGCCTAAGAGCACCATCAAACGAGGAATACTACTGGAACATTAGTACATGATTCAGCTGCTTAGATCCTGTATGACCAATGGTAGTAGTACTGGGGGCTGTGTGTGGGAGGGCCCTGCCCTGGCCAGGTAAAGAGAGGGGGAAGGGAGGAGAAGAGATGATTAAAATGTTCAACAGATCTGAGTCAGCCAGAGACAGTAAAATAAAGGCTGCCATCTCTTCTGCAGCATTGCTGTTGTTAATTTCTTAGCAAACGGATGTCACTAACTATAGATGGAATGCTACAAAAGAACGAGAGGTAGGGGAGGGAAAGTGAACAAAAAAAAATATCATCAATATTTACATAACAGGATGCATTTGTTTTATTAATTTTGAGGCCCAGCAAGAGTAGGCAGACAGGCACAAATAGGGTGGGAAACTTTCCTAAAGAATAACAAGAAAAAGAATTAAAATTAAATAACAGTAGAAAAAAAAAAAAATGTTTATAAGACTTGAAAAGGAATTTAAAAATATAAACAATTTAGATGGACTAAAAAAAATTTAGATTAATAAAAAAAAACAAAACATTATATATATATATATATATATATATATATTATATATATATAAAAAATAAAATTTCCTCTCTTCAATTGTGATTAACGATAAGCCGAGATGTTCAGCTGATACATAAGTGTGGAGAGTTTCGGAATTGTTAACCGACTTGGTAAAATAAAAAGATAGCAAATGTCAAGATTGATGATTAAACATACTAATGAACTTCAAATTTAAAATTTTCCGGTGTTGTTTCTGGTGCTTCTCAATCTCCAATCAAAGCATGCATACACAATTTGCCTAAGAGGAAAAATTTCTCTGTAAAGCGTTTTGCCCTCTAGAAGTCTAGAGGACAAAACACATTATGCAATTTTCCCACTTTGTCATTTATTTACCTAACATTGTTTTAATATATAGAAGTTTATATATCACATTCTCGTGTGTGTGTGTGTGTGTGTGTGTGTGTGTGTGTGTGTGTGTGTGTGTGTGTGTGTGTGTGTGTGTGTGAGCGATAAGGACTCTCATTCAACATATGAGGATCCAACAACTTCATTCAGTTTTTATGTTTATGTCATATGCAACACTTCAGTCCCGCTATATGACCTGCATACAAGACCACATATTGTGCTACAGTGAAGATCTCGGGACATAGCAACAGGAATATTTGTTGACGCTTTTCGTCATTGTCATTCATCTCTTAGTTGGTCAATATGATCGATTTCAAAATTACTGATACCACTCTGGCACAAATATCTCCAGTTATTTCTGTCCAGGACAACTTGCTCAAAGTCAGTATGAGGCACATTAACAGCTGAGAGGTTACTCTTTACCTTGTCTTTATATACGAGCCATGGCTGTCCTACATTTCATTGTCCACTGTCAAAGTGGCTATACCTGAGTACCTTAGGTATTCTGTAAACAACTAGGGGCACAAGGCCAAGTATTTAGAAGGTTTGCCCTCCTACAATTAGACGTGGATTTGATTTGTCAGCTATTGACCTGGTGAAACAATTGCAGCATGGAGAATTTTTGGAAAATGTCTGAAAACCATACCACAGGTTGACCCAAGCCGTGAGGGTGAAATTGGGTAGATGAACTGTTCAGAAGGTATGCTAGCACAAAGTCACAAGGCATCGTGTGACCCAAGGCATTGTTCCAACTGCTGATCGTGCCAGATTACGTGCTCTCTTCCAGAGACTTCAAGGCTCTCTCAGCCCACCTGCAGTATAAACTGCAGGTGGGCTTATTGGATATTGAACAAGCAGATGTGCCTGAGCAGGATTATGCGACAGGGATTGGCTGGCCTCCCTCGCAGTCTGGTGTGCTTGGAAAATGATACTAGTTGGCCACTATAGAAACCAAGTAGGTAAAATGTATTGAAATTCTATTTTTCAATACATGATTTTTAGTGATTCAGCTTGAAATTCGATATTTTCAAGATTCATTAAAAAAAAAAAAAAAAAAAAAAAAAAAAAAAATCGAGGAAAGTAATAATAAAAAAAATAACTATTGTGAATTGAGTGTCAAAGACATCAGATTTCATTGGTCAGAACACGAGGATTTATGAGGTCATCAAATATTAAAGAAATATGAATAGCAACTTTAGTACTTTCATTATTCAGTTCGACTCAAGAAAAAGTAGTAGTGCTTAAATATTTATACTAACAACAAGAATTCATGTCCATTTTCTCATCTATGGAGTTGTATAGTCAATTACTTATATAGTTGAAGAACACGCAAATCATTTAATCCCACAAGGAGAGAAAATGAATTAGTAGAATTAGATTATATAGGGCAGAAAGTAGATATTCACACTAAATTAAAGTCAAAGAAAACTTTGTACTAGTTTATTTCTGAAAGAAACTATAGATTTTAACTTTTCGACTTTCTAATGAAGCAAGATTTACTAAGTGCTCTATGAATATAACTATTGGTCTAGACTGATAAGTTATTTACATTCAAACTATTATGCTCATCAATCTTTTGGACATTCTGCTCTCCTATTTTCATCAGGTGATTGCCAATCCAGGTAAACTTCAGGGAATATTGAACAAATACTTTAATCCATCAGCAATGTGAATTAACCTTTAACATACTCAAGGTGATTTTGTTTCCAAAGCAAAATATTTATCCTGCAACTGACTTAGATGAATAATAGAGTGTTTGAATTTTGCAGTTGTGTTGTCATATCCTGCTATGGCAACAGAAAATGACCATAACTGATATTAAATAGTGCAGTAGAGGAGCCTTGAAAACTAATGCAGTGGAAAGGAAAGCAGTGAATAATACAGATTGTTAAAGGTTAAAACATTTTTTTATGGTTTTGAGCCTAAAGTGAAATCAAACTGAAAACACTGGTTCTTGTTTGATCACTGAAGTTAAGCAGTATTGAGGCTGGATGGGTGACCACTTAGAAACATGGTACTGTAAGCAACCTCATACAATAGGAAATATTTCTGTTTTAAATAACCCATGAAGAGTTGGTAAGCTGACATCGTAATTAAGTTCAATCCCTTGAGAATCACACCTGATGACAATCAGGAAAGCACGTCGACTGAAATGTCCTGATAGCACCAACAAAGATGAGAGCAATAATCTATGTGTAAATAATGTAAAATACTGAAGAGATTATGTAGCAAATAGTTTGTATCCTGTTGTAAATGAACATTTGGGAAACTGAATTGTCAGTGTCGCCCATGGAAATTAGCTGTAGAACTTGGGATTGACCAATTAAAAGCATTTATAAAAAGCTTTGTCCCTACAAAGTGAAAGTCATGTTTTCAGAGGAAAGTTGGTGGCAAGAAATACTAAACAGAAATCAAATGACCAATGAGGAAGTAAAAAAGAACCAATTGTGTTAATTTAAGAGTGAAATCCTCTTATTAAGTAAAGGCAATGCATAGGAGGACCCCCCCCCAAAATAACCGACAACAAAAAAAAAAAAAAACAAACAAACAAAAACTGTGTGCTTTGATTAACAGGTTTAGTGATTTAAATTGATCCTTTTTAAACAAGAGAAAGAAAAAATAGGAAGTAAGGGGCGGGGGAGAGAAATTGCTTTATTCAAATTGGCATGTGTTTCATGTGACTAAGTGGATAATTCCAATTGATGCAAGTTCTTCCACAATCACTTGACAAGTTTGAAAGTTTCTTTACAGTAAATTTTTTTGTAACGATCTCTACCAAGATTCAGCAATTATCAGCAGATCATTTAATACAACTCGGAAACAATTTAAAAGTACATGATTGACTGCAAGACATGGAGGTTGAGAAAAAAAAAAAAAAAAAATTCATGAACCAGACTTGAAACAGATTTCAGTTTATTGGTAATTTGTGCTCTCTGCTTTTTTAACTGTCAATATCTATATTGTTAAAAAAGTACAAAAATAATATTTAGTAACTAAAACAATACTGACCTTTCATAAATCATAAACTGGACAATTTTTTATTTTTAAATTAAAACCTAAATAGGTCTACCAATACCAAGTTGGGACAGAAGTGAATATAGAAGGAATTGGAGGACCGAGGTGCTCGTTAGTGAATTTGATGGCAGAATTGGGAGTCCAATACCCGAGAATTAACTAAGATATCCATATACACCAACAACAAAATGAGGACTACCTATCCCTGTATAAAAGGGTTCAGTTTGAAATTCCTTGAAGGTTACCTGGATTGAAAAGTAAACTGAAGGTCAGAGACCAATGCTTGAAACATGATCAAGATGAGGACAATAGCCTGAATGGGAATCATGTAAATAAGAACTCCTCACATCCTGAAATTCAGAAAGTAATGTTATTAAAAAGATTGTCCTTTTCTTTCTATAAGAGAGATGCATGCTTCAGTCAATATCTCCAGTGACAATCATAAAAAATATTATTATAATAATAATAATATAATTATAATATTATGATAATGTTGATGATAATGACGATGATGAATTTCCCTTCCCAGAATCTCTCTATTTTTACTACTAGAACAATCTTTTTTCTAGATTTAGATTTTTTTTAGAGGTTATGTTTGCTTCTAATTTTATTTTATTTTTAAAATAACAAATGCTGTTCTTATTGTATTGGTTACTGGAGATTTTTCAAGGCTGCCCATTGCAGGTTCCTTGCTCAAATTTGTAATAACCTATGAAAAATTTTATTTTGCAGGTTATTTGGATGTGGTAATAGCACCAACCCAAAGAATTTTGAAGAAACAAGTACTGTATTTAGAAATGAATACAGAAGAGATTTAGAGTAGGCCAAGATTCTTGTGCTCAGTTATTAATTCAAATGTGGGAGGTGGGGGGGGATCAGTTAGAGCATTTGATTAGGGTGGGGGGGATCTAGAAATTGAAAAGGAAATTTAATTAAAATAAAAATAGACAAACTCAATTTATTGTGTATTCAGATTTAATCAGCTTATGGTGAAAGGTAAAATAAACAATAAAATTGGGAAAATAATATTGCTATTAGAGAGGTTATTCTGAACAGGTAACTTTGCCAATAAAAATGAATTTGTTTGATGCCATCTGATTTGCTTTAGTTAAAAATAGAGAAAAGAGGTTAAAGAAAAAAAGCAACAGAGGATAAGATCTCAGCGACACATGTTTAAGCAAGTTACTGAACTTTTCACTGATGTTCTATTCATTGTTCTTAAATAGGGCACGACAGATATGAATTCGTCACATTTTTAGCTGCTCATATATTTTGCTTTTAAAGAACTTTCTGGTGAGAGGCTGACTGAAAAAAAAGTGTTTTAAGTTAGTAAAATCATAGTTAACTCGTGTAACTGTTCAACACCTTCATTTGTCAATGTCTTTTATAAGGGTTTTTCATCAATTCCATTGCTAATAAACTTCACTTACTCAGCATTAATTCTTCAACTGTAAGCTTTGTATTTTCCTAGACATTTTCCTAGACATTCTGCCAATATCACAAGACAATTCCAGAATTACATCTTTTTTTTTTTTTTTAAACTTTTAACTAAGAGAAACTTGATATTGTAAGGCGAATGTCAACAGTCAAAACAGACTTTCATGTCTTTCATTTGCGTCTAGAACAATCTTTTGTGGTCTTGTCAATCATAACTTTCGGGTAATATACTTCTATCATTTCAAAAGGGTAAAATCCATCAAAGAACAACATGGGGGTGGGGTGAAAAAGGAGAAGGGGGTATGCATTTTCTTGTCGGAAATCAAAACAAAGCACGTGAATAAAACAAAGATTAATAGATCTTGTGATGTTTATTATCTTGATTACGAGTAAAGTCCACAAAAAAGAAAAGAAAAAGAAGTTAAACAGTCAATAATTAAACTTTGGGAAATTTAACTGACATGTTCATTTTGTGAACAAGGAAATTTGATTCAGTTCTTTCCTTAAAAGAAAAACAAAAGTTAATTCAACATTTTAATCTTAAAATATCTTTAAGCATCACAGCCAAAAACAACCCAACAGTTTTGATCTGAAATGTTTGCTGTATAATATGAAATCCATTGGATTAATATTTATCAATGAATTAAGTGCAATGACAAGTTAGGAGATGATGCTGAGAAATAAGCATTTGTACAAAATATTTCTTTGTCTATGAATGTACCCATAGATATTAATTCTTGACTCAAAGCCTCATTCGTAGATAACCAATTCCTAAAGAATGATCTTTTTGTTCAGGGTTTCGACTGTGCAACAAGTGCAGTTTTAATTAGATTTGTAATCTCGAATATGTTTAGATCAAAGTATTGAATGAATTAAAACAAAGTTGTTTCTTTGAAGAGTGAATTAAAATGCCTCATTGCCCAGACTTCAAGAAAATATGAAATTATAGTTTTCGCATTACAAACAGGTGATATTAAGCATCAAAAAGGTAAGGTGTTTGATTTCTAGTGCCATACCGCTAATATTCACCAATAAATTGAGAAAGTTTATCAAAATTAAAAGTATTTTTCATTTTTACTTTCAAGCAGATTACCAAAATCAAATATTTTAGCAATTTGCAATAAATGAAGACAAGGTCTTCCCTTTCCAACTTTTATTTACAAGAATATTTTATGGCTAAGGTAAAAATAAATAAGGAATACCGCATTGTGGTTAACAATTACTCTATTCAATATTATCATCATCCAAACTATTTCAGCATTTGCACATTACCTGTGGAATTTCAAGAAAGACATCTTGGTTGTTTGCCACATGACTGTTTAAGAAATATCTACAGACTTGGCATTAGAAACACGATTCTAGAATCTCTTGACAGTCATTTTTTGGTTCTTTTCAGCAAATTGAGCAAGTTCTGGTCAAGTCTGTTTGCTCCCTTGATGTTGATACCTTTTTAAAAAGACATAAATCCATCTATGGGTTAAATAACAGGGAAGACAGAGTTCTCTCACCTTGGTAAGAAAAGGTTAACTGAATTCGAAAACGGCCTGGAGAAGAATGAGCTCCATCAGGTTGTCTTACCTTAGACACACCTACTGCTACTATGGTTGCAATACATGTAGTGCGCCTATGACCCTAATGTACTATAAGACTCATGATTGTGATATATTTTGTTGACCAGAGACCAGCTCCACTGGATAGGAAGGTATAATATGTGGCCTAACCAGCATAGCTTCTTTTTCCGCCTCCAATGCTGAAGGCACCAACTTTATGGATTTTAATATTTTCTTTTTAAGACGTACTGATCTTTTATCACTTCTGGAGAATAATAAAAAAAAAAAAAA
>OZ038494.1:101314928-101357428 GCA_964036315.1 Acanthosepion esculentum | reverse complement strand
AAAATTGTTTTGAATTCATTTAAGGATTCATTTCTTCAACATATACATACAAGAAAAAAACTTTGAATAATGTACAACAGATCTTTACTTTTAATAGAATTAAATGAATCAGAGAAAAAAAACCCCAAAAAACCCAACCACACAATGTCAAAAACTAGAATTTTATGGATTTGAAAATGTCAGATTTATAGAAAACAAGTCTATCCTTTTATAAATTTCATTTTTTTTAGTAAATGGCTCAATATTTTATTTGAAATGGAGGGTGTTATTTAAAAAAAAAAAAAAAAAAAAAAAAAAAATCTATGATGAGACAAGTTAAGAAAAAATCATTATATAATTATTATTTAGATATTAGCAGATCATTTGCAAAATTCTCACAGAACTACTGATGCATTGTTTTTTTTGTTTTTTTTTAAATTCTCACATTTCAACTGTGTTGTTTGTACATGAAGAATGGTAATTTGAAGCCAAGTGAAATAGAGAAAGATTTTTATGATGACAAATGGAAGGGTGAGAAGAAATGTTGAATGTACAACTTGTAGATGGGTAAAATATTTAGGATATTTGCCTCAAGTTTTTGTCACAAATTGACAATAAGGGAGTCACGTGGAATTTTTTTTCTATTTTAACAAGGTCAATTTGAAACGACAATTCAGGAAGTTAAAAAACAAGTTGATTCTGTAGTCATACATACAAAGAAAGTAGCTTGTTACTGAATTGTCCCCATGTTTGACATCTTTCTGGGGAATGCATTATTTTCACAAATACCATTCATCATGTTTATACTACAAGTGAGAAAAATTTGAAGCCAGTATGTAAGTGTAACCCAAAAGTCAAAGTACTTTTCATTAAGCTATTATATCTGCAACTAATCAGAGAAGAATACAAGGTGTGTGTGTGTGTGTGTGTGTGTGTGTGTGTGTGTGTGTGTGTGTGTCAGTTTGGTATTGAAGTGGCTCTTCTTAACCTAAATAAAAGTTGATTTAACAATTTCAGAATAAAAACATTATGCATGGCTAATCAAATTAAAAAGGTCATTGAAAGTCATGTACTGAGGATGTTAATAAACATCATGATATTGAAAGAATAAATAAATAAATAAAAAGACTTGTTCACTTGCATTATTTGGACTGTTATCCTCATCTTCATTGCCATATTCAAAGTTTTGGCCTTCCAAACCAAACCTTTTATTTCGTCCACCAGATATATTGTTCGACTTCCTCGTGCCATGCCTCTTCTGGATGTCTGTTATTTCCCTTTAACTCAACTCACCAAATTTTGGTTCACCAGCGCTGTGGCCCAGTATTGAGTTGAGTTAAAGGGAAATAACAGACACCCGGAAGAGGCATGGCATGTGGAACTAGAACGATCTAACCCAGTGAACGAAATAAAGGGTTTGGCTTGAGATTCCAATCACCTGAAGTAGGCCAGAGTGCACAACAGCCAAAATTTTGTGAACATAGCAATGAAGATGAGTCTGAATAATGTAAATAATGCAAGTAATCATAATACCTCATCTCAGAGATAGACAGATATTGAAGACTTGTTCATTAATCAAATACTGATTTAAGCCTCCTTTTGGTGCAACAGTCAGCAAACTGCTCTCCTTTTGAACACAAACATGGAACAGTGATACACTTGGTGACCTTGTATATAAAACTTAGCATGGTTTTTTTTTTTTTGTCATCCTAAGAGGAACTTTACTAAGATCGGTGTCATTTGGCACAAATGCAAATATGAGAAGCAAGTTTTCGTGGGGGGGGGGGGGGGGATCAATGGGGAAAATACAACTCCATCTGCACCAAGCACGTTCAAAGTGTATTCTTCTGCCAATTTTGCAAGTAAAGATTCATGGTTGATTTTTGAAATATGTGTTTGTGGCAATAATATATAATTTTGCTATTTAAATGTCATTGTTTCTTTCCAGTCTAGTAATGGTGCTATCAACATATTTGAATAGAGAACTCCTTAATTAGTGATTAACTAATACTGGGTTATTATGAGTTTCCAATTCTAAATGAAGTGATACAACAAAAATTGTGTTTACAATCCAGTCTACTGAAGAATGGATGCAATTTCCATGAAACCAAGAGACAGGGTAAATTAACATTTTATATATATGTATATAAACATTGTTTTTTTTAGTGGCTACCCATATTTGAGTAAACACTTGAGTAAACATTATTATTATAATTGATTTGGTCTACTGGCCCGAAGATTTGAAAATCATATTAAAAAAAAACAAAAAAAGAAAAAAAAAAGTGCACTCCAGCAGGGCTCAAAACAGAATACCTCTTGGCAGGAGAAACCGTCTTTAGATTCAATGTGCTTGTTGTGACTTGACCACAGAGTGTGTCACTAATTAAGCAACGTTGAATAGTACCTTATAAATGCAAATCTTTTTCAGACTTGAAATATTCATATCAGCTTAGTTTTGTATCCTAACCTAAAGAAGTGATGAATTTAAAAAAAAAAAATTTTTTTTTATTAAAACAGATTTTATTACTTAAATATTTTTAGTGTACATCCATATTTGAGCAGATACTCTAATTCAAATATGGTAGCCACTAGAAATAATGTTGAAGTAATAAAATTTAATCTAATTTAAGAAAAAAAAAAAAAAAAAAAAAAAAAAAAAAATCTATCTGGGTGTAATGAACAAAGAAAATGTTATTTTTATTTTATTCAGTTTTTTTTGTGTCATTAGCTTTTTTTATGAGAACTAAGAATGTAAAAACTAATGTGTATGTGTGGGGGGTGCTTTAAAACACTAATATGCTGCAACTAGTTTCAAAGCAACTAATCGAGTTTAGGCCTATATGGTTTTCATAAAAAAGTACTTCCATTATCTTTAGAAACTGTGTGCGTTTTGCAACATACAGAGAAAGACAAAGCCGTATTTTTCAGTTTTACACAAACACGCAAGTGAAGAAAGTCATCGCACAAGAGTAACTAATGAAATCTGGCAGTGAATAAAGTTGATCACTAAAAAAAAAAAAAAAAAAAAAAAAAAAAAAAAAAAATCGATCGTTTGCTTGTGAAATAGACATTGATTTTATAATCAAGAGAAAATCTATTGTAAATAAATACTAGAAACTGGCATCTAAGAGTTTACAGATGGGTTCTGGTTTATTTCTGAAAACAATAACTGCCAGCTACCTTTTGCATTTCAAGTGCTTGAGCTCACAGCAAAATGTCCGTCTCAAATTTCTCTTGCTCATAAATAGAAAGATTACTAGAATTGGGAATAGAAACTTTATTTTCTTAAATATTCTTTAGGTCACTGCTTACTTTCCCCAGGACAAAAACTTGCCTTTTCCATTACTATATATATATATATATATATATATATATATATATATATATATATATATATATATATATACATACATATACACACACACACAAGAAAAACAAAACCGATAATATAAATATCTAAGTACCAATAGCTTATAAATCATTAGGTAGTAATTTTAAATTAGTTTAACACCCATTTATTTTTGAGTTGGAATTACCTCTACTTTCATTCAAAGTAACTTGGTACAAAGGAGTAGATGGTAAATTCATACCAACCTTTCTGTTACCATCCCACTGCTGTAATCTTGTACTTTGGCTCACAAATGTATAAGTGGTTATGAAATTAAGAGTTCTTCAGGGTTAAAATTAGTTTTTTTCTTGTAGGTTAGTTTCTGATTACATTTCACTTTTCAATTTGTAACAATGTTATCTTAATTTTCAACCATTTGAAATAAATTTTGTAATTACTAAAGAGATGAATTCAGAAACAATTTAAATAGGTACAAGTGGAATTGCAAAGAAAAGCATAAACCTCTCCTCCTCCTTCAATTCTTGAAAACCAAGGCTAATTTTGTGAAGGTGCTGAAATTGTGCAAATACAATAAAGTATGTTTTGAAATCAAATTCCTTTAAACAGGATGCTATATAAACATCAAAGGCTAATTATTAGAGGTTACCTGTACTGAGGAAGACTTGCTCTTATTTTGACATTAATTCTTTAGAGTTAGTTTATATCAAGTCCTTCCAGCTAACCCTCTCTAAGCAAGAGTGTTGACTGTTCAGTTTAAGTATAATTAAATTCAATATTTATATAACATCCTGTCTCTAGAATTTGATTTTAGAAATACAAGGAAGGAATAGACAATTCTTTATCAGAAACAGATAGCTGGTGATGGAGATGATAAGGATCTTAGAGGGAAAAAAACAACAAAAAAAACAAAAAAAAACACGGGCCTTGAATTTAGGTCAGAGGCATGAAAATTTTTGATGCAGTTATATGCATCTTAGATGGGATTCACCATTTTTTTTTATGACTATTTTCAATTTAGTTGTTTCCTTTGGTTTGTAAAGTGTAGTCATGAATTGTTTATATTTGGTACTGAAAACGGGTGGGAAAGACAAGATGTCCTAAGGAGAAAAAAAAGAAAATATTCATTTAATTTGGTAAGTGGGTTAGACTGAGAACTTTTCAACATCCCTTGTATTTGTTAAATTTATGTATGTATTGATTTAAAATAAACAAGTGAATGTATGTTATGTGAACTGGATGACAACTTTTCAGACTTTCCCAAAACAGTTTGATTGAAACTTGTAGATATACAAAGATTTTTGATAGGACAGAGAAAACACTGAAAACATTTGTTTTGCTTTGTGATATTTAAAGAAATTTTAAACAAGTATAAAATTATCTATATGGTACAATCAATTTTGTGTGTGTGTGCGTGCATGTATATATATATATCTCCCTCATCGATAGCACAATTCTATACTCAGCACCAATGATTGCGGTGTGCATGAAAACCTGAGTCATGCTATTGGTGAGGGATAATATGTATATTTATTGATACATACTTAATAGCTCTGTTGTATTACATTGAGCACTGTTTTATTAACACTATATGTGCAGTATATTATATATATATATATATATATATATATATATATATATATATATATAAAAAAATAATGGCTGACTACTTATTTTCCAAGCACACCCATTTTCTAGAGTGGCTAGCCAATCCCTGTTGTAGACGCCTACTCGGATACATTTTTTTTGTTTGTTCAACATCCACTTACAGTTCCTAGACAAAAGAGCACAATCTGACCTGATCAGCAGCTGAAACAATGCCAGCATGCTCAAAACCTGTTATGATGACTTGCGACAAAGCCAGCACAACAACTGAAGGCTTCCAAACAGTTCGACCAACTCGGTTTCACTCACAAGGCTTGGGTCAACCTGCATCATGGTTTTCAGGCATTTTCTAAGTGCCACACACTGGGCTTGATCTCAGACCAATAACAAGTTATTTTTCTGACCAACGTGAGATTTGAATGGTTAGAAAGTCAAACATTCAACAAAAGAAATGAAAATATAATTTTAAGCATCAAATTTTCAATCATTTCAAGTATTTTTTTTTCATACAAGAGTATAATAAACACAATAATAAGAAATTGGCAAAGACAAAATTATTTTAGGAAATCTCTATATTTATATCATGTTATAGTAAAATCTATTAAGCTATATTTTTGAATTGGAAATTCTCAAATTCTCAACAGAATTTTGAATGTTTGCAATTCAAGGAATTTTGAGCAACAGCCTAGTATTCAAATCGATTATACAGGATTTCATTGAAAAAATATTATTGTTAGACAAGAATTATTGTAACTCTTCCTGGGAGGGACTGTAGACATCAACTTGAAGATTGGAAAGAAAGATTGTCTATGAATACAAAAGAACCCTTAAGTTGCCTGAAAGATGGTTTCTGATTTGTCAAACAATAGAATAAATATATTATTCAGTAATCAGTATGCTCATGTATGTTCTGAAGTTACTGTTCAAGAAACACTTTTGCTCAAAAGTCATCACAGCAAAGTTTGATTGGAACTTGCAGGTGCTAACGCAGAAAAAGATAAGATTAAAATTGAATTGTTTTGGTTAGAATCTGGCCTAGTGAGTGTAGAGGAAAAGAAAAATCATGAATGCTGGCACCACCATGAGCGAGGATGGCAATCTTATGCTTTGCAAATTCTTTTAGTGGTGATGGAAAGCACCATTTGTTTAATATTGTCAGAAATGCGACAAAAATACCATGTGAAACATTCTACCAGGTACCTTTTTGGAAGATATGACAATGATTGTAAACACACAATGAGTAATTTGCATTTTAAGCCCTGCGCTAAATATGTAATAAAATTTGCCTAATAATTATATTTAGTTGTAAATGTATATGCTTAGTTAAAAAATAAAGAAATTGATAAAATCTACCATTTTGGAGTTATCGGCAATGGAAGTTCAGACTCATTTGTGTCGCAGCAGCCATTATTGGCTTTGTTTGCATATATTTGCTGCGGGACAGTCTTTATTATTGTGCATGCAAGGAGTCCTCAGTTGCGCAGTAATTGAATCAAGCACTGTTAAAAGGCTGTTAACAATGTAATCTTCCACGCAAATCTAATCAGCAGCAAATGTATGCAAACAACGCCAGTAATGGCTGCCATGCCGAACGTGAAGGAGGCCAAACTTATTGTCAATAACTCCTAAATGGTAGATTTTACCAAAATTTCTTTGTTGTTTTCAAATTAAGCATGTAAATTTAGACCTAAATCTAACTATTCGGCAAATTTTTATTACATATTTAGCATGGGGTTTAAAAAGCAAATTATCTCGCACAATTGCATTGATAATAAAATTGAGACATCTTACTTTGGGCCTGTAATGAGTTTGGATCTGAATCCAATAGAAAATTGTTGGCAAGAACTCAAGGGTCATTCAAAATAACCTTTAAATATAGTAGAGTCAAAGCAGTTTGGTTCTGAAGAATGGAACAATATGCCAAAAGAAATTTGTAGATCACTTACCAACTATATGAAATGTTTAAAATTTATTGACCAGAAAGACGATGCTGTTGACTTAACTGAAGCTTGAAATAATTCTGTTGATGTTATTTTTGTAGTGTTTATAGCAGTGAATAAAAAGTTTCTGAAATGAATTCGGACTATTTAACATCTAAAGCCATATTCTAACTTACATAGAGAGAAAAACAACAACAATCTGTTCCAATATTTGAAATTTAAGTATTTGATAAGAAACTTAATGTATCTGATAGAAAGAGTGTGTGTAGGAATGCTTTTAAGTTCTTGACTCAACCCACATTTCTTGCTCTCATATATTTATTTATTGTTCCCATAGATGGACTGCCTTCCAGATTTGAAGCCTTCACTGCCTTGCGGTCATATCCAGCCAAACACTGAAAAGGCCGTAGAAGTAAATTTAGGCAGAAAATACAGAATGGAGCCCGAAAGGTAGTCGGCTGTCAACACCTCCAGCCAATCCTGCCCCAAACGCAATGCGATGTATCCCTTTGGATCTTGTTGGCACTGCTGAGAGAAGAGGGGAGGGCTATGTAGTCCGGGCAGTGGTTGGCCTCCATATACCCCCCACCCCCTTAACCAGGCTTGCACCTTGGAATGGTCACTCCAATCTCGATACCAAATTTGGATATTGACCAGACTGGATGCTACCTTTATCTTGTGAGATAAACATACGTGTTTGTGGAGATATATATATATATATATATATATATATATATATATATATATATATATATATATATATATATATATATGATAGTGTGTGTGTGAGAGATAGTAAGGGTTCCGTGGCTGACCTGAGTCGTTGAGTCACTATCCTGTATATTACAAAGAATAAAATTAGTTGAGATTTTAAAAATGACATGGGAATCATCATTAATTTTTTTTATTGTGCAATTATATATATATAGCAATACAGAACCTTACTTGATTAAATGAGGCCTATGGTGTTAACATAAAAAAAATTGTTTTAGCATTTGATAGCATAAGAATCATTTAGACTGAACTGGTATTATTCAAAATAGTGATCATTTTTCTGGCAGCTGTCACAAACATGCATATTTTTTTTTTGTTCAGTTTGATTTTAACATTGAAGAAGGAAGGTAATATGCAATATTTTCAACATAACCTTGTTTTGTCAAGGGAAAAAATGTAGGAAAAATATCCATTTAATGTAGATAGTACAGAGATTGATTTGTCATTTTATGGTTTATCAACCCTTTGTGGGTTATTTAAGGCAGGAACATATCTGTAAGAGGTTGATTACGGTACTATGTGTTCCTGAACAGTTTGAACTGAGAATGAGAAAACACATCAAAAAGTGATTTGTAAAGTTTTCTGTTGTAGATTTGTGAAATAACAGCTTACAGTTAAGTAGACCAGCTCAGGTCGATATCAATTGGATCCATGCATTTACTTGAAAGTAATTAGGCTTTATACAAAGGTACAAAATATTCAATGTAATCAAAGTAGGCACATCAAGTGTTGAATATCATTTGCACCAAATTTGATTATGTTCGTCTTCTTGATGTATGGCTTCTACATACATATACGTGTATGTATGTAAGGGTGGCAGCAAGCCTAATGGACTACATTTCATGTGCAACGAACTAAGTTTACTTAGTAATTAAAAAAATGTTAATTACTTTACAACAATGTATAAAGGGAAGGATTGTAATGCAAGCATATTAAAAAGTCCCAAAAGGGGCAAAATGTCCTCTACAAAGAACTCCCTGTTCCAGAGAACAAAATCTGTTTCAACAAGTACTGCTTCTGATTAGACCAACTGAAGGCAACAAAAGATTAAAAGTACCTGTGCAGAGTTAAGATGGTGGCAGCGGATGGAAATGGGTGCAATATTCCCAAAGACAACAAGATTGCATATTTCTTTGATGGCCACACAAAAATGATTAGGATGGTTAGGAAATTTTCCCTCAGCTTCTGTATTCACCATTATTAGTCTTGTCAGAATTCTCAACAAAAAATAAAATTCATTTTCTGAAGACTGTTCTGAAAAGGGGTGAGGAGGAGGATGAAGCTGTTTTAAAAGATTGAACAAGTTGATAACTATATCATTTAACAAAGTTAAAAAAAAAAGAAAAAAAAAAAAAAAAAAAAAAAGAAGAGTCCTAAACAGAACTTTAGCCACTATCTTTTTTGCAGTCTTGAATAAGATTTCGTAATAGAAATTTTTTTTTATAAATGAGGGGTGCTGAAAGGTTCATAACCTGATCCACGTCCTAGAATCTGATCAAATGAACCTTTCAGTACTTCCTTGTAATAAGCAACTCAATTTTAAACAAATTTTATACATAAAAAATTGTTTTTGTTAAAGTCAATGGACAAACATGGTCAAGAGAACCAAAGTTTTGTCACTGAAACTAAAGAAATCTCACAGTACTGACTTCTTCACATTACAACAACCATTTTCTATTGAGGTTTATCTCATTTTGTGTATGTCATATTTAGTTGATTTTTTTTTCTTTTTATTAAATGTTTTCTATTTCTATAGAAGAGAAAATAATGGCACTTTTGATATGGAATTCTGAAGATTCTATCTGGAGAGAACACGGTCAGAATTCACCATAACTTAAATAAAGAAAAAAATAACTCCGAACTAAAAAGAGCAACATCCAAATTGTATGAATAAAAACTTTGAAACTTCTTTTGTGTTTGGCACCTAGCCACTACAAAATGATAAGACAACGAAAAGAGAATTTAATATTTATCAAGCAGTAGAAAAAAAAAAAAAAAAAAAAAAAAAAAAAAAAAAAAAGAAAAAAAGAAAGGAAAGAATCCTTTGAAAACTGTTAATGTTTTGCTCAGCCTATTTTCTGGTTATCACTAAGTGACAATCATGTACACTTGACCAAATTTCTTAAACAGAAGAAAGAAGAATTCCTCTTAATAATGCACATTAACAAAACCTAAAATTTTAACCATTTCATTGCAGCTTCCTAATGAAAAAAAAAAAAAAAAAAAAAATCAAATAGGAAAGGCTGCTATCACACACAAATCAATGGAGTGGAATAATAAACTATTTTTTTGAAGTTACTTAATCATTTAATATTTTGGCACAAACTGAGAATATTTGATAGCAAAAAGTTCTTAAAAAGATTTAGTCTGCTCAAGAAAGATACCAAAGAGAAAATGTCTGAATTACAAACACTATATTATACACATAATGTGTTTCGTAGGAAACTAAAAAGATGTAACCTTTGTTAAATCAACTGTGACAATTCATGACGGCAGAGAAATTCTTTGAGGAACTTCCTGTCAAAGTACTTATTCTTCAATTCAAGATAGCATCAGAAGCAGAACTTGAAAAGAAAAATTCTTAAATATCTTTTGATCCAGCCTGCAAAGGTCACGAAGTAAAAAACGAAAGAAAAAAAAAAAGAAAAAAAAATCCAGTCTGTTGATATGCCAAACTTATTTGACAGATTGAGCTGAAATTTATGTTTCGACGCAATTTTCAACCACATAATAGTTACTAAAGCTTCTCACGTCACCATCTTTAATATGGATCAGACAAATGGTTATTACTGGCCATATTTAAGTCAGAGTTACTTACCCTGATAATGTACATATAATTTAGATGTTTCTATAAAAAGGTGCTCGTACCACATTTCTATTTATAATCTTTTATCAACAAATTATATTGAACTTACGGTATTGTCTGCAAAATGAAAAACAAGATTGTAACCATGGCAAGAGTTTAGGAACAAAATGAAGAGTGGGGGAGGGAGATAAAACAGTGTTTTTCAGATTCATTCAAGTGAATTGAAATTTTAAAAACCCAGGTAGATGCATTTTTAGACAGACATATGATAATGTAAGTTCTGTTGTTATGTCAGTCTAAAAATGCATCCATCTGCTTTTTTGATATTTGCATAGTTTTAATATAAAAAAGTCCAAGATGATTTAGAACATTGTCTGCAAAACTCATAAAAACAAAGTTTGTTTTTTGATATTTTTTAATTATTCTATGTCAAATAATCAATGAACAGTCGTAACATTGAAATATTTTTGTATATTTGTTAGAAACAAAAAAAAAAAAAAAAATATACGTGTTTTAAAAATGTAAAACATTCTTCATATTTTATTATCAAAAAAATGACTAATTTTCTACTTGGAAACAAGATCTCAAAATTAGGATTGAAAATTAAAATTTGTTCTGCTCCCTTGAGGAACTGTAGTTTTTATTATTATTCTATTAGCCTGTTTACAGAATTATTTTGCCATTTTTTTGTACTTTACTATTTAGAATGGATGAGCACTTTAGCCCTGAAGTCTTTAACTGCATCTCAGTTCTACTTTCGGTGCTTCTTCAAAAATGTCTGTTGTGATAATTGATGACATCAGATCAGATTAATTCACTATGTTTTGTTTTTTACTCCACATTCTATTCTGATATTTTGAAACTGAAGCTTCAAAAGTCCAAGTGAAATGTTCAGGTTTTATTTTGAACTAAATTTTAGATAGAACTCCCCCCCACACACACACACGCAAAAAAAACAAAAAAAAACAAACAAAACAACCACCACAAACAACCTTTTAGGATGTTAAAGAAAATTCCTTTATCATTGCATTTGTCAGGTTATGTTGCATCTTTTTAGTGATGCGATAAACCAGTAGTGGAAACAACTTGCTTCTGATAATTCCTTTGTCTTTGGTTAATGCTAGTTAATCAATATCAAGGACACCAAATAAAATTCAACCAAAGAATGAAGTTTTTTCAAGGACAATTTTATAAGTTTTTTTTTCAAATAGAAAATTATCTCTTCTGAACATAACTTTTTTTGTTAAAGCTGGTTTTCAATACTTTATAACCGTTGTGATAAAATTTAATTTTCACCTTTACCGACACAAGATGTGCATGTACTTTCACATTCTAAATTATCTCAAGCTTTTTGAGACAAAATGTCTACACCAGAAAGATTAATGATCAAAACTTCAACCATCTTTACAAAATGGCCCCCTTCTTTCCCCAGTTATATTCAACAAATTCTGATTGGGATCAAAGCCCTTAACTCATCAGTCACACTTTTCTCCAACCTTCACTCAAATTACAAAGTTTGAAATTTATGCCATGATTGCAACGTTTTAATTCTTCAAATCTTTTGTTCAGTTGTTCATATTGGCACCAAATATAGAAATTTTCAAAATGCATATCGACATATTTGCCCCAACTGAATATGCCATTCAAAAGCTTGAACACATTCCACTGGAAACAATTGTTTAAACCTCCCCACCTCATGACAAAACTTTGGCTCATAAAGTGATTAAGAGGAGAAGGGGAGTTGCATTGCCATGGAGCAATATCTAACTTGTCAATAACTTGACTACTGCCAGTGTAGTGCATTTGCTTCTAAACCAAGTGACCTACACGTGGGACCCTATGCAAGATGAAGCTTGGCCATTTCAGTATTATAAAATGGCCAATAAAAAGTCATCAAACTGATGTAACAATCATTTATCCTGTTTGCTTTTGACTTCACACAATCCTAATCAAAGTCACATCCATTCTTCCTCTCAACTTCCATCCACTGCAATTAAAAATGAAAGAAAATTAATTTGCTAGTAAAAAAAAAAAAAAAAAAACATCCCCAATCCTCTAAGTATCAGAAAAAGGGCAAATTTTTATTATTAATAATACACATCCTATTTAAAGCAGTTGAATAATGAAAACATTGCTACCCTGACCAAATATTACATCAACACTATAGAATTACCAACTTTCACAAAAGATTTAATATCTGAAAAGAGGAAGCCTTAACAATTTAACTAATTCCTACAACAATGAGAATGTAGCCCAAATTAATACAAAATGACATTTACAAGAATAACAATTTCTATCAATTGGTTTAAGAGCTGGAGAAGGGAGGTCACCATTTTAATAGCTACAAAATTAAGTGAAGTGGGTTGATTAGCAAATCGGGATCAATTTTGTATTCAGACCTGATGAAATGATAAAAAATTTAAAAATCAAGATAAGATAAAAAAGTTCTTAAAACTGAGGGTAAGTGACATGCTACCAATATAATGGCTTTTTGAAAAGAACCACCTCTGTTCATAACAACCTTGTTAATTCAGGTTTGCTCCGTCAGCCATAACAGACCAATAACTATATCCTAGCTTTGATATAGAAATAAATAAATTGGTAAATATTGACACTAAGATTAAAACAACATTTGAAGTTTGGTAAAATAAAATATAAAATCTGAGGGATAATCATATGAGTGTGTAGCTCATTAAGTCAAAAGCTGAATTTTGGCTGGAAATTCATATTGTTAGTGTTCAATCTTTGTAATCAATGGAGAAGCTTAATCTGAAAATGCATTGACAAAGAATGAAGTTAAAAATATAATATTCGTGTGATATTTTTGCCCTACACTACATGAGGACTCACCACACAACGATGTATAAATTTGTGTATATCAAGAACAATACGAGGGGAAAATGTATGACAAAAATGGAAAAAAAAACGTTTGAGTCATGCGTTTTGATGAAGTTCTAAAAGACGAAACATGTGACACGAAAACTTTTTGTTGCACTTGGTCACACATTTCCCCCCGATATGTATAAAAAGAAAAGTTTTGTTTTGGGATGTCCAGCACTGATACCCTTTTTAAAATTTCCCGGTAGTCAAATCAACACCAAAGAGTCAATTTGGCAGATAGAGTTAGAAATCACAAATCTATTAAATGAAAAATGAGTAGCAGCTGGAAGAGATTTTATAGACAGAAAAAAAAAATCTGATTAATTATTGACCTAAAAATAAAGGCAATTTATGTTTTCATATAAAAGATTTTCTTTTTACAAATTATTAAAAATTGTGATAGGTTTTTTTTCTCTAGCTAATTGGAAATAATTTCAAAATTTTTAACACTATGAAAGGATTTTTAGAGATATCATAAGTACTGCCAACAAACAAAACCTAAGCAGTAGTTTACAATTACATTGTCTTCATGACAAACTCTAAAGTTGTAATTTTTTTTTATCAAAATAATTAAAAAAACCGCACCTCCCACACACACACCGAGCAATAGAGCCACTAAGAAGATGCAAGGGGTTACTGAGTGTGAAAGTATATGAGAAAAAGAAAAACACTAAAGTTTAAAGAGTGCAAACAATAAAAGAACAGGAAAATAAAAAGACAGAATATAATGACTGACATTAAATTACATTTAAATTTTTGAAGATTAAAGTTGACTGGAAAGCAAGAGGCTGGAAGAGTTCCACAAACGGAAAGTATGAGAGTAGAAACTGTTACATAAGTTATGGTTACATTTCGACTATAAAATGATGAGACCTAACTGCCAATCTAGTACTGGGCTTAAATTCGTTAAGTCGAGGTACCGAAGAGAAAAATTCATCAGAACAATTACCATGAAAATATTTATAGAAAAAAAAAAAAAAAAAAAAAAAAAAAAGGCACAGGGTAGCTATGTAGAGGTTAAAATAAATAAAAATCAAAGTAAAAGTCTACATTTGTAATCGGAAAATAAACAAAAAAAGGCAGCAGCTGTCTGATAAAAAAAAAAAAAAAAAAAAAAAAAAAAAAAATGAAACTGCCTGCCTACATAGATAGATAGACATCTTTTTTTTTATATTTTTTTATTTTTTACTCACAAGCAAAAAGTCTTTATTCAAACATTGAGGAGAGATTATCAAAAAGTGTATCAGATCAAAGTTTAATTACTTTTCAGTTTTTAGTTACTAAGTAAGACCACGAAGAATTTGACATGAAACAATCCAGAGAAATTAATTAAAATAAATTTAACTAATTGAGGGCGGGTCATCACTTTCCAGGCGAGAAGTTTTAAAAAACCCTTCGGTAATAATAGTGTCAATTGATATTTTAGGAAACTATTTTATATTGGTAAATAAAATTAAAAATACAAGAGAAATATAAAACAATGCAAACAAAGACTAGTTAAAAAAGAAGAAGGATGAGAAGAGAATAAATAGCAAAGGCCGCCGGATGATCGATTCTTCTTCTCTCCTTCATTCCCAACAAATTGCTTTCGAGTTCTACACGCCCCCCCCCCTTTTTAAACTATAAAAACTAAAAATAAAGGAAAACAAAATTTAAATCAAGTAGAAATGAAATAATGACGGCTTTGACGAGAAAATAAATGATTTTTGTCAGAAATTATTTTGTTGAAGAGAAAAATAAACTATTTCGCCCACACAACAAAAAGAAATTATCATATAAAATTTTTTTCTCTTTTCAAATTCTTCTTAACTTACGAATGTGAAGAAGAGAAAGTTTAATTACAGACAGGTGACCAACAAAAATCATATTGTGTGTAGGTGAAAAAGTTTAGTCCATTGTTTAGTGGTTAATAATTACACTCGTGGAACAAGTGATAAAAAACGACCTTCATTAGGTAAGGAGATTAGATAAATTAATATTATTAAAAAAAAATAGATTAAAAAAATAATCACTATGTACAAATTTCAATTCAAACAATGCTGAACCAAGAAGCACTTTTTTTTTTTTTACCTTGGAAGAGGAGATTTTTTCCCCAAGCTATGGGTTTGTTGAACACTAAGGAACAGTAACTGTTTTAAAAAGTTTAAATTGTATCTAGTTTTATTTACTTCTAAGTCCGAATTTAACAGATTCATTATCCTTTCCAGTCTTTAAATCGTGGAAGATCGGAAGAAGGCAGTGGATATTTTTAATTGAAAAGAAAACTCATTTCGTATGAGACTCGAACCCACACCCTACTTGAGAGTTTGTAATTTTAAAGGAGAGTTGAAGCTAAAATACAATTACTAGAAAGGTTAACGAGTACGGACAAAGTTCAATTCATATTTATCAGCATCTTGAAAGAAAAAATAAATCTAGAAATAAAATCAAAACTTAGTAAATTGCAATGTTTGTTTCATAACTGGTTGATTTTTTGGGGGGAGGGGGGGCTTGTAATTTTTGAGGAAAATTGTACAGATAATTTAAGACTTAATCAACAAAGCTATACCATTATTATTATTAACAAATCGGCATTGGATTAGAATTAAAAAATGAAATCTTGTAAGAGATTATCTTCCTCTTGTCAGTAGCAATTGAACCCTCAATATATGACCATCAAACGATATGATGATCAAGCTATTCCAGGAGGAGAATAAAGAAGGGGGGTCGATTATCCAGCCTTGTTGAATAAGCGTCATTATTATTCATCCAGTTCTCAAATACGTAGAAACAGGATATTATTTCAACATTTACCGATTCAACAAATCGTAAAATAAAATAAATAAATACGATTAGAAAGGAATTGAACACAAAAAGTGGCAAGCGAAGGAGGAGGAGATGAAATTTCAGGTATGGTCACAAAATCGGGGATCAGTTTAGGATATAACCCCCCTCCTCCCCCCTTTATAATGACAGGGGCAAGATGATATTAAAAATAGCCAAAGGGTTCGAAACCCGATTATCGGTACAGACTTTTCGGGATAAATAATAAAAACAAAACATGAAATACGAATGTCGTTAAGGGGGAGGGAATAACAGAGGTGGGTGATGAGAAAGAACACAACCCTCACTTTCTAACCAAATTTCATCACCAGGAGAATAATGTTTCTTAGGTGGGGGGAAAAAAAATTATAAGAGTCGGACAGTTATAAATCTGTGTATATTAAATATAAAACATATTGATCGAAACATGATCAGAACTGCCATGATTTCTTTAAGTTCGTGGAAAACTCAGAATCAGGAAGGATATGTTCTTGGAAAAGAACTCTAAGTAGATAATTTTAACTAGGATATAAAAATATGAGATTCAAACAGGTGACTGGATTAATTGTTTTTAATGTTATTTAAGTGATTAAAGAAAGTGTGTTAATTATTATACTTACCGCGATTACATTAACGAATGTCGTCTTGCCAGAGTACTGCAAGCCTACCAGCGTCAACTCCATTTCTTCCTTCCAAAATAAACTTCGGAACCAATCTAGGATTCTTTGAAATAACGCTAACATAATGGAAATATGTGTTTGTAAATGGTCTTGATTTATAGCAAGTATATAAGTAAAAAAAAGAAAAATATATGAATGGTAGTCGTGAAGAGAAATAAACCGTAAACTCCTTGTTTTTGTTGTCGTATTATTCACCAAAGCCTTTTTTCCAAGAAAAAAAAAAAAAAAAAAAGTTTCCTTTTATAAATCTCCGTACATATGTTTTCGTCACTACCTTTTTTTTTTTTTCTTAAAAGAATTTCTTGATAGGTAGTTTAATTTACTTACGTATTAATTATGATCAAACATACATAAGGAGAAAAAAAAAAGGAGGGGATGTAAAAAGGTTTGAAACTGTCCAAAGAGGAAGTGTTGAGGAAAAAAAAAAAAGTTTATGGTGATGTTATTATTTTCTTTTGTTGTTGATAAAGAAATATATTTTCTGTTTCCTTTAAAATATTTATCAGGTCCTCATACACACACACACATACATACACTCCTTCGGTTAATCCGTCTTGGGGATTCTGTTTATCTTTCTTTGACTGTTTCTTTTCTACGTCTTTTCTCGATCTCCTCGTCAGGTTGTATGTGTGTGTGTATATATATCTCCCTATATATACATATATACATACAAGAAATAGTTTATGTATAAGGTAGGTACGTATATATATATATAGTTGGAGAGATAGATAAATACAGGAATCGTCCAAGAAGAGGAATCCGAGTAGTAGTTTCAGATATTATTAATAATAATAATAGGAACAGTAGGCGTCGTCCGCCTTATTTCACTATATTTCTTTCTTCCTCTCTCTTTTTTTTCCTTCACGTGTTAGTAGTGGGATAAGGAGAGCAATTATATGATTTAAACAGAGAGGAAGTCAGTAAAAATATTGGCTTACTGACGGAGTAAGCGGAAAAACAATTTGGTGACTGCTATTGTTTCTCTACACAAATCAATAACAGGGGTAGTTTTCTTAAATAATAAGAGAGTAGGAGGAAAGAGAGGAGCAACGATTAAATCACATGACATTAATCCAGCATGTTTCTACTTCCGCTTCCGCTCATGTGATTCGTGCCTCGTGCTTCAAACTAAAAGAAGAGCGAGCTAGTTTACTATCAGTAGAGATTAGAATTTTTATTTTCCACCAATTTATACAGCTAAAAATTATTTAAATTATATTGAATTATTTATGTACCATTAAGATAAAAAAATGTCTTCCTTTTCCCTTAGATTATAAAAAACTAAGATAAGTAATTTAAAATAATTAAAATGCACTAGTAATCCCAAGTTATTGACATAAGTTAGTTTATTGTTCATATTCTTAAAAATAAAAATTTAAAATAAAACAAATATGTTCAGATTTATACAGTAAAAATAAAAGTGTTTGAATTTTATTTTCCTATTAAACTAGTGAGAAAATTTCCATATTAGTAATATATTTAATTTTTCTGTATTCATTTACTGGTTACAATAAATCTAATTTTAGAATAATTAAGAAAAATAAAATTAAGAATGGAAAATGCTTCAAAATTATTTATCTTTCAATTACATATAATTTCAAAATATATAATCTATTTACATATAATTTCAAAATATGGATTTTTTAAAAGACTAAAATGATAAAAGTATTTGAATGTCTACTAAAAATTTAGAAAATGCAAGAAATAAAGAAGTAGAAAAGAAAAAATCATTTTTGTTACCAAAATTTATCTTTTTTTATAATTCTTTTGCCCCAAATATGTTAAATATATATATATATATATATATATATATATATATATATATATATATAAAATATGTTCTCTGTCTCTCTGTCTCTCTCTCTCTCTCTCTATATATATATATATATAAGCAATTAATTTTTTAATTCAACTTTATTTATTACTATAAGTATTATATTTAGTGGATACACATTTTTGAGCAGCGATCTGTTTTTATTTTTTTTTAAACAGGAATCAGCTGGCTTAATTCTTTAGTAGAACTTCTGAATGTCTAGGCTGGTTGACATTAATTTCATTGGTTCAAAAAACAGGGATGTCTATTCAAACATTTACCTATTAAATATAATATTTATAGTAATATATATATATATAAATAAATATAAGTAGTCTGGACACAGATGTCAACACTGAGTGGCGACAGTCTGTTTCATGCTTGAATGCAATCTTCAGGCTCCTTGAACTTGGTGTTGACATCAGTGTCCACACTTTATATATTTACACATGCTATAACCTGGATATTGAGCACTTTTTCCTATAAATATAGCATACATTAAAACTATTTGATATATATATATATATATATATATATATATATATATATATATATATATTATAATTAACTGATTTAAAAATATGGTTCCATCGCTACACAAGAATTACCATGTTTCAAAAGCAGAAACTAAACACTTCAAATTCAGTTATATAATTAAATTAAAACCATTAGATCTGTTTCATCTTCAAGCGAATTTTGGAATAACTTATTTTGAAATTTACTGAGTTTTAAATGCACATACATTCATAATTTTTGTTTCCAAGGATACAGAGAAATCCAGTCATTTAGACAGGGGCGGTAGCGTGTTCTTTTTTATTAACTATTATTGTATCAATTATGAGACAATAATAGTTAATAAAAAAGAACAAGCTACCGCCCCTGTCTAAATGACTGGATTTCTCTGTATCCTTGGAAAGAAAAATTATGAATGTATGTGCTTTTAAAACTCAGTAAATTTCAAAATAAGTTATTCCAAAATTCGCTTGAAGATGAAACAGATCTAATGGTTTTAATTTAATTATATAACTGAATTTGAAGTGTTTAGTTTCTGCTTTTGAAACATGGTAATTCCTGTGTAGCGGTGGAACCATATTTTTAAATCAGTTAATTTATAATATTTATGCTCTGTAAATTTACATTGAGCACTGTTTTGTAAAAATAAAAATATCAATAAGAACACTGGATTATATATCTTACTGTTCTTTCTTTTTTTACTATAATATATATATATGTTTTGAACAATAAAAAAATATTAAAAAGTTAAAATTTTTAGACACTGGGTTGTATATTAATATATTTTTTGTTTTATTATTTCAATTAGGTTCCTCAGATAGTTTTTGGTCAGCATGGCCATCATCAGAAAAAAATCCCTGCTTGTTAGTAGCAGTGAACTACAGAAGAAAGTGGACTTTATCTGTTGTTTTCATTTGTTTTTTATTGTTAATTTTGGTAAGTCCTTGTATTGGTTAAATGGCCTCTTTCTATATATATATATATATATATATATATAATTTATTCAAAAATTATGACATAAACATGTTATAAAATCACTACAAAAATATCCATTTTGTTTCAACACTTCTGGTGTCTTATCAAGTGATGGTGTTGAATGTATTAGGTCATCCCATAAGTTCTGTCCGAATTTTAACTTTTTGTTAAAATGAACGAAATTTAAAGAGTATTTTATAATGTCTAATGGAGCCGAACATTATTTTTATGTTTAGATACATTTAAACTGATCAAATTTTATTTCAGAGAACAATAAAATTAAATTTTGTTTGATTAAAACCCTGCTAACATGGAAGTACCCAAGAATCATTTGAGGCACATAATGCTTTATGAGTTCAAGAAAGGAAACTTAGCAGCCGAAGCAGCTAGAAACATTCACTCAGTGTGAATGAAAGAACTTGCAGAAGATGGTTTGCAAAATTCAGAGGTAGAGATTTCACCCTTGAAGATGAAGATCGAACTGGACGTCCAGTTGAGTTTGATGAAAAGCTTCTTGAAGCAGCCCTTGAAGAAAATCCTGCTTTATCAGTTGAGGAATTGGCAGTGGTTCTCAGTTCAAACCATACAACTGTTCATCGTCATCTTCAACAACTTGGAAAAGTTCCTAAACTTGGAAAATGGGTGCCTCATGAATTGTCTGAAAACAACCTCAAATCCCGAGTTGACATCTGCTCTTCTCTCCATTCTCGCCAACTTGTTTCACCTTTTTTGGATAGACTTGTGACTGGCGACAAAAAATGGATCTTTTATCGAAATGTTAAGCATTGTAGACAGTGGCTTGGTAAAAGGGAAGGACCCCAGCCACAGCCGAGAAGGGAACTTCATGGGCAAAAGGTTCTTCTTTCAATCTGGTGGAATTGCCAAGGAATAATCCACTTTGAATTCTTACCACCTAATGCAACAATTAATGCTCAAATATACTGTCAGCAATTAACGCATTTGAACCAAGCTTTGAGGAAAAAAAGACCTGCTCTAGTGAATCGAAAACGGGTGATGTTTCATCAGGACAATGCGCAACCACACACAGCAAGAATCATGTCACAAAAGATTGAAGAACTTGGTTGGGAGAAAATTCCGCATCCACCTTATTCTCCCAACTTTGCTCCTTCAGACTACCATTTGTTTCGTAGCTTACAGAATAATTTGGAAGAAACAGCTTTTGTAACACAGGAAGAGGTTAAAACTGACATTTGTGAGTTCTTCGAATCAAATCCAAAAGAATTTTACAGTAATGGAATTAGTAAGCTTGTTAATAGATGGAAGGAAGTCATAGATAATCAGGGAAAATACATTGTTGATTGAATCTGTAATTAAATGTAACATTTGGTCACTTGTTTTCTTTATTCAAAATTCGGACAGAACTTATGGGATGACCTGATAGAATAAAGTAATAACATAAATAAAGTAAAAACTCTTTATTCTACATTCAACACCATCACTTGATAAGACACCAGAAGTGTTGAAACAAAATGGATATTTTTGTAGTGATTTTATAACATGTTTATGTTATAATTTTTGAATAAATTATATTTGCTCTACTCTGTATTGAGCACCCTTTTAAGAATAGTATTATTGGTTATTGGAATTTATTCTGTATACACCAATCCTATACTTGGATATATATATATATATATATATATATGTGTGTGTGTGTGTGTGTGTGTGTGTGTATGTGAAGAATTATAGTTTTAAGTAAGGTATGCCATATTTATGAGATAAAGTGCTTATTATAAGAGATAGAGTGTATGTAAATATAAAATATAAAAGTGGAAATTGAAGTCTCTAATACTCAGAGGCGACAGACTATTTCATGCTAAATGCAATCGTTGCCTGACGATTGCATTTAGCACGAAACAGTCTGTCACATCTGAGTGTTGACTTCAATGTCCACTCTTATATATATATATATATATATATATATATATGTATAACATATTTATGTATCAGCAATGTCTACATCAATTTCAATAGTACAAGCAGAACCTTTGAAAATGGTTTATAGATGAACATTCATTTGCATAATTTCTTTATATACTATACTCAGCTCATTTTGCTTTGGTGTTGAAAGTTGATGGCACACACTTCATAAGGAGGAAAAACAAGAAAAGAGAGTTCTTAAGGAATTGCCTGTTTTTATCCCCTCTGGACTGCTGCTGATAATATGTTTATTAAGGCACTATACCATTATTACTACCATAGTATAGGGCAGGGGTTTGCAACCTTCTGGAGTGAGAGAGCCAGAAAAGCTATGCAGTGTCTTGGAGGGGAGCCATGACATCAAATTTACTATAATAAATTGTCTCGACCCCTGAATGCTATGTCCAGAAGACTGCCTTAGACTGGAGGTTTAAAGGAAAAGCAACAAAGCTAATGTTATATTATTTAAACAAGTTTCCTTATTTTACTGCAGGAATAAGAGGATAACAACTAACACAATCAACAAAAAATGCAAATTCCTTACTACAAATGAAATACAGTTAAAAATGGCAAATTATTTGATGAGACAGTTGTTTCTGCTTATTGTTTGAGAACTTCTCCACATCGGGTGAAATATTTGTAGGCAACAGAAGCAAAACATCATCCAGGTATTCATCACCCAACCTTGTTCAAAAAACGATTTTAGTCTATTTCATTTTTGGAAAGGTTGTTCATAAGCATATATACTTCCAAATAATGATACCATTCAATAGGCTTTTATATTTTCTACTTGTCAAAACATATTTCTTGTAGAAGTCAGCAGTGGATTCGCAATTACATTTTGATTTTAAAAATTCGTTGCATTGTAAGTTGATTAACTCCAACTGATATGTTTCTGCCACTTGCTCTACAAATGAATTAAATAATTTGTGTCCAGGTGTTAAAGTTGGCGGGCCAGACAAAAATCACTTGCGGGCAAGATGTGGCCCAGGGGCCTGGGATTTACATAGTGCTGCCATCTGTAAAATTGTTTGCGGTGTCTTTCCTTTCATAAATAGGAACTGATTACAGTTCTATATTTCACTGGCTCCAAGGATACATTTCACTGCACATTCACACCTGAAATGCAAAAAATAATATACCACATAAGTATTTGATTACATGGAACTTATACTTATGTAATAAGTATTTGATTATATGGAACTTATACTTATGTAATAAGTATTTGATTATATGGAGCTTATACCTATGTAATAAGTACTTGATTATATGGAACTTATACCTATGTAATAAGTATTTGATTATATGGAACTTATACTTATGTAATAAGTATTTGATTATATGGAACTTATACTTATGTAATAAGTATTTGATTATATGGAACTTATACTTATGTAATAAGTATTTGATTATATGGAGCTTATACCTATGTAATAAGTATTTGATTATATGGAACTTATACTTATGTAATAAGTATTTGATTATATGGAACTTATACTTATGTAATAAGTATTTGATTATATGGAGCTTATACTTATGTAATAAGTATTTGATTATATGGAACTTATACTTATGTAATAAGTATTTGATTATATGGAACTTATACTTATGTAATAAGTATTTGATTATATGGAGCTTATACCTATGTAATAAGTATTTGATTATATGGAACTTATACTTATGTAATAAGTATTTGATTATATGGAACTTATACTTATGTAATAAGTACTTGATTATATGGAGCTTATACTTATGTAATAAGTATTTGATTATATGGAACTTATACCTATGTAATAAGTACTTGATTATATGGAGCTTATACTTATGTAATAGGTATTTGATTATATGGAGCTTATACCTATGTAATAAGTATTTGATTATATGGAACTTATACTTATGTAATAAGTATTTGATTATATGGAGCTTATACTTATGTAATAAGTATTTGATTATATGGAACTTATACTTATGTAATAAGTACTTGATTATATGGAGCTTATACTTATGTAATAAGTATTTGATTATATGGAACTTATACCTATGTAATAAGTACTTGATTATATGGAGCTTATACTTATGTAATAGGTATTTGATTATATGGAGCTTATACCTATGTAATAAGTATTTGATTATATGGAACTTATACTTATGTAATAAGTATTTGATTATATGGAGCTTATACTTATGTAATAAGTATTTGATTATATGGAACTTATACTTATGTAATAAGTATTTGATTATATGGAGCTTATACTTATGTAATAAGTATTTGATTATATGGAACTTATACTTATGTAATAAGTATTTGATTATATGGAACTTATACTTATGTAATAAGTATTTGATTATATGGAGCTTATACTTATGTAATAAGTATTTGATTATATGGAACTTATACTTATGTAATAAGTACTTGATTATATGGAGCTTATACTTATGTAATAAGTATTTGATTATATGGAACTTATACCTATGTAATAAGTACTTGATTATATGGAGCTTATACTTATGTAATAGGTATTTGATTATATGGAGCTTATACCTATGTAATAAGTATTTGATTATATGGAACTTATACTTATGTAATAAGTATTTGATTATATGGAGCTTATACTTATGTAATAAGTATTTGATTATATGGAACTTATACTTATGTAATAAGTATTTGATTATATGGAGCTTATACTTATGTAATAAGTATTTGATTATATGGAACTTATACTTATGTAATAAGTATTTGATTATATGGAGCTTATACTTATGTAATAAGTATTTGATTATATGGAACTTATACTTATGTAATAAGTACTTGATTATATGGAGCTTATACTTATGTAATAAGTATTTGATTATATGGAACTTATACCTATGTAATAAGTACTTGATTATATGGAGCTTATACTTATGTAATAGGTATTTGATTATATGGAGCTTATACCTATGTAATAAGTATTTGATTATATGGAACTTATACCTATGTAATAAGTACTTGATTATATGGAGCTTATACTTATGTAATAGGTATTTGATTATATGGAGCTTATACCTATGTAATAAGTATTTGATTATATGGAACTTATACCTATGTAATAAGTACTTGATTATATGGAACTTATACCTATGTAATAAGTATTTGATTATATGGAACTTATACCTATGTAATAAGTACTTGATTATATGGAACTTATACCTATGTAATAAGTATTTGATTATATGGAACTTATATAAAACAGAAAAATATGAAGAAAGTTATAAAATTAACTTTATGTATCGTAAAATAATTCAGTGACTGCATTTGACAGCATCTAATATACACTTTCTTTTCAAGGAATTAATCACCTTGGATCTTATATGTGTCTCACGTGGGTTATTATTACTCCACAGATGGTAACTTCTACTTACCCCAACTCCATAATATTATTTATTTAAAAAACATTACTAGTACAACTACAATTGGTATTGTAGAAGGAATTATGATAACATAGTTTCTGGGGATGTTCATCAGTCGCAGCGAAATATGCCTCAACGCAATCGTACCATTAATCAGATGAAACATTCAGAAGAAAGAGACATAATGAGTTAAAAGTTGCCTTGCGTCTTCTTTATTGCCCTAACAAGTACTACATTTGCAATACATCTCACTCTTCCTGTTGGTTGATGAGACATTGTCTTCAGCTCAGATCTGCTGCTGATGGCGTTTTTAAATGTTGTGTCCCTCCCCCCACAACAAATAAATCAATGTCTATTTTCTTAGAAAATTGTAAGAAGACTTCCTTAGTCAGCCATTTAAAGGAATTTTGTTTTTATGAGACAATGTCAGTGAATTCTCTAGAGAGATATTATATATGTCTATAGACAGAACTAGGTGTAACATAGCGCTCAGAAAAAGAGAGAAAAATACATTCAACAAGCTACTAACGTTCTACTGTGAATGAGAAAGTGACTGATAATATGTTTCTTTAAGAAACTTGTAATGATATTAGGTTACTAGTTTGTTATGGGAAACATTAGTTCATAGCGGTGTCATTGTATTTGTGGAACTGGGGTATTTTCTTGTGTTGGGGTGAGATAGAGATTTATTTGGCAGGTTGTAGGGGGGAGATTATTGTTGCTGCATGACATTTTTTGGAGCATGAGATAATGTCGTGAGAGTACTGCATTGCATGTGATGTGACATGTGGTTGGGATTTAAGAATTCCCCCAGAGGTGAGAAAATGTCTTATCACTACAGCAGTTGAAAAGAAAGAACTGACAGGCTTTGGGTTCAAAACTTTCCTGAAAATTTGTTTTCTTGCGTGGTGATCCTTTCTTTACAGTGATATTTTACCAACGTATTTGGTATTGTTGCTGTTTCATTCTTAGTTTATACTGAGTCTATTAGCAAACATTGGTTGGGTTTAATCTTGAGTCTATAGATAAACATTGCTCAAGTTTATACTTGAGTGGGTAGGTAAACATTGGATGGGTTTGTACTTGACCTTCTAGACATATATTGGTCGGGTTTATACTGCCGTCTGTAACTAAACATTGGTCAGGTTTATACTTGAGCCTATAGATGAATACTTGTTGGTTTGTTATGGTCCAGAGTGCTGATGATATTTCATCATTCTAAAAAATAACCTTGTCATCAGTGATGATAGAAAATAAGGACATTTCATCATCCTACCGTTATCATTATAAAAACGACCTTTCCACTACAAGAGAGTAAAATGGAGTAAAGTAGACTAGGGAACCTGTGGCTTTAGTTAGTAGACAAGTAATAGTAGTACAAAAACTCATGTCTTTGGCAGTACTCCATGAAGATCAAAAACAGATGATTTCAAACATCATCCTTACAAACAAAATTCTCGGAACCAAATCAAATAAGCACTGACTTTTAAACAAAAGACACAATGAGAACATTTTTACACACACCATATCAATATTCAGTAATTCACATCACGAAAAGAAAATACAAATTCTTGATATTTATGTTAACACGTGTCTCATGTTTTTATTATTAATGCTATTGTTGTACATTTTAATTCATTTTGTTTTCAATATAAAAAAAGAAAAAAGGATTCTTCCTACACTACAAATACATATAGCAATGGGGTAATTATTTTAACAACACTGAAATAATATCAAGTCATGATTACTACCACATGAAGCCTAACTAACCTACCCTGTTACATAGCTTATACTTGAGGCTATAGATAAACATTGGCCGGGTTTATACTTGATTCTATAGATAAACAATGTTGTTTTTTCATTCTTAAATATCTTTGAAATAAACATTTTTTTTTTTTTTAAGCTTTTCACCCCAGGCAAGGCTGGAAGCCACTAGCACGCAAGGGGTTACAGAGGATTTGGAGCGAGAGCAGATAGGAGTGTTAGCGGAAAGGATGTGGAGAAGGATAGAGGATAGATCAAGGCAACTGGAGATGTTGATTGACGTTACACTTGAATAGTTGGAGATCATAGTCATCAGGGAAACAGGAATGAGGAAGGGAGTTCCATAGGCGTGAGGTGCGAGATATGAAGCTATTGGGGTAGAAGAGACGTCTACATTTAACAGTTTCAACAGTGAAAGGGTGGGAACGGGACGCTTGAATTCATGGAGCCTGGGAACCAGATTTGCTACTGTGGGATTCTAATATCCACTAGGTGGAATTACATAAAGAAATATGAAAGAGAATTGAATGCTCTTGAATGTCAAATGTTGTATGTGGCAAATTGTAAATGTAATTGTTAAGATTAGGAGTAAAAAACGTCATGAAAAACATGGTATCTGTCTATATTTCTGAGATGAGGTATTGTAGTTATTTGCACTATTTACATTGTTTCGACTGTTGTTTTCATCTTCTTTGCCATATTCATGATGCTCCAGCCTTCTTCAGGTGATTGGAATTTTGAACTGAACCATTTATTTTGTCTGCTGGAATACATTGTTCTAGTTCCACATCCCATGCCTCATCTGGATGTCTCAGTTTCATTTGTCTCTCTTTAATTCAACTCTTCAAGATTTTGTTCACCTCAGCTGTAGCCGGTATTGAACTCACAACTCTTTGGGTCATTTCATTGGATTCAACCAACACCTTTATCCATTGGGCCATGTGTCCTTGAGAAAAATCTTCCCCAGTGGATGAAAATAAGGGGTTCAGTTTGAAATTCCAAATACCTGAAGAGGTCAGAGCATACAACAGCCGAAACGTTGTGAATATGCCAATAAAGATGAGGACAACAGTTCGAACAATATAAATATTGTTTAATTGCTCTTATTTATTTATTTATTGTGTGTCTCATGCATGAATTTTATGAGCTTTGGTAAAAAGATGTTTACTGAGAGATTAGGTTTATAAGTCCCCAAAAATTCATGCACTGATGCCCTTAAGGACACGGTACAGTGGATAAAAGCATTGGTTGTATCTTAGGGTCAGCATCACTGCATCCTGTGAATCTAGCCATAAGAGTTGTGAGTTCAATACTGGGCTACAGCTGAGGTGAACAAAAACTTGTCGAGTTGAGTTAAAGGGAGATAACTGATACTAAGACATCCAGAAGAGGCATGGCACGTGAAACTAGAACTTTCTATCCCTGTGGATGAAATAAAAGGTTCAGTTCAAAATTCCAATCACCTGAAGAAGGCTTGAATGTACAACAGCCGAAACTTTGTGAATATGACAATGAAGATGAGGACAACAGTCCAAACAATGTAAAAAGTGCAGGAAAAAATGGTAAAAGATGATGGAGTGTCTTTAAAACAAAATGAAAAGTTCCTTTTTAAGAAACAAATAAATTGTCCTTTTTTAAAGACAAATTTAGATAGGCTTAATTCAGTAGTTTTGACTGTATTCATTACTTTCTCTTGTAGTTAATTTTTATTTTTTAAGCAAAGGCGATAAGGCCATAAGATACAAGGGTTTACTGAGTATGAAAGAATCTGACCCCCCCACAAAAAAAAAGAACAGGACTTAAGGAGATAGAAGATAACAATTGACATTGCATTTCAATTTTTGAAGATCAAAGTTGACTGGAAAGCAAGAAGCCAGAAGAAGCAAGAAACATGAGAGAAGAAACTTTTAGCATAGAACTTAAAGTTTTCTAGCAATTTCTGGCAATTTCAACTGCAAAATGATGAGACCTAACAGTGAATCTAGTACTGCATTTAAATTCGTAAAGTCGAGATACCTAAGATGCAAGCAAATCAAAACAATTACCATAAAAATATTTATAGAAAAGGCACAGGGGGGTTATGTTACGATAAGAGAAAAGTAACCGAAGCTGAGACGCCAGGTGTCAGAACTGATAACATAAGAAATTCTTCTTTGGATTTTGTCAAGAATATCTAAATACATAAGTGGAGCACCAGACCAGATGTGACAGTAATATTCAATGAATGGTAGACTTATAAATATGTATGATAGACAAATCAAATTTTCTAGTAGTAAACCTAACAATTGATTCAATATAATTGTTCCACTTCATGTCAGTGAAGAACGTTAGCCTGAGAAAGTGTAAATAGCTACTCTCCTGGAGGCTAGCATCAGCCATGGGGATGGAAGGTAAAAAAGCTTGTCTAAGACGATTAAAAGAGAGCAGTTTTATTTTGGAGATGTTAAAATTAACGTCAATCAAGGAATGCCCCAGTTAACAACAGATTGAATATCATTTTTGAGGTCAGTTGCCAATTTGACCTTATTGAACTGATCAGATTTGCAATTATGACAGGAGTAAATATTTTGTGTCATCAGCATAGATTCTGAGTCAAGAACTGATGACATGTTGATGAAAATTAAGAACAAATTTTGTCCAAGGATAGAACCCTGGGTGACACCTGCATTAATGTAAAAAGATCTAGAGGAGTGGTCATTCTAGATGATTTTCATTTTGCAATTAGATAAGAAAGATTGAATCAAATGAAAAATTCAACCAAAAATAAATTGATAGAAGGATCAGATGGTTCACTTGCAGAAATACAGAAGAGAATTTCTGACATACAGGAAAGCAAGAAGCAGCATTTATTGCAGAGTTTAGAGAGAACAGGAACCATTTCAGGAACAGTTTTCTTTAGGACTATTGCAGGGATACAATCAAGGCCATATGTTTAGTGGGGATCTAGTTTAGAGATGAGAGCAGAAACTATGGATGGAGTTATATGCATATCAATCAGTAGAGACTCAGTTCTAATTGGAAAGTCAGGCATAGATATTCTGGAGAGTACTAAGTTGTTTTGACTGTCTTTACACATTCACGATGCTGAATGACTTCACTCCAGTCAGCTTATTGAAGTGTTTATAGCGGTCACTTGAGAATAACCTTTTATAATTGGTTCTGGTCCTTTTGTAATGGAGTAGAGCTAGGGAAGAAAGATTTATTCTGCCCTTTTTCATTTCCCCCATTATGACCATTATCATATCCGTAATATAATAACACTGTACTTCATGGATGGGATGGAATGTTATGGCTGAAAGGAAAAAGAATGACAAACATGCTTTGTTCTAAGAGAGACTTTTATATCACTAAAACATACACAAAACTATATATCAGTATCTGTCTATATTTTTGAGCTGAAGTATTATGTACACTATTTATATTATTCAGACTATTGTCCTCATCTTTGTCACCATATTTATTACAACATTTTGGCTGTTGTACGTGCCAGCCTTCTTCAGGTGGCTGGAATATCGAACTGAACCATTTAATTCGCTCACTGGGGTATCAGTTATCAGTTATCTCCTGCTAATTACTCTCTCCAAGCAGACAGTGGAGAACTCGGAGAGGGTAATTAACAGGAGATAGCTGATAACTGACATCTGTTAAACATGGCACGTGGAACTAGAACAGTCTACCTCAGTGAGCAAAATAAAGGGTTCAGTTCGAAATTCCAACCACCTGAAGAAGTCCAGGGCGTACAACGGCTGAAACGTTGTAATAAATATTGCAACAAAGATCAGGACAATAGTCCGAATAATGTAAATAAAACTATACATATATATATATATATATATATATATATATATATATATATATATATATATATATATATATATATGTATATATATATATATATATAAAGAAATATAGTTTTAAGGTGTGCTATATTTATGGGATAAAGTGCTCAATATCAGAGATTGAGCATATGTAAATATAAAAGCAAACATTGAAGTCAACACTCAAAACAAGTAAAATAAATTAACCCAAATAAATAATAAACAAAATAACAGACCCCTCCTGTTAGAATAGATGAAACAGAATAAATAAAAATAAAAAATAAATATATAAAAAAAACAAGTAAAAATAATCAATCCAAATAAATGAAGTAAATAATAAACAAATTAACAAACTAATTCTGCCAAAATAACCGTTAGAATTGACTACAGCAATCGATCCAAAAAGTGGATGAACAAATAGCTATAACTGCTTTATAACGATAAAAAAATTACTACGATACTTAAGAATTGAAAAACGAAAAGAGTAAATAAAAATATACAAAATAAAAAAAATAAGTAAGTACGAAAAAACTAGTAAAATAAATTAATCCAAATAAATGAACAAATTAACAAATTGCTCCCACTAAAATAACCGTTAGAATAAATAAAAATAAAAATAAATAAGCAAAAACAAGTAAAAATAATCAGTCCAAAGAAATAAATGAAATAATAATCAAATTAAAAACTGCCCTCCCCCCAGGCCAAAATAATAGAATAGACTACTATAAATAGCTTCAGTTATCTTCCCAGACCAAAACAAACTATTAAATAAGTAACCTAAGTAAATCCCCAAACAATTATATACTACATTGATAAAACATTGAAAACCGAAAAGAATGAATAAATATATAAAATAAAAAAATGAAAATAAATAAAAACAAGTAAAATAAATTAACCCAAATAAATAAATAAGTAAATAAACAAGCCACTCCTGCCAAAATAACTGCCAGAATAGATTACCCACAATGCACCACTGACCTATATATATAAATAGCCAAGAAAAAAAAATAACACTCGCAGCCTGACAATTGTGTCTAGCATGAAACAGCCGGTTGCCTCTGAGTGTTGACTTCAATGGTCACTTTTATATATATATATATATATATATATATATATATATATATATATATATATATGAAGAAATATAGTCTTAAAGTGTGCTAGAAAGAGCGTGTGTAAATATAAAAGTGAACATAGAAGTCAACACTTAGAGGCGACAGTCTGTTTCATCTAGCATGAAACAGACTGTCACCTCTAAGTGTTGACTTCTATGTTCACTTTCATATATATATATATATATATATATATATATATACGCTCTGTCTTTTTTACAAATACTTTCACGGTAATTGCTCCAAGGAGCTGCTTTCGCTTGTCCCTAGGCCTCATGAATTTAAACGTCCTACAAGGCTGGCATCCCGTTCCCACCCCTTCACCGTTGAAACTGTTAGATGTAGACGTCTCTTCTACTCCAATAGCTTCATGTCTCGAACATCTTACCTGTGGAACTCCCTTCCCTATTACTGTTTCCCTGACAAATACAATCTCCAACGGTTTAAGTGTAGCGTCAATCGACATCTCCAGTTGCCTTGATCTATCCACTTCCCTTCTCCACATCCTTTCACCTTTCATTCCTATCTGCTCTCGCTTCAAATCTTCTGTAACCCCCTTGCCTTGATCGACCCACTGTCTTTCTCTTTCTCCACATTCTCTCCTTTTACACTCCTATCTGCTCTTACTCCAACCCTTCTATAACCCCTTGTGTGATAGTGGCCTCCAGCCTTGCTTGGGGTGATACGCTTAAAAAAATAATATATATATATATATATATATATATATATATATATATATATATATATATATATATATATATATATATATATCCACGTGTCCTATGCGGAGAATAATATATCACATATATCTACACAGCAAAGTAGAGTGTAAGGAGAATCAAAAAAGAAGGGTCTTACATATAATGTGGAGATACTCCTGTGTCTGGAGAAGCCATGTTTAGGACTCCAGATTCAAATGGGCTGGATTCATCTATGTCACTGTATGTAGTAATGTCATCAAGTGCCTGTCATGTGACCCATGTGACTTATTTCCACCAATAGGAGATAAGCAACTTCTGTATCCTTGCACTTTCATTGGTATAAAATGTTTTTGAACATTTTTTTACTTGGCAAATTTGAATTTATTATTTTTTAGAATCTAAATTTTAAATTTTGGCATATTCCATTGTTCTATATTTTTTTGTTTGGTGGTATTTAAGTCAAGTGTTTTTCTTTTGTGAATACATTGTGCCATCACACAAGCTGCTTTAACATTTTTGCAAGTTAATCAAAGCAGCAAGCATATTCAATTTCTTTTTTCCTGTACACGTGCAAAAGAAATCAATAAATTTTACAGCATAAATGTTTACAGTGATTTAATTGATTAAATTGACAAAAATAATATGTAAAAAACTCTTGTTTAGAGAAAATGAGATTTAAAGAATTAATTTCTTATTTTTCCTTAAATTTTATCACAAGTTTCTATTATGTGGCTAAATTATCCATTGCTAAAAATGCAGGTAAAATTGTCAGGCTCTAGTACGTAACTGACTTTTTATGCTATGCTCTACATTTACAAGAAGCCAGATGAGACTTAAAATGGAGTCATGCTCCCACATATAGGTGAGCTCTGCCTAGTTCTCACTCTCCAGTCTTGATAGAGCCCAATGTCCTGTGAGTGTTAAATTCTCTGAGCCTTCTTTCCTTATTATCTATCACAGAAATTTCAATTGTCTATTTCTGATTTTAAGTAGAAGTGTCCTTTTTGTTTGCATTTTCATTGCATGCATAATCCATTGATGGTATTTTTAGCATCTTTCTGTAGAACCACGTCATTGTTGCCTTAAGTCTCCTCTTCATTTGTGGGGAAATTGTTCGTCATTCTCTGCTGTATAGGATTCAATTATTATTATTATCATTTTATGTTTTATTAATATCATCATCATCATTATCATCATTTATTAATATCATCATCATCATCATTATTTTATGTTTCATCATCATCATCATCATCACCACCATCATCATCATCATCATTTTATTTTTTATTTAAAAGTGGTTATCATTCTCTGTGGAATAGAGTCAAGATAAGAGAAAAGAAAATTGAAAGATTACTGAAAGAGTCAGCAAACATATTAAGTTCTAACAACCTCCTCAGTAGACCTAGCATAGAGATGAACACCATCTGAGAGGCTCTGATTAAGAAAGTACAGTCAAACATTCTACCACCTGAGAGCAAATATTAGGTTTAAGGCAGCAAAATTCCACTACAAGATTGCCTAAGAAATACATAGCCCAGCAGAATTAAGGATAGTGGTTTCCTGGAAGATTTTAATTCAATCTCAAGCTCAGGTAGTATGAAAAAGTCAAATACACTAGACAAGTTGAAGAGACAGAAAAGTGATGCAAAGGCGAATAGGCGAGAGAAAATTAACTGACATGATATATCCCCAAAGAATTTATTGGGAATAATCTACATTATTTACATTATTCGGACTATTGTCCTCATCTTTGTCGACATATTTATTACAGCGTTTCGGCCCTTCAGTATCTGTGTATATTTCTGAGATGAGGTATTATGCACACTATTTACATTATTCAGTCTATTGTCCTCATCTTTGTTGCCATATTTATTACAACGTTTCGGTCCTTCAGTATCTGTCTATATTGCTGAGATGAGGTATTATGCACACTATTTACATTATTCAGTCTATTGTCCTCATCTTTGTTGCCATATTTATTAAAACGTTTTGGCCCTTCAGTATCTGTCTATATTGCTGAGATGAGGTATTATGTACACTATTTACATTATTCGGACTATTGTTCTCATCTTTGTTGCCATATTTATTACAACGTTTCAGCCGTTGTACGCCCTGGACTTCTTCAGGTGGTTGGAATATCGAACTGAACCCTTTATTTCGCTCACTGGTGTAGACTGTTCTAGTTCCACGTGCCATGTTTAATGGATGTCAGTTATCTCTTGTTAATTCCTATCTCCAAGTTCTCCACTGCCTTAACCGGGTATTGAACTCACACTCTTTGGGTCTTGTCACCGAATCTAACCAACACCTTTATCCACTGTGCCATGTGTCCTTGAGATCCAGTGACAGGACCCATTATTTTATAAATGCCTGCTTCAGAAATATTATTGCTATTAGTGTTTGAGGATCTGAGTATATGCATAATGCTTTTGGAAGTGTTTGTGACTATTTTAAGATTATTTAGATGGGATAGGTTATTCTGGATATTAGACGTAACAGAGTTGGTCGGTAGTATTATGTATCTGTTTTCATGTAATTTACTATTGCGGATTATGTTATTATTTTTGTTTTGGTTGTATATTTTGTATGCTTTTCTTCTTGTGTTGTTTCTGAAGCAGGCATTTATAAAATAACTTGCCAAAACTGTTCCTCCCAATATATTGGAGAAACAAGTAGAAATTTTAAAAAGCGCATTTATGAGCACAAAAAGAAACTTTACAATAAACAACTTAGCTAGTGCACTAGTCATACATAGAAATAAATTCAACTACAATTTTGATTTTACAAATGCTACACTCATAAAAAAAGAAAATAACTCAATCAGAAGGAAAATCCACGAGAGTGCCGCCATTGTATGTATGTATATTATTTCTTTTTTTTCATTTGAAGATCAATGATTTGGATTGTGTTTCTAGTTTCTGAGAGACTCTGAACATCTATTATAGTGATTTATTATGCATAGCTTAGATGTGGCACAAGGCCGAAAATATGGAGCCCCCAGTGATGATTGAACTCACTACTCAGTTGTAATTGTTCTAGTGAGACAAGTTTGCTAATGTCGATGTGCCCAAATGTAGCGATTTTCTAAGCATAATTTAGATGTCGTACAAAGACGCATGTACGGAGTCGCCTAATGAGAATCCATTTTGGGTAAGACGATAAACTACATCTGTGTCCTGGGTAAGATGATAAACTACGTCCAACAGCAAGGCCTCTGATCAGGAGGTTTTGAGGAGCATAGAACCACCTCTTAATTGCTGGTGTTCTCAGGTCCACCCTGACTCAGGGTGTTAGCACTTGTTAGGGTCCCATCTATGAGCAAATAGTTAATCCCCAAAGTGGGGTCAAAACACTATGAAAGTGTAAAAATAGGTTTTAGTAACAGCAATACATTTTTGTAAAAAATTATTACCAGCAATACATTTTTGGAAAATATGTTACTAGCAATACATATGGGAAAAAAAATATTACCAGCAATAGATTTTTTGAAAAAAATATTACCAGCAATATGTTTTTTGAAAAAATATTATCAGCAATAAAAATCTTATCAGCATTAAATAACCCATTGAGGTGTTGATATGCTGTAAAACAAACCATACCTAGTGAGAATTGAACTCACTACTCAGTTGTAATTGATCTAACTAGATAAGCTTTTTAACCATTATACCATGTTGAAGTACCTCTGAACCTCTGTTATATGGTTAAGGAAATTATTGTTAATGTTTGTTTAATATTTTTCAGTTCAGTTTGAAGATTTAAAATTTATCACCAATTAAATTGATTAGAACATTAAAAAAAATGGGACCTCTGTTATGGATGTTAAGTTCATATATAATATTAAAAAACAAATAATTTTTAAAGACTGCTCCAATATTTTTAACTTTGTTGTATTTTTAGATAAAAATTTATTTTTGTGGTGTAAATTGTTGGTTTAGTATATTTTTTTGTCATTAACTTTTCTGAGGTTGACATACAGAATTCTGATTGTGTTGGACGTATAGACACACAAGAAGAATAAAATGAAATAGATACTCATCAAAAATGAAAAATAACTGACAATATTGTTACAATTTTTGGATACATCTCTATTAACTAGTGAACCAACCAAAATGAGCTGACTCATTTTATAGTTTACCAAGAGAAGGTTAACCAATCAGAAGACTTAAATATTCAATCTGATGTGTATAAAGGTGGTCATTTTGTTTTTTTTTCTTGTCGGAATATCCACTGCTAACCTGTCAGATGAAAGACCTGAAGAACTACGCTTTCCTACTCTCTCCGAATATCCACTGCCAACCTCTGATATGGAAGACCTTAAGAATTACTGAATAGCTGCTACTAGATATTGGTGCTGTTTCATTGAACAAATTACTTACGTTGGATTTCTACATTCAGACTACGGTGAACAAGTTCAACAAATACGTCATCTAAGAGATTTAAATAGCATTACAACTAATATGAGTGGAATAGACAGCAGGAGAAAAATAATGAGAAAATCTGTGTCAAAAAAAGCATGCATTGGGAAATGATTGTTAATTAATGTTTGTTTTATATTTTTGCATTCATTGTTAGAAAATATTGTGTGCATAAAAGATATTAAATATGTTCTGTTAATTATGATGGCTATTTCGTATCTGTGTGGGCATTCGCTATTGTTGTTGAGTTGGCATGGGTTTCAGTTGGTTGTTCTTTTTATAAACATAGGTTTTAAAGTTATCATTATTCGAATCGACTAGGATGTCTAAAAAGTGGGGTTCAGTTCAGAATGCTAACTTTGTATGTGAATGCTATGGGTCCTTACCTATAACTACAGAATGAACTCTTCCTAACACTCAAGAGAGAGGGAATAATCGAGTTGAGCCAATAGTAGTTCACTCCAAACCAGACTGACTGTCATACTAACACCTTCCACATCTTGTATTATTATTTTGTGTAATATATCTTCGTTATTTTTACTCTTGTGTTCGTGTTGTTCTTCCTTGGTCCTAACCTGGACCATAACACTATCTATCTATCTATTTATCTATCTATCTATCTATCTATCTATCTGTTATGGCTCCTTACCTATAACTACAGAATGAACTCTTCCTAACACTATGTATACTACACCTCTCAAGAGAGAGGGACGAATCGAGTCGAGCCAATAGTAGTTCACTCCAAACCAGACTGACAGTCATACTAACACCTTCCACATCTTGTATTATTATTCCGTGTAATATATCTTCGTTATTTCTACTCTTGTGTTCGTGTTGTTCTTCCTTGGTCCTAACCTGGACCATAACACTATCTATCTATCTATCTATCTATCTATCTATCTGTTATGGCTCCTTACCTATAACTACAGAATGAACTCTTCCTAACACTATGTATACTACACTCTTGTGTTCGTGTTGTTCTTCCTTGGTCCTAACCTGGACCATAACAGTGAATTTAAGAACTGATTTATATTCAGAGATTGTTTCCAGATTTTAAACTTTGTATTTTTAGACAATCTAAATATATTGTCAAAAAAATAAGCAGCTTTCATGCTATTGGAAATAATATGATTAAATTTCTTAGGCAAAAGCATTGTTAATTATCGGATAAAGATGTGAATTAACGAGGGACGTCTTTATTTCCAGTCCATGCAGCTTATTAAAAAGACATGGAAATTGCATTAAAAAGCAGCTGAAATTAAGATGAAGGAGATAATTAAATTAGTCTACAATGTTAAAGCTTCAAAAACAAAAATAGCCAATGTTAGCTAATTTTGAGGCACTGGAAATAAAAATGATATCCAAAATTGTTGATTGGCTCCAGATTTTAAGATACAGTACTAGTGTTATATGTGTATTTCATCAAAATTGTTGTCATTTCCAGATTAATTATTATTCTCCTAATAGCCTTGTTATATATACTTGTTCTCCTAATAAAATAATTATTATTCTCCTAATAGCCTTGTTATATATACTTGTTCTCCTAATAAAATAATTATTATTCTCCTAATAGCCTTGTTATATATACTTGTTCTCCTAATAAAATAATTATTATTCTCCTAATAGCCTTGTTATATATACTTGTTCTCCTAATAAAATAATTATTATTCTCCTAATAGCCTTGTTATATATACTTGTTCTCCTAATAAAATAATTATTATTCCCCTAATAGCCTTGTGATATATACTTGTTCTCGTAATAAAATAATTATTATTCTCCTAATAGCCATATTATATATACTTGTTCTCCTAATAAAATAATTATTATTCTCCTAATAGCCTTGTGATATATACTTGTTCTCGTAATAAAATAATTATTATTCTCCTAATAGCCATATTATATATACTTGTTCTCCTAATAAAATAATTATTATTCTCCTAATAGCCTTGTTATATATACTTGTTCTAATAAAATAATTATTATTCTCCCAATAGCCATATTATATATACTTGTTCTCCTAATAAAATAATTATTATTCTCCTAATAGCCTTGTTATATATACTTGTTCTAATAAAATAATTATTATTCTCCCAATAGCTATATTATATATACTTGTTCTCCTAATAAAATAATTATTATTCTCCTAATAGCCTTGTGATATATACTTGTTCTCGTAATAAAATAATTATTATTCTCCTAATAGCCATATTATATATACTTGTTCTCCTAATAAAATAATTATTATTCTCCTAATAGCCTTGTTATATATACTTGTTCTAATAAAATAATTATTATTCTCCTAATAGCCATATTATATATACTTGTTCTCCTAATAAAATAATTATTATTCTTCTAATAGGCTTGTTATATATACTTGTTCTTCTAATAAAATAATTATTATCCCCCTTTCTACTCATGGTTTTTACACATTTAACTGACCCACGAAAAATGCACGTGAATGTCTGAACAAAGCTGATTTCCAATTAATAATAATTGATAAGAAATTTGAATAGTATAAAAATAGTAAAAAAAGGAAAAATATGATAAAAAAAATTAGTAAAAAATGAATAATAATTGATAAAGTTTCATTAAAGAAATTTGCTGTACTTGTGAAGAAAAATATTAAAAATCCATATAAATTAAGATTTGGTAAAATAAAGAAATTAGATAAATTCAAATTATAGCAAACACATTATTAGAATATATTCTATTAACTAATTTCAGACAAAATAAAATCCTCTTTTTATTGGAAATTATTAATAAAATATAATATCCCCAGTTTCCATAAAGCACAGGAGAATCTGAGTCGTGTTGCAGAAGAAGAAGTGGAGAAGACTGGCCTTCAAATGAACATCGGGAAGACGGAGATCATGTGGGTAAACAACAAGACCCAGTGTGACTAAATCAAGACGACATCAAGGAAGCCGATAAGTTTGTTTACCTGGAATGCATTGTCAGTAAAGATAGGTGGGACAGATGAAGACATCAAGTGCTGAATCAATAAAGTCCGACAGGCTTTCAACACTCTGCAGCCAATCTGGAGACCAACAGCTCTCTTACTTTATAACAAGATCCAGATCTTCAACACCAACGTCAAGTCGGTCCTACTTTACGGCTCAGAAACTTGGCGGGTAACCAAGATCAACACCCATAAAGTTCAGATATTTACCAACCAATGTCTCAGGAATCTCCTCATATATCATGTGACCAGAAGTCGTCTCCAATGACCAACTGTGGGACAAGACCAGATAAGCTTCAATCACGAAAACGGAATGGGGATGGATCGACCACACACTCCGCAAACCTGCTTCTAATGCCACCAGGCAGGTCCTTGACTGGAACCCACAAGGGAAGTGAAAAGTAGGTCAACCAAAACGGACTTGGCACAGAAGTGTTGACACAAAGGTTAAGACAGCCGTGCCATAATAGTTGTTACATTTTCATGTATATTTTATAGCCTAAATGTAGCAGTTATTATGGGACAGAGGTAGTATATTATTATTTATACAAGACTATCACTGTCCCAATATGGAGGGCTTGCAGCCATATGATGTTGAAACACCAATTCCTGTACGTTTATCACAGTTAAGCAACATTGAGCCTGGCTAGTACCTAGATGGGTGACCACTTGCGAATACCAGATAATGTAAGCTTCAATGTGCAGGTGGTGTAATGGATAATGGCTCAGAATTGTTAATTGGTTGGGTTTGTAATATTAATTTATGTACAAGTACCTTGGCAAAGGTATGAATCCATCTCTTCTCTCCCCAGCTATGGATTAATTAGTATGACTTGTATCACTAAAACCATTATAATGTCCAAAGATAAAATAGAATTGCATGCAAAATATTTAGATTTTGGCATTAAATAACCCATAGAGTTGTTGATATGCCGCTAAACAAAAACAGTCCACCAAATGTAGGCATATGGCCAAGTAGTTAGAACCTTAACTTTCAAACTGTGATGGCTTGAATCTCACCTTTGAGTCAATTTGTCAGAAAGGTGATCTCTTGATCTTATCAGTTGGAGGAGGAGATTTCTTTTGCATGTGGCACCTTTGGAAAGTTCCTGAAAATCATGCCACAGGTTGACTCAAGACTTGTAAGTGAAATTGGTTAGATGGGACAGTTCAGAAGTTGTTGATGGTTGTACTAGCACAAAGTGTCATTGTGATCGAGGATTTGTTTAAACTGCTGATCATACCAGATAATGCACTTGTTGGAGTAAGGTTCCATGAGTCATGATTTATTGAATAAAAAAAATGAGAGAAAGTGTTGGTGCATGTTCAAATAAAATGATGAGTTAATGTAAAATATACAAATTCTTAACTGTACCTACTATGACGAAATAAAAGCTTGTATTTAGTTCTTCTCTCTGACTAAAAAGGAAATGAACATAAATACACTTGTTGCGGGTCGGTGTATGCATTGAGAGATAAACATGTGTGTCTCCTGAAATGCCCACAACAAACATGGCAGACTTGGGATGTGAGTCCACATAAAGAAATGTAAAGAAACAACAAGAACCGATATATATATATATATATATATATATATATATATATATATATATATATATATATATATATATATATATATATGCACATTTCATTAAAAACGACTAACAAGGTGCTTTTATTTAGTTTTTTATATAATTTCTCGTGCAATTTAATAATGTATTTCTTTTCAGATGATAAATTATATAAAAACTGTCCGAATGTTCTTTTTATCTGAGCGCTTTCGGCTATACATTTAGCCATAATAACTTTTTCATCAATGCAGTTTCTAACAAAGTTTTTCTTGTTTTTATGTGAATAAGCAGATGTTAGTTCTTGCATTTATATTCTGACTATATCTGTATATGTTTTTATTTTCCATGTAGGCAAATATGAAAAATTTCCCAGAGTTAACCTGTATAAAAAGACAATATTTATAAAGGTAAAAAACAATAGAAAAACTGTATTATATATATTTGTTGATTCCTTATATATATATATATATATATATATATATATATATATATATATATATATATATATATATATATATATATAAGGAATTATGGTATTTTGTTGATTCCTTATATATATATATATATATATATATATATATATATAAGGAATCAACAAAATACCTGAATACAAGGTTGGTATAGATGGAATAAATTCCAGAAACCAAAAACACTATAAGAAAAATATAAAAATAAATAAATAAAATATAAAAATAAATAAATAAAATGTAAAAATAAAT